>MQVO02000022.1:0-544346 GCA_001986395.2 Irpex lacteus
GAACCGCGAGGTTTACAATGTCGCGCTGGAAGCAGGTCGTTGAGACAGCAAGTGCAGCCTGCGTGAGGCTGTTCAGAGAGCTTCGGTAACCCCCTACGACAAAGACAAAACACTCTCAATACGGCTAAGGCAGCAAGTAAGACAAGGAGCTGAGACTCACACGGGGAGAGGAGTATTGAATGCTGCTCGGGACAAATACCAGAGCGGAAGAAGCCACATCAAACCCGTGCGCATTACGGTCCGTTGAGCGCTGGTTGCGTACTTCTCAAGAATACGGGAGGAGTGATATTTTCTGTCAACCCAGGGAAGAAGCAGCTTCGAACGGCAATGTCCAGACGCATGGACCCTTTCCAGGTACAGTCAGTGGAAGTGCTATGTGATTGAAGTGGCCATATTTCGGGAAAGAAAAGTTTCTCACTTTGTGAACCCACAGAGCACCTAAAATAGCGCCCTTGGCGGCGAACGTTGAACGTTGAACGTCGAACGATGAGCATTGAATATTGATCGATGATCCTCGGCCTGAAGCTACCGTAGGAAGACAGCTCTGTCATAGAGCTGAGCATGCAATATCTCAGTTGAGACTCGCTTCAAGTTCTAGTTTTTGCAAAGCAAGTCAGAAATCAGCTACGAGTTGCCACATACACTCGCATACCCCGTAAGTACAGGCGGCTTGCTATACACAATAGCTAGTCTGGAAGCTGTCATGTAACGTTTAGCGGACGTTAGACGGTTGTTGACATTCACGAACTTTGCGGCCATAACTCCAACCACCTCAAGCGAAGCTAAACTTATCTCTCTCTCTTCAAAATTCAATTGATTATTTGTCCAACCTTCTGTCTCTCGTTTTGGTCCCCTTCTGTATTGATCCAGTGACTGTGGTGTATGTCAACTCATACACTGCTTTTCGCGGTTTGCTGTCGCCGAGCACTGTGTCTCCTAGCTCCGATGAAATGATGCTTATTCAGTCACTTATATGTTCAAGTAGAGGATGGAGAAAAAATTTCTTACAGAACTTCCATATTATGGGGGCATAGAACACCCCGAGCACTGACAATTGAGCAATTGAAGCTTCCGTTCTATCTGCCTGGATAAGTATCGACTCGTAGTTGGAACCACACTTCTGAACCTGTCCGGCTAGCACGGTCAGTAGTTTTGTCCAGAGCTTCCCATCCATCTGCAGAACGCTTTCCATAGCCATCGGTGATAGCTAGGGTTATGGGCGACAATCCTAGGACGGACAGCATGATTGCACTGCTTCAAGCAAGAATGAGTATTTCGACATATTCACTAGTGACGAGAAAAACTCATAACCTCTGGAATATGATACATTCTACATTCGAAGGCCTATATTCGTCTCCGAGCTTGCAGCAGAAAACTTGCAATCGAGGCTGTCGCAGTATTCATCATGCGATCGAGGTTCGAAGTTACACGGAGATCCACTCCTTATCTTCTTGTCCAAAAAGGCAATAATTGGCCGTCAGCATCCTAGGTCATGGAAGATGACACATTTTTCAACAAACGTACCAGGCCGAAAGCAATAGGAGTAAGGTCGAAAACAGCTCACTTACATGATCGAGGGAGGTTAGCAAGTTCAACCAAGCGTTGCGCCGGCAGTTCCCACTCTCAGTTCCGTAGCAATTCAGTTCAACTCTGATCAAACCCAGCCAAGTGTCGAACCGATCCACACACAGGCGCTCAAGCTTCAGGCGCGCCGACAGCCAGCCTGAGTGACCGTGTTCGATTCCTGCAACGTCCATATTCCATATTACAGGCTAACTTGCTGACCATCTTCAACGTCCTGCGATGTCGACAGCTCACAGACCAACATGGGATCCTGCTCAGGCCAAGGACGTGAAGGGCGGGTCTCGCCAGTTCTCTTCGAAGGACATGGCTGCTCACACGAAGCTGAAATTCCGGTATGTACAGTCGCGGCACTGGCGTGGTTCATTATTATTCACTCTATTTAATGCAGACAGCCGGGGCAAACCTCTACAGCGGAGGTAGCCAAAAGAGATCTCAGGGCTGAGCTCTTAGCAGCAGAGGCAGAGGCAAGAGAGAAGAAGAGAAAGGCTGAAGGCAAGCCTGCCTTGACCATCGAGAATGGGGCAGCTGCACCCGCAGAGGACGAGGCTAACAAGAGACGGAAGCTCCTACAAGAGGCATTGGAGATGGACAAAGACGACGATGAGGACGAAGATGGCAGTGAGGCTGGCCCCAAGAAGGCCGACGGTGGGGAGGAAAGTGATAAGTGCGTGCGTGATGGAGGTCATTGACTGTCTACTGACGTCTTACTGTTCAGCGAGGAGGACGAGGATGATGACGATGACGACGAGGATGACGACGAGGATGAGTCTGCGGAGCTCTTAAGGGAGCTTGAGAAGATCAAGCGTGAACGAGCAGAGGAGAAAGAGCGACAAGAACGGGAACAATCTGCTTCCTCTGCGGCCCAGCGGGAGGCTGAGATTGCTACGGCGAATCCTTTACTTAATTTGGCTGCTGCTCTCGGACAGACACCGAATGGTGTGAATACCACTGTTCCCGGAACTTTCGCTGTGAAGAGGCGATGGGATGACGGTACGTGCATTCCTGTATGCACGTTGTTCTTAATGATCCATATCACCATGTTATATTGCAGATTTGATTTTCAAGAACCAAGCTATGAGTAGTCGGGACAAGGACAAGTCAGGCCAATTCGTAAACGACCTGCTACGAACAGAGTTCCACAAGTGCGTTGTTCTGTTCTGTTGCCAGGATAGCGTGGAGACTGATTGCGAAATCTAGAAAATTCATGGCGAAGTTCATCAAGGTATAGTCAGCTTTTCCATCAGGATGTACGCGATACTTACGACAATTCATACAGTGAACCTTTGGCAGTGCGGACTTTGTTGTCTATATTACTTGTACTTTTGGCGTAGAATTGCTTAATGGATCGTCCTTTGCATCACTTACACAATATCACAAAACTAACATACTAACAAACTGGTACACTTGAAGCCTTCAGTGTACCTTGCGCTGTATTTAGTCCTTGAAATTGAAAAGTGAACAACGCCACAAAGCTTCGGGCCTGTTGGCCACAATACGCGCTTAGATCTCCCCCAGTGATAGGCGCTCATTCCTTCCAAAGTGGAAATTTATGCGATTTCAGTCCTTCATTTCCTTCCTCAACCTAGTTTATACTGGCCGTCTGCGCCTCCGATAAACATTCATTATAAGTAAGCAAGGTATGCGAGACTTGCATATACAGATTACGGTAACCCTGATTCACGAGCAGCAACCTAAGGGAGCCGCTCAAGTTTAAGTAGCTCCTCATGCGGAACCTTGCTCTTGTAGGAACAACGCGTACAACTATTCCGGATGATTCGTTCGTCTCTGCAGTTACGATAGATCTCGACGAGAACGTTACATACGTAGCGACGGAACAACAGACACCAGACGCGGACGTCACAGTGCAAGTGCGAAAGGTACAGGCGGATGGGGAGTACAGGGAGGTATGTGAAGCTATTCATGACTACCCCGGAGACAGCTGGACAAATGACTCAAGTGAGACGAAACTGCTCCTAGAACGATCCTGTAGTGACAAGCTCCCGGTTTCAAGCTTACCTTGCATCAAATCCTTGGTCAAGTCCGTATGGGAAACCTCATGAGATCGTGTCGTTCAAGTTGCTTCTGGACACTAGAACACTCGTTTTTGTGATGCGTGGCGGAGACATTGCAACAGCTCCATTGGATGAAGACGCTGTTACGGTACGTCCGTTCCACTGACCACGGTTGAAATTCAGGGATTCTCATTTGTCGTGAAGGTGGAAATAGTGGGCAACATCGATGCCGGCATTCTCGCCGCCAGCTGGTCCCCGGATGACTCCCTGCTAGTGCTAGCGACAGGTAAGCTCAGACGTACGTGCGTTCCCCTTGTGTACTCAATTTGTTGCGCAGGCGATGACAAACTCATTCTGATGACATCTACTTTCGACGTCGTCTCCGAAACCGCTCTGCAAAGACAAGATTTTGGGGAAGGTAAATTGATCTTGAGCTATAATGAAACATCAAATCTTATTTTTATTGTAGATGCACCAATCAATGTCGGCTGGGGCTCAAAGCAAACCCAATTCCATGGCTCCTTGGGGAAAGCAGCTGCACAGGCTCCGAAACCGTCCATCGTGGGATCCAGCCCTGACGACGACGAGCTCCCCCGGATTAGTTGGAGGGGTGATGGCGCATACTTTGCTGTTTCATCTCTGTCGGCTGGAGAAACCAAAGCTCGCACACTAAGAATATACTCGCATACTGGCATCCTTCAGAGCACATCCGAACCAACGCCTGGGCTGGAACACGTTCTTTCATGGCGACCTTCCGGCAACTGGATAGTCAGTACCCAGAGGTATGGATTCCCAGGAGGTGGAGAAGGTAGGGCGGGAAGACACGATGTCGTTATGTTTGAGCGGAACGGCCTGAGGAGGCTCGATTACAGCATTCAAGATCTCGCTTCGGTGGAAGCCAATCTTACTGAGGCTACTCCACGAAAATGGGCGTACCGGGTGAGGGAGGCTAGCTGGAGCTCCGACTCGAATATTCTCTCCCTATGGATAGAAAAGGATTCTGGGGATGTAGGTGGGTCAAACGCTAAGATGCAATGGTCATTGTTTTAGTACTCATGCAGTCTTCTAGTGCAGCTGTGGATCATAGGAAACTATCATTGGTGAGTACCTTAGCTTCAAACGTTCATCAAGCATGGACAGAAAGGCTTGATTGACGCACCAAGCTAGGTATCTCAAGCACGAAATTACGGCTTCCAGTTCCTCAAATGAAACAATGCTGCCACGCTTCACGTCTGTCACATGGCATCCAGAGGATGCTGGTGTACTCATCCTGACAACCCCTTGTAAGTATATGCACAGGTCTCGTGGGTGTCGCAAATGAGATAATCATATCGCCTGGTAGCCGAAATTATCTACAGGAATTATGCTTGGGATACATTCTCTTCAACGAGTCACCCCCCGCATGACTCTGGTACAGTTGCAGTACTTGATGGCTGTACGTACTTTTTGGATTTTCTATTCATATCTAGCCTCTCATTGTCCCTGAGCAGCCTCAATCCTTCTCACACCGTTTCGGACCCAGAATGTCCCTCCTCCCATGTCTTCTTACCAGCTGCCACTTACAGCACCCCCTGCGAACGCACCACGTCACCAATCGCGTATACCTATCCATGTGGCATTTTCTCCGACTCAAGACGCTATGGCTGCGCTCTGGGAAACAGGATATATTGAGTTCACAGATCTTCGAACACGGCTAGGTCCGGGGCGTGGAAAAGTCATGGATCCCGTCAAGCTCTGGGCCGGATTCGTCGCTGGTGATGAGCCCACCGCCTCACGCATTTCGGAGTACCGCCAAATACAAGTACTGACAGCTAACAGTCCCGGTGAAGACTCGATAAAGTTTGCGGTGCTGGGATCTCCGACAACGCAAGATGGCAAAGACACGATCACGATTGTCGACATTGCGCAAGGGAAGATCATTGAATCTGTCAGCATCGACTTGCCGCAGCAAGGGGGCCGGATGGTACCTTCTGACAATCAGGTATGGTGGCATTCCCCCGACGGTCAACTCCTCACAGGTTCGTTGTTGACTTCGATATCGGTGCCTCGATAAACTTTGTTGATATATTTCAATTTTTGTCACAACATGAAGTTGACATATCGACAGAAACAGCACTGCCTGTGTCCACCTTCAAGGAATTCTGCCCATATACAAGACACGTAGATTCACCTACGCTCCTCATCGGTCTGACTTCCTCATCGCATCTCTATGTTGCCGATGACACCGGAGCATCGCAATTGATCGCAACGAACGCAAACTCGTTTACGGTTGCTTCTGAACATCTCGTGTGGACTTCTACATCGCATTTAGCACACTTTGCTCCCCTAAAGACACTGCACGCCTGGCTTACGAGCTCGCCTTCGGAGCCAGGTCGGTCGGCTCAGCCTGAATGGGAAACCAGAAGGGTTGAGCGTGGGTCAAGAATCGTTACGGCTGTACCAAGCACGATGAGCTTGGTCCTGCAGATGCCCAGGGGAAATCTGGAGACTATCAACCCACGACCGCTAGTGATGGAGATTGTTAAACAGGATATCGATTGGTGCGCGTGTTTCTTTACGAGGCCGCCTTTTTGATACTTATTTTATTAGTCGCAATTACGCCAAGGCGTTCTCTGCCTGTCGCAGACACCGAGTCGATTTAAATGTTTTTGCGGAACACAACAAAGACGATTTCATTAGTCACCTGCCAGAATTTTTAGAACAAGTCAACGACGTCGACTATATCAATTTGTTCCTTACAAGCATTGGGTGCGTCCTCACAACACAGCTATGATCTGCGCTAACTGCTGTACCTAGTCAAGGCACATTACCTGACGCTGTCGTTAACGAGCTGTGTGACGGTATCCGCGCAGAGCTCGAAAAGAAGGACTTGAAGACGTACATCAACTCAGTGTTAACAGCTCATGTGATGAAGCGACCGTCTGATCAAGAAGCAGGGCTTGCATCACTGCTTGCTCTCAGGGGTGGGTCAAACATCATATTGGTGTCACACACACCGACTTACTCCCCCTTCTTTGTAGAAACAGAACCACAGCTTGTTGAAGACGCAGTGAAGTATATCATCTTCCTCGTTGACGCTGATCGACTTTTCGATACTGCCTTGGGCATGTACGATTTCTCCTTGGTCCTGATGATCGCACAACATGCTCAGAAGGTACGGAGTGATTGGGACTACCCCCCATCTTCTTCATCATGTTCAATGTGTTCCTAGGATCCAAGAGAGTACCTCCCATTCCTGCGAGAATTGCGTGCCATGGAGAAATTTTACCAGAGATTCAAGATTGACGACCATCTGAGGCGTTATCCGAAGGCTCTTCGAAACCTTAGCTTGGCTGGTGGGTATCTCCTTGTATATCCCTGTTTCCCATCGTTGACGTTGTGTCGCAGGCCCTGAGCGTTTGGAAGAAGCATTTTCTTACACCGAGAAGCATCAGCTTTATGACAACGCTCTCTCTATTTGGAAGGGTACCGAGCATTACAATGTGTGTGTTCCCATGTGCTGTGTTTCCGACTACTAATCAGGTGAATGCAAGGCTGTCCTTGAGATATATGGTGACTGGCTGTTTGAGCGTCGTGAGTTCAAAAACGCTGCTTTTGGTACGTTCATAATCGCCTCTTCCTTGTGACTGCAAGCCATCTGACCATTCACACAGTCTTTCGACAAGGCGAGAGGTATGCCAAAGCTATGCTGGCATACGAGAAAGCTCTCGAATGGCAGGATCTTTTCGATGTCGCTGTCCAGCAACAAACCTCTAACGAAGATTTACAAGCTACGGCGTACCGAGTTGCAGGTAAAGAAGCTTTTGCTGGTTGTCACAATCCACCGTACTCACTCAAACTGATCTCGTATAGAGGACCTTTCATCGAAGAAGAGGTATCAAGAAGCCGCACGCGTGTTGCTAGACTATGCCAGAGACGTTAGAGAAGCAGTTATTGCTCTTGTGCAAGGCAACCTTTTCTCCGAAGCTCGTCGGATTGTTCGTGGTTCCTTTCATCCATAAACTGCACTACTTGACGGATATTTCTACGTAACAGATCACGTTAAATGCTCTCCCAGAGTTGTTGGAGGAAATCGTCCATCCCGGCGCACTGGAAAGTAGAGGGCAGATTACTGAAGACCTAACCGAGATGCGTGAGCAACTCCGGAAGCAGGTCGCCCGTGTTCGCGAGCTACGAGTGAAGAAAGTCGAAGAGCCAGGTAAGTTTCATCCTTAGAGCAGCGATAACCAAATGCTTATCAAACCTTATAGATGCATTCTACGGTGCTGAGGATGTCGACCTACACAACGTGGACGTTATGACTGACGTGTCAATGGCCCCGACGGCTTTCACGCGATACACCGTTGCACCATCTGCGATGTCAAAGTCTTCCTCAAAGTGAGCTTTCCATTCCTCTCATTTGCCCAGAGTGTTATGCAAACTCCTGGTGCATTTAGACGATCCTCGAGGTCGAAGAGGAAGATGGAACGTAAAGTTGGCTCAGGGAGGAAAGGCACGGTGGACGAGGAAGAATACCTGCTACGGTCGGTAACCAAGCTCGTCACGCGGTTCAACGCTACCCAATGTACGTATCGTTTTCCCTTCTCATACATGACACACTTCTAACCGTCGCGTTTGGTCCGTTCTTCCAGCCGACGCCGCTCATCTCCTTCCTCATCTCCTCCAACTCTCGCCGGAGCACCACGCCGAGGGCCTCCTCCTCCAAGCCGACGTCCTCTCTTTCCAAGAAGAGCTGAAAACAGCAGTTGAGGAGATATGGACAAAGTCCTCTCTGGAGCCGGAGGAAGGGGTGGAGACGACGCCTGAGGGGTGGGCTGCTCGGATGAAGGAGTATGAGAGGCAGAAGAGGATCGACCCGTTGGAGAAGGTTGCGAGGCCAGATATTGGGAAAGAGAGTCTGGGTCAGAGGATGGGGGAGGTGTAGGTTGATATCAGGTGCTGCAAAGGCGAGGGATGAAATGAAGACCAGGCGGAGTGTATGAATGCATAAATTTGTAACACGGTGGCATGTATCCATAGAACTGCATAAAATCCGATACATTGTATACTATACATACAAGAGGGGTACACGTCGATTCGTAGATATCATAGTCCAAGTTAGATCAGACATAGATTTGCACGTGGCTCTCCTTCTGCCCATCTTCTCAATTTCCTAGAAAACAATCAGATTCCCCATCTCGACGGCTTCCCTTGCTCCGTCAGTCAGCCCTAACTCATCCGCATCATACGGTTCAACGCCGAATAACCTCCTGGCATCAAGGCTCAACTTTTGAAGATCCTCTAGCGTAGGTCGACCGATGAAGTCTTTCTCGCCGTCTCCTCCAGGGAAGTCGGGTGACGGAAGACCCTTGGCGAAAGTCTGCAGCTGTGAGCGGATGTAACCCGCGCTACGAAAGTTTGAGTTGAGAACACCGAGGTAGGTAGTGAATTAGGAGGAGATCACGTACTTTGGCACGGTAAAAGGTACGGCCGGAATATACAGCACACTTGATTCACCTTTCCCGTTGTGTTGCGCTTCGACCGCATGCACAACGTCGCAATGCCCTATATATTCAGACGTATTTCAGTCAGCTCGAACAATCCACTTTAAGACGATAACGAAGCTACACACAATAGACCTGATCACCGGGCTCCACCCTTGGCACACTCGTCACCGACTTCTCTAATCTCAAATGCGGGTGAGTGCGTTCCGTCAATACCTGCGCCGTGAGTTCAGATCCAGGATACTCCGTCCCGTCGAGGTTGAGTTCCCAGTGCTCGAAACCGAGAGGAATATCCTCTCGTTCGGAGGATGGTCGGAGGCGGAAGAAGGGGCGGAGAAGGATGTATGCCATGGTCAGGTTGAGGAAAGGGATGACTCGCAGAGTTCCTTCGCCGGGTCCTGTGGAGGAAAGGGATGT
The DNA here is from genome assembly GCA_001986395.2 of Irpex lacteus. Lineage (NCBI taxonomy): Eukaryota > Fungi > Basidiomycota > Agaricomycetes > Polyporales > Irpicaceae > Irpex > Irpex lacteus. Next base: position 9,497 of record MQVO02000022.1, read on the forward strand.
CCAGCCTTGCCAGGGGCGGAAGACTGAACATTGGCTCCTACGACCACACGAAAGAAATGTCAGACGGTAAAAGTGGAGGCGGTAGTAGTAGTACTCACGGCCCGTTATGCAGATCCGGATTTGCCTTTATCCTCAAGCCAGCATCAAACAACCAATCCCTTTCTCTCCACCCTTTCTCACCGACCTTGAACAGGTTCTCGTAACACTTTCGATATCCTTCGTCTTCCCATCTCTCTAAGCTTCCACCGTCGAGGTGACAACCAAGCACGAATGCGGACGGCCCTGGGGGTCTGATGCGTAGGCGGTCAAAGTACGACAGAGGGGTCGTAAGAGATACGAGTGCAGGGTCTGACGGGGTGGAAGAACGGGTGTGCCAGAGCGATAGAAGCGTGCGTTGCGTGTTGATGAGTGCCGGGTGTGAGCGAGCGGCGATTTGTGCAGGAGAGTTGTAGAGCTCGTAGAAGACGATGTTATCTGCTGGAGACCCTGAATACGGAAGTTAGAACACTACTGAGTATGCTGGGAGACAAGCGGCGTTCGCCTGTCACAGTAAAAACGACTGATTGTATGCGCACCTTTGAGCTTGTCCTTGTTTATTCTGGCGTACTCCAGTATGGACTGTTTCCAACCAATAGCCTCTTCAACGGGAACTCCACCTTTCACGATAACCACGCCCGTACGCTTGATGTCGGAGACTTCCTTGTCGGATAAGCCTCTCACGAAGGAGTCGTAGCCAATTTGCGGTATAACCTATACGCATATAGCCAAGCGAAACAGAGTTATTCATATAAGCTTCGCATTCCGGGGATGTCTGTATGGTTCCTGCACCACATGCGATTATGGAACTTACGTTAGACCCCTTAGCAGCAACCTCCTCCGTAACTTTCTCCAGCTCCTTCAGCACGCCTCTCCAGGTCTCGACCAGTCTCTCTTCATCTTGGCTGTTCTTGATGATCTCCCTTTTCAAGTCGGCAAATTGTTGGGGTAGAGGCGGGGCAGTTCCAGAAAAGTCAAATGTATCTTCTATGGTACCTGTCGGTACTCTCTGACTTTGCACTGCAGCTCCCATAACACCGCGTATGCCTGTGGGAAGACCGCATTGCCGCCACCCAGTAGACTGCACATACCGCAGCAGACGACGAGAGGGATTTACTAGAGAAGGTGGCATTATTGAAGCAGATGTTCTGTTATCTTGTCGCGCTCGTCGGGGCGGTATCCCACAAAGACTTTGCTCTCAGGCCTCGGTGGTCGTCGTTGTCGTGCACAGCGACAAGATCTCTGCAAAACAAACATCGTGAGTGGGAGATTACGTGACCTGTAACTGTCTGCGCTCCGTCTTCCTTGAGCCTTCCTTGCAATTGTCGTCGTGATCAGCTTTCCCAGGCTTTGCTGTTTCTCCGACGTTCTCCCGCTGACCCAACACTTGCTTAATGCTACACAGATATAGAAAGTAATCGCTACACTCGTCTTCGGTCCGATATGGCGTACTTGCTAAGACGTCTCTGCAAGACTTTCTGCTATTGACGGTGACTACATATCTCCAGATGTTCTTAGTAGGCAGCCTTTTGTAAGCACTGCAATCAAAGATCTGTGGCCTCCTACTACTTCACCAGTATTGCTTATCCTAGAGGCGGGGTGACATAATCCCCTTTAGGACGGACCGGAGTCACCGGCATCTACATTTCTCTCCTCCATTTTGAGTCCCTGCATATTTTGATGTGCATTGTGCACAGCACTGTGTACTACGTCAGTAGCTGATATATAGATACTTAATTCACCCAGCAGGACCGACGACCATCGCCAAATAAGAAGAGAAAAATCAAACCGAGTCTACTAGACTGTACAGCTTCCAGGATCGCAACGGTGAACGAAACACGCACTCCCAAACTGTATACAGTCGCTCTAATTTTCTGACTCAGTACTCGGGGTCGGTACTCAAATTCATCGCAAAGAGCCAGCAACAAATTACCATCTGATGATATGCGTGATTCATTGGTCCATGATAGCTAGATCTCTATATACTGCATTTGACATTTGACGGCAGTTGTCAATGGATGAACATTGGATGGGAGATGCAGACACGGGGAGAACAGGAAGAGATGGAAGGATGGAGATGCTGTATGTATAGTTACACGTAATAGTACTTGTACATTTGTTGATGGGGATGAGGGGATGCCCGGAGATTCAGAATACAATGCATGGGTGGGCCTCTATGGCATATGGTGGAGGCGATGGTAGATAGGAAATAGAAAGAGGGAAAAGAAATAGATATCCAGGCGAGGGCAAAGAGTCGATAGATAGGCATGGTACACTCGACCTATATGATGCAAAACAGGGTCAACTGTCAGCCCTGACTTGCTAGAAGACGAAGGAATACCGATGAAGCTCACCTAGTAATCCCGAAGATGAAGATAACCCCGATGAAACGACATAATGGACAATCATGAAGGTCTGGTGAAGACAGCTTGCGGCGTGGATGACAGAAGGCAATCACGACTCATGGCCGCAAGCCAGCGAGCCTCGCGACATAGCGCACGCTGTTCCTAGTCAGAAGAACCCTGTCAGTCTCACCCCCATGCACGCAGAAGCGAAAGAGTACGCACGCGTCAAGCCCATGAAGGTCAGGTAGTCTGCCGAGGTAGATGGAGTATCCAGCAAAGGCAGCTACTCCGCATACGACCGCAGCGACGACAGTCTTGCTCGTCGTGCTGGGCTGCTCCTCCTCTTGGAAGCTGGGCGCGACACAGATATCGTCGAAGGCGCGCATCGTGATTGGTAGATAGTTTATGTGGTGTGGAGATGCTTTGCGACGTGGGCTGAAGCAAGCTGCGATGTACAGCTGCAAGAGGTAGGTCTAAATAGATCGATGAACGACGGTCAGATATGACAGGTACCCGTATCCGGTATACGCCAACGAAGACGTCAAGAAGGATATGTAGATGAAGGAAGATGGAAATGAAGAAGGCGGAGAAGAATGCAGAATGGGATCGCAGCCTCGCGCATATATAGGATTCACAGGACGCGGCCAAGACGGGCGTGCACGTTCTCCGCGCAGGGGCAGCGGCAAGAATCGCAATTCGCAAGCACACAGCACAGCTCTATCCATCTCGTCAATCTTCGAATCAGCAACGTGGAATGGACACAGGATGGCATATCGACATCTCGTCTCCTGCCAATGACAGCGCAGCCGAAACTGAATGCAGCAGGCAACAATGCCAATTGATCCTGATCCTAGTTCACCGACACTCCTCTCCCCTCTGCTATCGTGGCCTGGAGGCTACGTGATTGGTCGGAGCCGCCCAATAAGTGAGCGTCCCTTGATTGCACGGACCACCGATACGAAGTCTGCAGTACGTATATACGTGCGCTTGCACGCAAAGAGTCCGAGGAGCGGGATGTGCGATAAACGATATGCGGTTGCGAGACGTCGAAACGTTTCGCCTACGCAAGGAATCCCATGTTCGAAACCCAAAGGAGACGCGACAGTTTGCAATATAGACACGCGAAGAGTGCGGGGGTTACGACCTGGTCGGATTGAACGGAGTACACACCTGTATGTAGTTCTGTCGCCGGGGCGCTCAAACGTCTCGGAGTTTGTGGCCAAAGGAGCACACGTACAACAGGTCCCAGGGGAGAGAGTTCGAGCTTATGAGGCTGACTGAACGCAAAACGCTAGGGCACGGACAGAATCCTTGTTCAAAGCCAACTGCAAGCGTCTGGAAGGTGGGTCTAGCTGTGATTGAAACATGAACGTAAACGTGAGTGAACAGAGGGATATGATATGCCTCCTGTTCTTCTGGCGTCAGAGAAATAATATTGGCAACGTACGTGTAGAAGTCTCCTATCCCTGCGTACTGTCGTATCCAAACAACTAGATCCTACCAATAAGGCTTGGACGTTGAGCGTCGAGTCGACAAAGTTTCGAGTTTGGCAAACGTTCGGTTTCCGAGTGGCGCCGCAGGAGTCCGGAGGAGGAAACAGTCCGGGGGAATGCAAATTACTCTCGGATAGCCTGAGAGGATCTGTCAATTGCCCTGTTCGGTCTTCTTGAGTTGAGGCTACACTCGTATGCAATGTTTCCCGAGAGATCAGAAAAGTAGAAGTCAACGAGGAGGCTGACAAGAGGCTGGCCGGAGAAGGTGAGGCTAAGAGACAGAGCACGACAAAACCTTCCGTACATCGATCGCGCTTGTCTGCTCCTTATAGATCATCTCGCCCAACCTTCCCCGCCCCTGTCTGTCAGCTCCATTTTCGAGCATTCGAGCCTCCTCAGGCAGACCATATGACCCCGGTCCCACGAAATATTCATGCTACAGCAGCTGCCACATATGTAGTGTTCACGCTTTGAATCGAAGAGGACAATAAGATCAGATTCCCTGTTGTTCTCAATGAACCATTTCTCCGATGTCCTGAGGTCTTGTTACTTACTGTATGCATATGCCCTCCTCAGGAGGGCTACAAAGTAGCCACACGATACTTGTACGTATGCTGCCAGCGTAACAATTGCTCTTCCAGAGATCATCGAGGCGACAACTTGCAAGTCCATTTTTCACATGCGAGTGCCTTTTCTGCTTGGCGCTCATCTGCTCTTCCATCATCATTCTCTTCAGCGTTGATCATGAAGCACGACCGGTGATATTCCTTACAATCTCAACGCCAGTTATTCAGAAATCGCTCTTTGCGCCACGGTGGCCATGGAAAGAAAACTGATAAAGAATGCTCACACTTCCAGACAGGGGAGCGCTGCCGGCAGCGTCGGGTACATTCCAAAGTTCTGTTGCAATGCCTGAATTTGATGGCATGCCACTGGCAGAAGAATATGCACAATGCACATTGCAACGCGGCCGACGGGGACGCGTACGAAACCCGTTTACTTAGCACTAGGGCCACGGCCACAGGGACGCGATAGGATGGTGAAGGAAAGCCAGCGAGCAAGTTGAGGGCCGTGCCGACTAACGTCTGTAATCAGGGTAAGTGCCCGAACCTTGACTCTGGAAGAAGACTAAGAACCTTCTCGTAGGTACTACTGAAAGCACATCATAGATAGCGAAACATAACTCTATCTAGGGCCTACTTTGGAACGAATTGAAATGTCGACATCCAAGAGCGCTATATGATAGTACGCAAGCTGCCTGTCTCTCGACGTATTGGCTCTCCTGAACGCCTGCTTCAGCGTCGGCGGTAGCAACCACCACTAGGCAATACATGGCAGGTCTTAGCATAGAATGGAAGCTTGTTCTATTGCTGGCTCATCGCGGCATTATTAGTGTATGGATAGGGGTTATCAATGAGTTTGGAAGTGTCAAGGACACAACCTATCTACACGGTACTAGGCAGTGCCTATGTCCGACATGATAGAAGGGATAGAGGATGACTGACCTGTTTTTACGCAGCGCTCACACAACACATCTTACAGAGACTGCTATTTGATAAATAAACGTTATGTGCTGCTGTTGCCGTCCACCGCAACCTCATGTACATCCATGTACGTACTACACGTACGTACACTTTTCAGCCTTATCATTGCATCTTACAACGATTCTGGACTATACTCGCTATATGCGTCCCGTCGACTTTCAGGCACGATATCCTTGACCCTGCAGTATTTAACTCGAGTCCTCTACTAGTAAGTGTCGGTCTGCTATACTATTGGTCTACACGTCTTGACTTTGTTATAGCTTCGGGTTTATCTATTTCAGCGGCCGATGAACCCGCGATACCCCGCGATATGTTATCTCGTAAACATTGTTTACAGGCTTAGCAATGGCTGTCCTGTATACACCGTTTGCCGATGGCTGCTACTGCGGCACCACAGGACGATCCCGCTAGCTCGGACTTGTATCTACACTCGAAGTACATTATGGCAATAGACTTATCTTTCGGGTTTTGTGCTGGTCAAACTGGTGGCCATGCAGAGTTTGCTAGCGCGATTGCGAACGAGCCTGCGGTCTCAAACCACACTTCCTTCCTTTTCAGGCAATGCTCTCTTTTCACCTTCCTCGGCTACTATTGCCGCAATGGCTCTCGCTATCACGTACCTTGCTATCCTCTGAGTCAAGTCTTTACAAGCTTCGAGCATGACTCTTGTTGCTGCTATGTACGTTTTCTACTGGGTATGCCTATACATGGATCCCATCTATTCCCGCAGCCGGAATTTGAGTCATGGTCACCGCACAGTTCGCGGGGTTACCCACCCCTCACAAACGCCAGTATGGTCACCTCGGCATGCGCTCACCGACTCAAACGCCATCGCCACTCATTCGGGCTCCACAGCGCCGCCGCTCGTCATACATTCATGTCACTCCAGGACTGCCAAGCAGTCCCACGGCGCATACGCACTGATACTGCGGCTGATGTGTTTGGATTAGTGTAGTTTACTAGTGTGAGTGCAGGGTAAGTATTGTGAATAGACGATATCATGCACCCCAGCTCTGACTGTGATGCGCACAGTTATTGACAAGTGATGAGAACGCGAGAATGCTGAGTTGTACCACTGACTGAGCCGATGACCAGCTGCAAGATACTGAAGGTAAGAAATAATACAATCCATTGCGATTCGTATGCATACACGGCCAGAACTAAAGCTACAACAGTGTATAGAGTCCATATCTGAGACAAAGAAAGAGGTAACGCGTAAGGAAGGATAGGGTACAGGAGAGTTTGATATGCATACGTAGAAAGGTCGGTAGCGCGGTCGGATAGCGGGATGAGGGATCGACGAAAACTGGAAACGTAAAGACAGAAAGACGCTGCAACAATGATATCACGACGAAACAACAAAAAGACATGCTAACCAACAAAAACGATGCGCATACACCCTCGAAGAACTGACAACACAGATTGAACGCTTACGCGAAACCCTGCTCCTTTTCGAACCTCTCGACAGCGCCATCATCATCGACACGGGCGTACACCATAGCGGCCATAGCTTCGACGCTTTTCGTTGCCTCCAGGCCAGGCCTCACGGTTGTACAGATTGTCTGCGCGGACGATAGTAACGACGGTTGGAGGAACTTGTTGAGAGTAGGAGGACGAGCGAGAACTCTTTCTGCAGGCGCAGACGCAGAAGTTTCCCTACGTTTACCCTTGCCCCTCTTCCTACCACCTGGACTAGCCGCGGAAGAAGACGGTCCTGCAGCTTGAGCGGACGAGGAGGCAGGTGACTCTTGTTCTGGAAGTGGGATCTGATGACGAGTGGGTCGTCCCCGCTGAACTGGGGGTGTACCTGCACGAGGAGAAGCAAAGGAAGTCGAGCTTTCCCCGATCACAGCCGACTGTGAGGCACATCGCCTGTGCGCACCGAAGGCGGGTGTAGAGACAGGAAGTGCTTGGTCCTCTTGTACCCTTTCGCGCACCCAGGTGCTGTGAGGTTTTGGTGAGGCAGAGGGAGATCTGCCCCGACCTGCGCCAGGGACTTCCTTGGGCTTCTGACCAAGCGGGAGGATGGAATGAAGCATCTGATGAGCCGTCGGGCTATGAAAGACCATAAATATTTGTTCGACCTTTGTGTAACAATGACTAGGAAATGAAGAAAGTACGTACTTTTGGATGGAACCCAGAGAACGCCGCGTCTTCAGGTGATGGGTAGCAGGCTGTGCCTTGAGGTTGGCACCATTGACCGCTATGTCCATCCCACCACGACTTCGGTTCAGGTCTATCAACGACTGTGTTCGGTTCAAACCTTTCGTGGGTTCAAACGATCCTGCAACTGAGACTGAAGATACACTAGCTGGAGACGCCGTGGGCGAGGGGCTGACACCCCTACGACTGATGCTCGCATACGTCTTTTCCGCAGTGTATCTGTGTAAATATCATAGGTCAGCAATCGAAACACTGCAAAGAAGACCACGTACAGTAGAGGTGCATATACCCCTATGAAATTGGCCCGTGATAAGCCATACCCATGAGGACGTTGCGGAGTGCTAGGAGTCGGAGCCAGAGAACTACGCCTTCTCCGATGTTGCTTGGGACGCTTCGCCGCCGCCTTCAGCAGCTGAGCCTCTGCAAAGGACAAGCGATCCCATGCAGTCGCTTGGTAGAGCGCACACGCAGAGTCATCTGGAAGGATAAGACCATAGTTACCACACACTCTTGAGAAGTCCTGAGCTTGCTCTGCCGTAAGAGAGAACGGCGTTACGCCAACCATAGCCTCAAACCGAACTTGCTCGCATTGTGCGATAGACTCTGACGACGCTCTTTGATGATCCGAAGCGCTGTTCTCCTCCAGGTTCACCTCGACTTCGCTGGACGAGGAGGAATCCGAGGGCCTAACGGGGGAAGAGGCTAAGAAAGGGTCATCACAGATACTACCAGAGTCGACAGATTGTTGGGTGACAGCCGTAGATCTTTGACATACGACGCTGAACTGCTCATGTAGCGCAACGTTCAGGAGTGTCCAGTCCCAGTCATCTATATCTTCGTCAATGGCCTCCACAGCGGCCAGCTCCTTGCGAATCAAAGGGAATTCCGCCGGCAATGTCGAAGAGTTAAAGACCTCGAAGTCAGGATCTGCTTCATCCTGTGGACTGTGGATATCTTCAGGGTTTGTGGAAAACGCACCCCCAAGCTCATGAGGAGTCAGAAGCGGAGGCGACTCGCAGTCCGGGTTGGGAGATAAGACAAGCAAAGGCGGGTCCTCTAGACGCACTGCTGGAGAGTTCGGCGCTGAGATATGCTCTTGGGAGAGTTCTGAATCCTCTATGATGGCAAAAAGAGGGCTACCATGCTCGTAACGAGGGAAGGAAGAGGATCCAATATCTATACCAAGCCCAGAAGAGTCGCCGTCGCAAGTATCAGAGCCCAGTGCCTCATTAGCAAGATCCTTAGCTTGTACACTGTCCTCTGCGCCAGCAGACTCGGAGAGCGTGTCAAGGTCAATCGAGATACTTGGAACAACCAGAACAGGCTCGTCTTCACGGTTGCGACCAGTGAGAACAGATGAGTCGGCAGAGACATCGGAAGAGGTATCACGGCCAGCGTCGATAGGCAACACTGCATGTTCAGAGGCCATGGAAGGATTGCTATCGAGAATCTTCGAGGAACCGTCTAGATGAGCCACAGAAGCATGGAGAGAGCTGCCCTGACTAGGCTGCAGATCAGTGGAAGCAGATTCCATGGTTGACTGAGGTGGATCTGCCGTTGTTGCAGATGGTGATTGAAGGTCGGGGCTGGTCAAAGGGGATACGACGAGGCTTATCTCTTGAGCTTCAGCAGGACGAGATTTGGGAGCTGCAAAAAATTCTCCAAGGTCGAACTGTACAGACGCTTCGGAAGCAACCCCAAAACCAGCATGTTCGGGTCCGTCAAGCTGAAGCGCACTGACACTCGAGCCACCTGCAGCCGCATCTGAGGCACCGTCTTGAGGCCGGGCTGGAGGTGAAGCAAAGAACTCTCCGAGATCAAACTGAAGAACAGATGGTTCTGAGGCTAGAGCATGCGATGAAGCGGGTTCCGCAGATACCTGTGGTAAGGGAGGCACTTCCGGGGTATTTGTTTCTCGAGGCGCGTCAAAGTCCTCGTAAGACGAAGTAGAAGCTTCCTGTGCATCGGTAGTAGCGGCCGAGTTCAACGCTGGTGCAGACCCACTTTCGGAAAGAGATTCCTCGCTGAGTGCTCCGCCAGCTTCAAGGCTCATGGGCTCTGCTACAGATGGACCCGTTTCCTCATCGAGGTCCGAGAGTAATGAGCCCTCCTCGTTCTCCGGGTCGCCTGTCACACTCGACACTGCTGAAATGACCGAGCTAGTCTCGCTCTCAATAGATTCGCCTGCATTGTCAGATCCTTGTTCGCCTGCATCACTGACCATAGTCATATTAGCAGTTGAAGAGAAGTGCCCACGCGAGGACGTCCGTCGAGGGAAACCAGCGATGTAGGGATAGAAGACATCCAAACGGGAGATGGACTCGAGTGCAAAGCTTGTAGAGCTATTGAGAGCCAGCCGTGTGGCATGAAGTACCGATGTCATAGAGAGCGGTTCTGGAGTTGAGGGAGGATATTCTTCGATCTCTTCGTATTCTTCCGAAAAAGCCAAGTCGAGTAAGTTCCTCCGAGGCAAAATAGTACGCCGCCGTGTCATGTACGAAGAACAAAGATACCAAGCTAAGCGAACGAAACAGAAGAGCATGACAGTTGGAAGCACCAGTATCAGGTACCAGTTGAACCCATACACAGGCGAATCAGGTGGTATCCAGGTCGTGTGGAACCGACTTCCGGTGTATATGAACGGCTCTTCGTCATTTTGCGCGGATTCATCCGCAGTGGGAGGCGGCTCGGTATACGATATAGTATGAGAGGGAGGAGGGGCAGGGAGGAGATGACGAACAGCTACAAACGAGAGTAACTGTCGAGTTAACCGTCCTAGGCCGAAGTAGTCGGCCAAAAAGGCCAAAATTGAGGAAGTCAGAAATGATACTAGGTTTTCTTTGAGATTCATTGTCGCCGCTAGGTATCGCAGAAAAACAGAAACGAGGGTCAAGGAGGTAAGGGAGAGAGAACGAGTTGTACACAACGCCGCAAGAGGAAGTACTCACGTCATTCTCCGATTCAAATTGTGGGGCGCGTTTGAATCGCCGCGAATTTAATGAAGGGCGGAATTTCAATTCTATCTCGCCAGAAGATTACCGCATAGTCCTACAGTGGCTACAGCATTATCTCACCTCTGTTTGTGACCTCTGAACACGCAGATAATCTCTCGGTTCTCGCTCACTATATACACCACTTTGCGGCAGTACCCCCGCTCACGCTTTCCGCACCTGACGCACGACACTTGATATCAAGATCTGAAACGGTCGGGCGTGACCTTTGCGCGCACAGCATCACCCATATCGTTTGCGTTCGACTTGGCCTCATCGCTCTCACAGCCTGTGCAAGCTGTCTCTTTTACTCTTGAACCTCTACCATCTCGACTTCTGGCGATAGAGAAGTCTCCTATCCATTATGTCTGCACGGCGGCAAGCGTCGACAACATCACTATCGAAATATGCAAGAGCCTTTTCCCCCGACTTCTCAGATAACTCGCTTGACTTCTGTAACGCCTTCTGGGGAGCAAACGATGCTGGCGTTGAAGTACTGTTTGCGAGAATGAGGGGAGCAGTAAGGACGACGGAGGAGCTAAGAAACTTTTGGAAAGAGAGGTACGTACATCTTGGTTCGACTCGCCTCAAGGCATTAACGCATCTTAGGGCGGTAATTGAGGAGCAGTATGCCAAAAAGCTAGCTGGTCTCGCGAAAATGGCTGTAGGAAGGGACGAAGTCGGGTGAGTTTCCGTTGCATATCTCCCTCGTCATTGCGCTCATTCCAGCAGCGAGCTTCGCTCATCGCTTGATACTTTGCGCTCCGAAACGGAGAAGCAGGCAAGTTACCACTTGAACTTGGCCCATCATATCAAAACCGAGATCGAATCGTCGACGACCGCGTATCTAAATCGCCAGTTGCATCATAAGAAGACTCAGCAATCCGCAGTTGAACGGGAGTTCAAGTTGAAACAGCAGCAGGAGGCTCATGTAAACAGGGCGCGCGAGAAGTACGAGGCGGATTGCATGCGTATAAACTCGTATACGGCACAAGCTACACTCATGCAGGGGAAGGAGTTAGAGAACATTCAAGCCAAGTTGAAGCGCGCCCAGGCAACAGTTGGCGCCAATGAGCAGGACTTCCAGAAATTCACTCGTATACTGCAGGAGACGACGTTGAAATGGGAGCAAGACTGGAAGACGTTCTGTGACAGTTGTCAGGACCTTGAGGAAGAGCGTATGGACTTTATCAAGGATACCTTGTGGACCTACGCCAATGCCGTGTCGACTGCCTGTGTCAATGACGACGAGGTACGTTATTATTTATGTCCACTGGCGAGATCTTACGTTGAGTATGTTGAGAATGTTAGGCATGCGAGACGATGCGATGCGGGCTAGAGCAGTTTGAGCCTGTAAGAGATATGGCCAACTTCGTACGCACATACGGTACTGGTAACGCGATCCCTGACCCTCCTCACTTCATCAACTATGCCGACCCGAACGCTGCCGTCCAACAACGCCCTACCTCTCGACCTGCGCAGTTCCAAAGAGTGACAGAACGCGCACTTCCGATGTTCTCCTCACCGCCACCTGAAGAACCACAACCCGATGGTGAGCTGGAGAACACTGCTGGTGTGGGAGCTGGGCAGAACCTCGGTCGCACGAGATCGGCTAGTCGTGCAAGCACTCGGGGCGAGCAGAGATCAGCGGCCGCTATTCCCCCCACAAACGGGCGTAATGGTGCCAGCCGCACTCCAGAACCCCTTGCAGCCCCTGCCGAGAAGACTATGCTGAAAGTGGGGAATAGAGCGTACGAAGTTGACGTAAATGACGACCCTCAAACTCGATCGACATCGCAGGCGGGCGGGGCAAGTAACGGTGCGCCCCCCACAGTTGGTGACGAGGATGCGGATCCCTTGGCGCGGCAAATGCTTGAGTTACAACGCAGCTCTACCCGTAAAGGCCCACAGGGCTCACAGCAACCTCCACGCGGGCAGGCTACGTCTCCAGCCCAGGCTCAGCCAACCCAACGCCCTACTCATAACCCGCAAGACAGTTCGTCAAATCTTTCACCCCCACCTGGCGGTCGCGGTGGCGGACCTCCGAACAAAGTGGACTACCGCCGCTCTGCGGAGATAGTTGTCGGAACATTACCGCCCAGCATCACAGGATCTCGACCTGCATCTCCCAACCCTCCTGCCCCCGTCCTCTCTCGCCCACCGTCAATTGCTGCTCGTGATGACAGTGTCCAAGACGTGCTGAACAACTATCATCAGTCTCTTCCAGGCGAGCATAAGACCGTAAGCCGGAGTCGAGCCAGCAGCTACAGTAATCAGAATGTGCCTCCAACGAATGGGCAGACGACGGCGGGCAGAGCAGATACCATGGCAGGTGTCGGCGCTCAAGGTCGTAGCCCCAGTCCTCAGCCCTTCAGACCACCATCCCGAGCAGCCAGCCCTAATCCTCAGAGGGGAATAAGTCCAAATGCTTCGTCTGCGGCCAGCCCCGCGAGAAATCCTCCCCAGTGGCAGCAAGGTGCACCTCAGTCACAGCCTCCAGCAACGTCTCAGTCTCGGCGTGACAGCTACCGCGGCCCACCCATCTCCGCTGTTTCGGCTGCCACCCCTATATCTCTTGTTAACGGCTTTAACAGGCCAGGTCATGGTTCTATCTCTGTACCGGCCCAACAGATTCAGAGAGCTCCTAGTCCGAATCATGTGGGCATTGCCCTTGACCCAAGCGGTCGTGTCGCTCATGACGAAATGGCTGAGCGATACAACAATGTCCAGAACATGTACCAGCCTCCACCTTCCGCCGCTCCCCCTCCACCTCCGCAACAGGCCCCGTACGCCCCTCCCGCGCAGCAAGGTCCTCAGCGATCACCGAGCTACCCGCCACCGAACCAACCCGGTTATGGTCAACCACCGCCCCCCGCTGCAACTCCGTATGGACGGCCCCCACAGAGCTTTGGGCAACAGGCACCTCCTCCACAGCAGCCCCCCGCACCTGCCCCGCAACAACAGCAACCGTACGGAGCCCAGCAATACGGCTACCCCGCCCAACAAGATTACAACCAAGCCAATGGCGTGCAGCGGAACGGATCATACAGCACCCCTCAAGGGTACTATCAACAGCAACAACAGCAGCAGCAGCAATACTCTCAGCCTGCGGTTAATCGTGCTCCTTCTCCTCAACCTCAGCCTGAACCCCAGCCACAACAGCTCTCGCAGATGCCTTCTCCTACAGGTGCTTACACTGACGATGGCCGCCCTATTCTATTCTACGGTACGTTTATTCGGTATTTGTTGCACGAAATTTTTGCTGATGTTACTCTACAGTGACCGCGATGTATGACTATCAGGCATCCATCCCTGAAGAGTTCGATTTCCAGACGAACGATGTGATCGCGGTCACAGCGACCCCAGAAGACGGCTGGTGGAGTGGGGAGTTGCTCGATGAGGCGAGGAGGCAGCCTGGCCGGCATGTCTTCCCAAGCAACTTCGTGCAATTGTTCTAAACTTGTCCGATGACACCGTATGCGGATCGTACCTTGACCCGACAAGCACCTGACAGTCGTTCCTGCCTCTGATCTCGACTGCCGCATATACCGTATATCTCTACACTATTTTCGCCTCTTTTCTCTAGGCTTGCGTGTTAGCTGCCGCCTTATGACCATGATGATGAGGTTATTCTTGAGCCAGTCGTACACTCTCTTGTTGTTGTTTTTTATTTGGCCCTGTTATCGTAACTATTGCTTGTTGCGTCTTCCGCTTCTTCGCTCGACATCTCGCTGACCAATGGCATTCCATCGTCCCCAGTATACCAGATGCCACCCCGTGATATCGTGGCGGTACCTCAGGCTCAGGAACTTGCCTTTCTTGGCAGTTGCTCGTATCTTCACGCGGCCCATCGCCGGAGACGAGGTTGGCTGCTTCCATCAGAGGGCGGAGTTCTATTCGATGTTGATGCTCGTTCCCGGCGGTTCGAGTTTGTGGGGCCCCTGAATTTGACAGGAGGTTTCGACGTCCTCGACTCGGATGTAAGGAAGAGTCTCGACTAGTGCGACTTAACCTGGAGTTGGCTATCCAATATCACGTCGATTATTCTTGCGATACCAAGCCTCGCTTCCCTCAAGCAGGTGGGTGCCCTGAAGTTTACTTGCAACCATCTCAACAAATACAATCCTTTGGAGCGCGGCATAGAAACGACGAGACTGCGGTGAGAGTCGATTGTTCTTCGAACCTGGGCGTACTCTGACGGTGCCGAGGGGGATTAAACCAGTTTCGGGCGAGGGCTACGATTATTGCCTACTATTTCCTCGAGATGGTACTGTTCTCACAATGATTAGAGATGTCATGTCGTCAGCTGAGCGACCGTAACAGAACGTCCAGTTGATCGGCCTTCGAGGAAACAGAGATTTGGCGACAATGGCAGATGATCGTGAAGTTCCTCAGCAACGGTGACTTTCGACATCGAAGCTTTGCGGTGATTGCACCTTTCTTAGTGGCCAAATAAACTCAGAACAAGGCCCCGGTGGCAATGCTACCCTGGAGGGCGTTCCGAGCCGCTTCTCAGCACATGGCTATGACATCGCGCCATGGATGGAAGCGGTCGAACGGACTTCACTCGTCCACCTACCTTTGGCCTCGGAGAGCACGAGCTCAGCCTCATGACGTGTTGGTGGTGGCTATTGACCATCTTCTCTAAGGCTGCGCCGTTCGGGATTTATTTATGCACAAATTTTGTAGATCTGCACCGATTCTTGGGTTGCGAAGAGAGGACATGTGAGCTCCGTGCGCATGCTACCTGTCATCAGGCCGTGTGGCAGCAAAGATCGTGCAATGCGAGCGAGGAAGGAGTGACATCAACGATGAAGATATTAAAGTGAGCATTGTGCACTGACCAAACTCATCCTCATCTTTAGCTCAAGATGAAGTTTTTCAGCCGCCTGTTGACCACCGTCTCTCTCGTCACTGCGGCTTTCGCCCAGTCGACTGTCGACTCCTATATCGCGTCTGAGGGACCTATCGCTAAGACCGGTCTGCTCGCCAACATCGGCTCCAGTGGCTCGAAGTCGCAAGGCGCAAAGGTCAGCGCCTTGTTCACGATGATGTTCACCTTGTGCTGATATCTTTACAGCCCGGCATTGTTGTCGCCAGCCCCAGCACCTCCAACCCAGACTATCTGTATACCTGGACTCGTGACTCCGCGCTCGTGTTTAAGGCCATCATCGACCAGTTCACCACGGGTCAGGACACCTCGCTGCGTTCGTTGATCGACTCGTATGTCGCTGCGCAGACAAGTCTTCAGCAGGTTTCAAACCCTAGCGGCACGGTCTCCACCGGTGGTCTTGGAGAGCCCAAGTTCAACATCGACGAGAGCGCCTTCACCGGGGCTTGGGGTCGCCCCCAACGAGGCAAGTCGCTTATAAACAGTACACCGTGGTATTTGATTATTGACGGTTAATGTCATAGATGGTCCCGCTCTTCGGGCTACTGCTCTCATCAGCTACTCCAACTGGCTTATCGCAAATAGCAACTCGTCGTGGGTTACGAGCAAGCTTTGGCCTGTCATTAAGCTCGACTTGGACTATGTTGCTAACAACTGGAACCAGTCTACGTGAGTAACATAACTCCGATAAGGTAGTCTCTCAGGGAACATTTTCTGACAAAAACGCATGACAGTTTCGACTTGTGGGAAGAAGTTAACTCATCATCCTTCTTCACCACGGCTGTGCAGCACCGTGCACTTCGCGAAGGTGCTGCTCTGGCTACCAAAATCGGCCAGACCTCCGTAGTTTCTGGCTACACTACCCAAGCAGGCAACTTGCTCTGCTTCCTTCAGGTGAGTTTATCCCAGGCTGATTTACGGTGATCTCTTGGAGCCGTCAGCTGATGCATACTATTTTAGTCGTACTGGAACCCTACTGGCGGCTATATCACCGCAAACACCGGCGGAGGACGTTCTGGCAAGGATGCTAACACCGTTCTCACCTCCATTCATACCTTCGATCCTGCCGCGGGATGCGATGCCACGACTTTCCAACCCTGCTCAGACAAGGCTCTCGCTAACCTCAAGGTCTATGTTGACGCTTTCCGCTCGATCTACGGTGTCAACAGCGGCATCAGCTCCTCGGCTGCCGTTGCCGTCGGCCGCTACCCTGAGGATAGCTACTACAACGGTAACCCATGGTACCTCGCAGTATTCGGTGTCGCGGAGCAGTTGTACGATGCATTGAACGTCTGGAAGGCCCAAGGCTCGCTCAACGTCACCTCCACCTCCCTTCCCTTCTTCCAGCAGTTCAGCTCCAGTGTCACCGCAGGCACCTACGCCAGCACGTCTACCACTTACACGACTCTTACCTCCGCCATCAAGACATTCGCTGATGGTTTCATTGCTGTCAATGCCAAGTACACCCCATCCAACGGCGGACTCTCTGAGCAGTTCGACAAGAGCTCTGGTTCTCCCACGAGTGCCGTCGACTTGACCTGGAGCTACGCTTCTGCTCTTACTGCTTTCGCTGCCCGCAATGGCACTACCTACCCCGGCTGGGGTGCCAATGGATTGACGACCAGCTGCTCTTCCAGCGGTGGAGGCGGCGGCAGCGGCGGATCTACCGTTGCTGTTACATTCAATGTTCAGGCCACAACTGTCTTCGGTGGTACGTAGATCCCGTCTCATCATTGATCACCCCAATAATGTATCGCTGCTTCCAGAAAATATCTTCCTCACTGGCTCTGTCGATGCTTTGAAGAACTGGTCGCCTGATAACGCCATTGCTCTCTCCGCTGCTAACTACCCCACCTGGAGTGGTAAGTTGTCTTAGTTGTAGAATAAAATAGGGAATTGCTCACCAATCTTTGCAATACAGTCACTGTGAATGTCCCTGCCAATACCGCTATCCAGTACAAGTACATCAGGAAGAACAATGGCGCCGTCACCTGGGAGTCTGACCCCAATAACCAGTTCACCTCCCCGGCCAGCGGAACTTACACCCTCAACGACAACTGGCGGTAAATCGCGATCTCTCCGAGTACGCGTAGTCGCGATGAAAATCTCCACAGTACTTATACCCCTTTGTTTATTTCTATTGTCGCAAAATACACTGCTCTCCTTCGGTAGGATGTCATCCGTTAGTTTTCCGAGATATCACCCCTTGAAAATCCGGCGTAGGCTGCACGCATGTACCCATGACCGTCTTTGTTGTTTGGATGAATATAACTAGGAATACGTTGGCACATCTACCACCAACAATCTCATATAGTTGGTGTTTGTGTAGTGTTTGTAAAATCGAATGTTAATCGATGCGATTGAATCGTGAATCGAATGCCTTGTATGCCGTGAGTAGCAGAATGGCCTTTGACCACCAACTCGGAGTCCCGCTCTAGATCTTCAATGCATTATGGGCGTCTCCCATTATAATTTCTATTTTGGGACATTTTTCGGATTCAGCGGCAGCCACTGCCAGTGACATTGCTCTCTGCCTCCAGACTGTTTGAATTTTTGGCCTCTGCCTCGCATTCCGTCTCCACCATAAACTCTGAAATCAAACGGCTGCTTGGCAGCAAGCTACTGCCTCGCATCCTGGATATCCGAGCAAAGGTCTCATACAGGAAACCGGAGGTACAGCGGTTTCCAGTCGACCACCTTACTGGCAAGGAACAATTCAAGCACACCTTCTTCAATCTACTCAACACGACGTCCAAAATGGATGAAGCACCGGCTCCGGGAGGTGTACCAATATACATCGACGGGCTGAAGAAACTCCAGCCTTATTGGTATAACTACACAACGATGGCAAAGGGGCGCTGGCTGGGTCGTGAAATCTTGGAAGTTGTCTCTACGGAGTTTAGAGATAGGTCTATGGAGTACTATGTGCGTATCATACAGTTTGTAGATATGTCTCAGAATCTGAAGATTAATGAAGAGCAGAGATATGCGTTAGAGTCTGGAGTGACGACCATTAATGGGAAAGTCGCAAAACCTGATACCATAGTGAGGAACGGAGACCGGATAGAGTACGTTTCGGCTATTGCAGAGGACGTAGGATCTTACATTGCTTCTTCTCATAGAAACGTTGTACACCGTCATGAACCACCGATCACAGCTGACCCTGTAAAAATCATAGTGCATGACAAGGAGCGCGAGTTCATCGTCATAAACAAACCAGGGAGTATAGTAAGTCTGAGCACATCTGGAGTTTTGTAATGGTAACTCACCAGGTGTGTAGCCAGTTCATGCGGCCGGCCGGTTCTACAAGCAAAGTTTGATGGTAATTCTGAAGTATGAGCACGGATTCGATATGGTCTATCGTAAGATCTCTACTTTCGTTACATCGCACATATGTTCATTGGCTGCGTTCGACAGCTGTAAACCGCCTGGACAGACTAACGTCTGGCCTCATGATTATACCTCTTTCTCCCGTACTTGCAGGCAAGCTCTCCAAAGAGTTTGCGGGTGGTCAGGTGAAGAAAGAGTACATCGCCAGATGTAAAGGAAAGTTCCCTGAAGGAGAGGTTGTTTGCGAAGAGCCCCTCCTAACAGTCGATAGGCAGATGGGGCTTAACATTGTTCACCCAGAGGGAAAGGTGCGATTGTTTTCTGTATGCTGGGTACGTGTATAGTAACTTTGATCACCTTTGATAGCATGCGAAAACAGTATTCACACGGCTTCACTATGATGATAACACCGATTCAAGTGTGCTTCACTGTAGGTTCTGCCATTGTATTCATGGATTTCTCAGAACTGATGCGATTGTATAGGTAGGCCGCTGACTGGGAGATGTATGTATGGATAACTCTCAGGATCTTTTCACCTATTTACTCGACGCCCAGCCCATCAGATTCGCGTCCACCTCCAATTCCTTGGGCATCCCATTGCCAATGATCCTATATATTCCGAGGAGCGCATATGGGTATGTCTTCATCTCTCACGCCGAGCATGCGGGTAACATCCTTCGCCAAGTAGGGTTCCAATGTTGGAAAAGGCGGCATCGACATTACGCCGAGCGAAGAGCGCGCCGCACCAGAAGCGCCACCACAGTTCCAGTTCACTAACCCAGAAGATAACCCGGAGTCGCTTTCGAAAAGAGTTTCCGATGCAGATATACCTACATCACAGGAAAGTACAACGCATGTACCAGCTCCTCAAGAAACACCGGCTAAGAAGCCTATGCCCCGGGAGACTGGCCATGATATCGGCATGGGATCACCTGTGCCGTTATCCGCTGAGGCCGTCAGAGTGATCACACGTCTGCGGAATATGAAGGTACGTGCTCTCAACACGATATCGAGTGATGCTCGTGCTAAAATCATCAAAGGATGAGGACGAAGATTGGGGACGTTGGCGCGATGTTATTTTCAAATCCAAAGCTGCCTTGGTACCAAAACGTGTCTTGGTACCGCTGCCTCCGCAAAATAGGCGCAGGCGCGGCGGACCTGTCGAGGAGAGCGTGATAGTATCCGACCTACAAACTGCGTCGGCTTCAACAACAGTTCAGGATGAACCCGTGCTCGTTGAGACGGCGGCCGGAAACATCGAGCCTGTGGAACCATCCCCGCGCGTTGAAGCTACTGAACCAGATGTCCCGCAAATCTCTGCAGAGGACGCGGAAGCCAAAATAGCCGAGTACCAAGACATTTTGGACAAAGACGCAAGCCCACAAGAGCGAGACAAAGAGGGTCGAGACATGTCATACTGCCCGGAATGTTACCTTCCGCTTCACCCGGATCCAAAGCCTGAAAAGCTGTATATCTTCCTACATGCGCTAAGATATACGACAAGCTTAGGGTGTTTCGAGACCGAGATGCCGGTTTGGGCGCAGGAAGGGTGGGAGTGGGATCGGTCGTGAGCGGCAGTAGAAACGACGTACATTCTATGTTTACTGTAGCTCGCTTCGTTAAGCATGCTGAATAGGCCCGTTTCTGATAGAGGATATCGCATCGTGGGCACGGTGATTTAGAGCAGTCTCGATAACCTTACGAAATGAATGCGTGTTATTTCATACACAGATCAATCCTCATCCATCCTCTCTGCCTCTTCATCATCACTATCCTCGCCAAAGAATGCATCTGCCTCTATATCAGGTACGGCTTGCGCTGCAGCCTTCTTTCCACCCTCTACGCGCGTATGCGAATTCAGTGATGACTTCGGACGATCTCCCGACTCTGTCTCTGGTTCCATACTGAGTTCGCCGTTCTGCATGCGTTCGCGTATCTGCTCGAGAAGTTCAGCACGTTGTCGGTCTGTTTCTGCTGTTGTCGCATCGCCATTGTCGCCGTCTTCGTCGTCTTCCGATTTGGATTTGCCTTTGCTATCCTCTTTACGGACTTCAGGCGGGTATAACGAGATATACTTTTTGAGCTTCGGATAGTGCTACGGGGTCATCGTGAGTATGGCAAGCAACGGTTTTAACTTTAATTAGCCACTCACCATGATATAATTCAGGTCTATTCGAACATTGAAGAGCTCTTTCTCAAGCTTCTTCTGCTCTTTCTTGTCCGTGCATTCTTCGAGACGCTTCTTGACCTGTTTCAGCCTCCGCACAGTCTTTTGTCGTTCTATACATATTCATAAATGTAAGCTCAATAGTAAGACATAATTGATAGACATTGGATGAGGACGTACCGAAGAATTTGATCTTATGATACCGCTGTGCTAAAGCCTTTTCCTTCCTCGCCGTCTCGGCTTTCACCAAGTCCGCCTCTAACGCACGCTGTTTGCGCTCTGTCGCAACACGTACATCTGCAGCAAGTTTTTCCTACACAAGATAGTTCAAGGAGTTAAAACATCTGTGTTTCCACACGAGCGGATACAGGGCTTTTACCTTCGCAAGTAACCTCCTCGTTTGTCTCAACGCAGCTTTTATCTTCTGTACACCAGGGAGAGCATTGCCAGCGGAGGCATCTTCGTTATTAGGTCGTTTGGGTTTGTGACCATGCTTCTTTTGCGGATACTGTTTTGCATATGTTTTCGAAGAAGAGGCTTCACCAGGACCATCAGTGGAGGTGTGGTTTTGTGTTCTCGAGGGGCCCATGCGAAGTCGTTATTTGCGAGACTCTACAGTGCAGGACAATTGCAAGTGTTCAGCTTTCAAGAATACTTTTGATTACTGAGGAAGATGGTGTTGGCTGGTAAGGATATTTACGTGACGAGAACTTCGAGAAGGGGTATAATTAAGCGCCGAAGTCTGATTGGCTACAGTGTCCTAATCGCATCTCAGCATCTCATAAGTCTCATAAGTGTACCTCACTCTGGAGGGCGGCTTCAGCCTACTACAAGTCGGCGATTTTGCCTTGAGTATAGCAGTAAAGCTCTAGCTAACATACAAAGTCCGTATCACATAAGTGGCCTGTGCCATTCCTCTCTGCAGCCTACGACAAGTTCTCCGGATCGCCGAGTCCTCGGGATGATACTAGAAAGTAGATGTAGAACGAGGATGCAGATCGTTTATAGGAGAGCCAATATATAGTTGCATAAAGCAGAGATTAGAACGTTGCTATAGTGTGTAATGTAAGTAGAGGATATGCCTTGTAATCGGCTATTTTTATGTTCGTGCGTGCTTTTGTTCAAGTTTACCAACAGTCCAATGCGGAGCCATGACATAGTATATCAGCCACCATCTTTCAACGCACATACCTGATGCTAACGCTGGTCACACTATGTGTGTATATTATGTGTGTATTTAATTGGTTTAGTGTACCTGTAATGTCGCCATTCTCATGGATGGAGGCTCACCGGCACCTCTGCCCTCTTACCTGCACGTATATTTCTGTACGAAATTGGGCCGCAGCAGATGATTGCAAATACTGTGAATACGAGATGTGATACAACGACGAAGATCGTCGCGTAACGCCAACTGGGATACCACACGGTATACTGCGGGTATACTGTCAGTTTTTGTATCCCTGCTTCATCTGGACTCTGTAATCGAGTTATGGAACTCCCTTTGGACGCGTCAAATCAAGACAGGTGGTTTTATGATGAAGCGAGGACTTACAACTTGAACCAGCTAATTCGTCGACGAGCCAACTCTTCAGTATGTCATCGTGCTTTGAATGGGTTGTTATCCAGGAAGTGCACCGTCTATTCAAACGGTACCACGGCTGCCCGGGTGCACATTGAATGGCCCTCCCATAACTTAGTCGCGCATGGTCTAGTCTGCCATGTGTACGCCCTGAATGCACCACTAGGCTAACAAGATCTGTTACTTGTCGGAGGCTGTAAAGACCCTTGTCGACTTGCTTGACAACAAGAGAGATTAGGCGTCCATCGCGCACAACTCGAGGGCTATAGTAAGGATGACGTACTGAGCGTAAGTATGACGGGCGACTTCATGGAGAGTGATTAGGATGTACTCACTCGGTGTGAAGCACTGCAACAGTTTCTTTAGATTAAATGGGAGCGCATGCTCATGCGATCTACGTGGGATAAATACCGAGCTGGCATTAGGTCCTCTCAATTGAAGGTGGTTTCGTTGTAAAAGCAAACATTCGGGGCTTTTGCAACTGTCGTCGTTAAGCCACCGAGGCGAGCATCGCGGTCGTCGAGAGGGTAACTTACAGCGCAATGCCAAGCGTCGACGGGACCGCTGCAGCCAGTGAGAGAGCTGGAAATTGGGCGCTTACACTGCCGATCTGTGATCCGCGGAAAATCTCGCTCCGCCAGATTTGGCAACTATCGTTGGTCGCGGGAGCTGAAACTGATATGCTCAATCCCACACTCTGACTCTTACGTTCACACCGACGAGCCTCTTCCATGGAACCAGCCCTATCGTCTTGCTTGTTTGGAAGGTTGACGAACAACTACTTCTGGTCTCTTACGACGACAGACTTCGCGTACATGGAAGAGGACTGTCGACCTGAACTTTCCGACGGTCGCACCGATGGCGCATTGTCACCGAATAGGGATTGCCGCAGATCTCGCTAAGCTGGGTTCCAAAGGAATCAGGAGATTGTCTCCAAATAGCTAGATCCGACTTGCCTTATATGTGGCCAATACACAACCTATTACTCTGAGCCACCGTGCCTATTTATCTACGGTTACCTGCGCATCTCGCGACCTCCTTCGTTCACGCACTCCTGTATCTTCGCCGTCATCCGACACCTCCAACAACGCGCTGGATGTCTTTGTGTATGAAGCTCCTCTGCGACTTTCGCTCGTTCATCGTGATTGCTGAGGGTTCGGCACAATAGAGTGCAACAGTTGAAGCATAGGGGTGGTCCGAGTCGCCTCGCCCAGCTCATGGAAAAGCCACTACCTCCTGATACTTCGTTGCACATTCCAGTATCCAGTAAGTATAATGCATTGTTGTGACTACCTGTTGGTCAACTTATTACGGCTTTCCGACGTTACAGATGGATACATCATTGCCTTGCTTGCTTGCAGTGGCCTCTACACGTACGCCCGTGAATTTCTCTCGACGTTGCCCTAATACCCATCTTGATCTTCAATATTTGCAGGTGGGAAGTCATTCAATCCTTGCCGATAGACTGGAAGATGGTTAAGGGGCGCCGAGGCTGTCGTTGGGGAGCAGCTATATTCTATTTTCCCCTCCGCATTGTGGCGCTGGTGCATTTTGCGTGTTCAATGTCTTTGTTGTTCCCTCCTCCATGGCAGCCTGAGGGTGTGAGTTCACTGCCATTTATCTACATATGTGTCGTCGGTACTCATTGATATGACGCAGGTAGTAGATGTTCGTTATACAAGAGAGGTAATGTATTCAGTGACGTTTTGATGTCAACGTGATTCTGATCGTTTTCCATACACAGTCCACTGCCATGATCTCTAGGACGTGCACATATCACATCATTATGCTGTATATGTAGGTACTGTGTGTTTTTTATATAACGTATAGTACTCATATACACTTAGTGCATCGCTGTGGCACTTCCGGACGTTGTCATGGGCACTCTTTGCCCTTATACTGGCATTATGGATCGTCAATGCATACGGCATGTTGTTTATTTTTCTTTTCTTTCCCGCGGTTCTCTTGACACGTAAATGCCAGGTATCTCCCGTATGCAAACATCGTGGTTTTTGAGCACGATGCCTGGCGTGATATCTTGCACTCGTAGGTACTCATCCCACTTCGAACAAGTGCTTTTCTCAATCACTCTACTCTTACAGTCATATTCCTATCGACACTTCTATTCGCTCTCTTTGTTGGCGGGATTTTGCGAATGCGATCCCAGCCTCATCTTGTTCCCCAAAGCCGGCGTACCCGCTATGCTAAAACACCCGTATGGTACATGCTGTGGAAAGAGAAGCTGCATTTGATTGTCTTGATCTGGGCCGCACAAATAGTCACTTCGGTGCGTTGGCATATCATATACTCCTGGCACAGTTAACACAGATGTGACGCAGGTCGCTGGGTTGAGCAGATTTAATTCAGGTGAGTGCAGAGCCTTGTGCCTTCCTCTCCTTAGACCCAGACATTGAACTTTGTTCGGCCATTAACAGTGGCTTGGTCGGTGAGTAAGCCGATTATGTGCCTCTGTTCGGCCAGTAACCACTCTATATCGTCTTATAGATCGCAGATATCACTTGCTGTACGTCTTTCACTAGCATGTCCATGCACCTAAGCTGATATGGATCATCTAATTTATTGTCTGCCGCAATCCAGACACAATAATGTGAGTAAAAAAAGTGTACAAAACATAAATGCTCGCAGTTTATGTCTCCTCGATAGTGTCTCCTGTGGTGGCCGTGTATATCAACACAGTATCCGTCGTGGTAGCCAGTGCCCAACGCTTAGCTACTACTGGTGTCCTGTTTCATCGGCGTACGTCTTTCGCTTTCTACGGCGTGATCTTTGTTTGGATTTCGTGTGGCTAACATTCATATGTAGAGTCAGAGCTGGCCTATCCCAAAAACATCGTGTTAACATTGAAATGGATACTTTCGTAGCTGGTGTATCTCGCGCCGGCGCACAGCCTCAACACCAGCCCAGGCGACAAGAACAAACTCCTACTCTTCGGGTTGTTACTCTAGACCTTCACGCGCGAAGCGATCCAATTGAAATGACAACGTATGTACGGTGCATTGCTCGTAGTCCTACAGCTGCTTACCAGTCTTCTATTCGAAGATACCCTCTGTCCTGTAGCGAAGCTGATAGCGCGTCTTCGATCAGCGCGAGCCAGAAGATGCTGTCCACCCAAGCCATGATACACTCCGGACCATCGTCCAGTACTACCATTTTCCCACCAGATGCCGCTTCGTTCTCCTCTAGAATCGCCAAGGCTCCCAGCTGGGCAGGCTCTAGAGATATGCAAGACCGAGGAGGGGCGGGATAATGACTCGCTGCGACTGTTTTGTCCTTTAGATAGATCAGCAGTCATCCAGCGCAATTCTTCCTCTCCTTGCCCCAGTATACCACGGTCTCTACAAGAGGACTGCATACCCACATGGACTCGGAGGTTATAAAACTGCCACATCGAGCAGTTGTGTAATCGCTTCTGTCGCCTGTTGCGAGCCTAGAAGCCTGTCGTCGCTGCGCCACAGCCATGGACGTTGAGGACATGTTTGTTTGGTGGAGCTTTATCAGCACGTTATAAATAGTCAATAGTCAGTCAGTCCCTGTAATTGCCCCATCCTGCATTTACCCTCCAAGATGTCGTAATGCTTTATATCGCAAGTATGTGTAATATCAGGAAAATATACCAATGCTTCTTTGTATCATTTGACCCGCAGCTGTTCTACGCTGAAGTGACTGGTTCTTGGTATACTTGCTTGAGCGTGCTAGCGGTACATTGCGTATACGGCCTGTTGTACAAATTTGATAAAGTGCAAGGTATCCTTAAAATATGAGCGGAAATTAGAGCGGGTGTGCAAGAGCATGGTGAGGATGTGAGAGATGTGAGTGGTGGCAAGATATAGATGGTATCAGCAGATAATACAATCCGCCTCCGGCTTCGCCAGCCGTGCTTCGAGTTTTCCAGAAAGAGATCCATCCGGCGAAACGTACGAGGATCCGCTGTTAAACAAGATTACAGAATCAGAACTGATCACACCAGTAACAACACCACCTATACATACTCGAACTGCAGGCTGCTACCCATAGCATTCTTGTTGAGAGGGACGTAAAGGGCGTCGACAAATGACGACTCGTGGCGAGATTTGGAATGCGGGGCGAGCTGTTGCGAGCTGCTCGTCTTAATTCGAAGTTCAATAGTAGGTTTCGGCTTGCTAGTAACGGTGTCTGTACTTCGTGAGAATAGGTTGCCTGGCATAGAAACGGTAGAGTCAAGCGTTGGGCTGGTGGAAGGCGATGGAGCAAATGAGGGCAAAGTGCGAGCGTCGGCAATGAGCAGATGGGAGTCGATGTAAGTCGGGGAACTATGCTCCATGAGTGAAAGCTCGACGAGCCAAGTGCCCTTCGGGTAATTCCTGTTATGTCTAGTTTGGGTGGGATCGGCCATGACGAAACGTAGTCGCCACATCCGACCTATTGAGTTTGATGTCATTTTAGAACTCAACTGTACGGAAAAGTGACAAGTGAGATACTGACCTCGCGCAATGAATTCTATGCCAACTCGGTTGGAGATGCGCATTC
Source organism: Irpex lacteus (assembly GCA_001986395.2). Taxonomy (NCBI): domain Eukaryota; kingdom Fungi; phylum Basidiomycota; class Agaricomycetes; order Polyporales; family Irpicaceae; genus Irpex; species Irpex lacteus. The sequence goes on from MQVO02000022.1 coordinate 36,562, forward strand.
TCTTCTGGAAGAGAACGATGCAAAAATGAACGACAAAATCGCCGTGATCGCTCGCCACCTCCTCTACAAGTACATCATCTGGAGGAGTATTCCCCCCTAGAAGCACTTCGTCTGTGCCAGAAAGGCCGGCAAAGGGCGCAGTGCGACGAAGCCGTTGGAACAGCTTTTGGTCCGAGTTCGTAAGACATGCAAGACATATCTCCGAAATCGTTTCGTTAGATAACGGGGACGCCATCGCAAGAATCTCTTTGACAAGATCTACGCCCGACGGATTAGCGTCCACGCTAGGGCGTTTGATAATCGCCCAGTATATCGGGGTATGGCCTTCTACGGAGGGTGCTTGGAGGACAGAAGAAAACTCGAGTCCGCGCGCCGCACATGTATCTCTGCAGCTGTGTAGTATTTGGAGTGCGGACTCAGGGTCAGGCACTGTGACGACGCTCCGAACGAGGTTCAGCACGGTTTCTTTGATCTCCTGAGTCCGAGCAGCTTGACCAAACGGGAACCATTTGTATAAGGGACTTTTCCCGAACTTCTTCTGCGATACAGAAGGAGAAGAAGTTATAGGTCGGGGTGTGGTAGCAACCACGGTACTTGGTCCCGCGACGGGAGTAGCAGGCAAGGACTTCGAGGACGACGCTGAAGGAGATACCTTCTCGTCGCGTGGAAAGCCCGGTTTGGGAAATGCAACATATTGCTGATACTCCTCGTAAGACGGCGGTGCATCCACTGGGGTAGGATCTTCTGGTAGTGGTTTCTTCAAGTTGTCGATAATCATTCCGAGGTGGCGGACGGCTTCCAAACAGTAACTGAAGTCTGGGGCTGGGGGATATGAGTGAGTCAGTGATAACAACTGGGACACGTCGTACACAAAACCTGTATATGTCTTACTGCGGCCACTTACTGCGGCTATTCTCACCAAACACGTCCTGCTGCGCTGTCGACTGCGGCCGTTGAGCCTCGTAGATTCTGGCAGAGGCGGTGCCTTCAAATGAGGCAGCACTGCTCCGCGTCTGTCGGGGCCGACAGGGACATCCCCGCCATCAATCCCCCACGTGGACCCCACGTGTTGTATATCGGCCTCCCTGAATGGCACTGCAGTGGATGTGCTCTTTTGACCGTATCCACCTGGGCTATCGTGTTGACTGTACTAGTAGCGTCGGCTCATCGGCTCTAAAATGAGCTGTAAAAATTTGGTATGATATCTCTACATCTTTGTATGCCAAGATGAAGGCTGAAGGCGTCATCCGGTAGCTCATAACGGCGGGTAATACCCTGCCAGTGGCCATGCAGTCGGAAATCTTATAACGAGCATTCGCCGATGGTACAGGTGAGGCTGTACAAACGGACCTGCATACATGCTGCCATACTGAATGATGATTTGTGTTAGCAAGGCAATCCGTCGGAGAGATGATAGCACCCAAACCTAAAGGTTTACGTGTCGAGTCTTTACCAGTCCATGCGAGCGTAAAATCGATCGACATTTGGACGTTTTCTGACAGCAGGGTACGACTATGAAAGGTACAATACGAGTGTTTGCACTGTTCTGATATGAACTGTGGATTGCTCCCACAGATGCGCGGGCATATCCACGAGAGGCAACCTGGTCCCTGCGGTAATACCCTCTCTGGTATGGACATTGGCTAGACCACGGTGATAACTTCTGTGTGCCTATCGTCGAATGAGGTACGCTTCCTAAATCACGGCAAACTGGGGCCCTTCTGGCAACGTACTAGGATTCACGCTTGGAAGGAGATGCGGTCTCAGCTAACGCTTGGCCATCAGCTTTACGCTTCCATATAGGCCAGAGTAACTGACGTCCAATCCACCTCTTTCACATGTGTAAAGAGGCAAGGAACGCATTCCACCTGTGCTTCGAACTTACTGAGGTGGGTGAATGTTTTCAACAAGTCAGGGGGCGATTCGCAGCTTGCCAAAGAAGTTATTTACGATCTATGAAGATACTGGTTTAGCGGTTGGAAACGTAGCTTTACCACTCAGGACATCTCCGATGACGATAAGAAGGACCCCGCACGTAAGGTCCCTCCTTCCTCAATTTTTGGGCAACATGCATGCTTGATAGAATTATTAGCTGACACACCGAACTTTCTACAGAACCTTCTTATGCTCTCAAGTTCTCTGCTATCAAACGGTGTATATGTTTAATTTCGTCTCCTCAGGCCCCCGAGCTTCCCACCTGGCGCAAGCACCACCCTTTCAAGTGGCCGCAATCTCGCAGGAACTATTGCCCTTGATTGCAGAGGCTTCTCCTCCGTACTTACATATCCTCTAAGAGCGTTCGCTCCGCGTTAGAATACGTAAACCCGGTGAAAACTCGGTGGCCTGTCCACTGTGTTCCCCGTTGCCAACACTTGACATAGCACACACGGAGGAATCTGGGGAAAATGACGATAGCCAGTGCTCGTCAAATTTGAGCACAGTGACGAGAGATTCGATACTGTGTTCCTCACCGGCGACCTCGAACTATTATCCTTGCCGAAAGGAGATTCTTCGGCTTGCTAACGTGTCGAAGCTAGACGGAAGTGAGGTGCCGCTGTTCGAGCATTTCTACTTTTGAGCTATCCACCAACATGGACCTACTCTACATCTTACTCTCGATATTAAACCATAACGCCCACTAAGGTTGCCTCTCCTGTCCGCTTCATCCACGTCGGTATCCTATCTCGGGGCTGCCGGTAGTTCTCCAGCGAGATGCCGGACAATTCTCGGCCGGGTCGCGCTCGCAGTGTTATAAAGGTGCTAGGACTCCAGCGTAATCTGTGATAAGACAGCGGCACCAGTTTGTGCAGCGTCGGGTGTCAAATTTCTTCCAAATACCTCCACCTACCACAGCCATGACTTATCGCATCTACGTCGGCTCCTACACCAAGGAACTGACTGTTCTTGAATTTGATCCAACATCCGCTTCGCTCGCCGTGCTTTCATCCGTCACCGTTGGACATCACCCGTCCTGGGTGACATCTCTTCCATCGGACCCTACTGTCATCTTCACCGGCCTTGAACAGAGCGATGGCAAGATTGTTTCTGTCAAGTATGACGAGAAGGGTCAAGGAACAATTCTTGGTGCCGTTCCAAGTGGCGGCGCCGACCCCTGTAACTTTCTCGCAGAAGATGACCAGTTGCTGATTGGGAATGTGAGTGCCTGAGATTATATCTTGTGATCCTGAGTCTGACTCTTATATTCCTTTCAAGTATTCATCGGGGACTTTGCATGTGATTCCTCTGTCCAAGGAGGAGCCTTATTTGCAACCATCAGGCAGCGCGTCCCTCGAGTTCACTGGTACTGGTCCTGATAAAGAAAGGCAGGAGGCGTCCCACCCTCACCAAGTCATCCGTCATCCTGACCGCGCAGAGGTCCTTGTACCGGATCTCGGAGCAGATAAGGTCTGGAGGTTGACGAAGAACGAGAAAGGGATCTGGTCGAATGCTGGTTCCGTGAACATCAAGGCCGGAGGAGGCCCGCGACATGTCACCTTCTACAGTATGAACATCCCTATTCTAACGGTGAAGTTTTCGTACTGATATGACATTGTTTGGAAAAGACGACGTTCTCTACACAATCTTAGAGCTGACCAGTGAAATCACCGCGCACCACTTTCCTCCTTTACCCGCCAGTCCAACGTTGATCACCACGGCTCCCACCATGTCCAAATTTCCCGGCAACATAGAAGAGCTGGGTATGCTGGCCGCGGAGATTATCCTCCCGAAACCCAATGCTTCATATCCATCGCCTTACCTTTACGCCTCGAACCGCAATGATCCCTCACCAGAAGGCGACGTCATTGCTATATTTTCCGTCGCAGATCCAGAGAAGCTTGAGCGTGTAGCTGAAGTACGCTCGGGTCTAAAACACCTGCGCGGAATGCAATTTGGCGGCCCGGACGATAAATACTTGATCGCGGGTGGTGCCCGCGGAGGCGGCGTGAAGGTATTTGAAAGAGTCGACGGTGGAAAGGGGTTGAAGGAGCTTGCATCTATTGCGTTGGAGGCGCCGACTAGTTTCTTGTGGGCGTGAGAGCTTGCGAGTAGAGTTCACGGTTTCTTCATATGGTTGTATTATAGTTGAAGAATCACAGAACACCGGGATCAACCCAACCGGGTCGTGAGAATGCTCGAGTGTTGAAGAATCATGTCACGACATATTTACAGGGAACATGCTAAATAAAATTGGTATTTGACATATACTTTGAATTACTTTGTCGTATTTGCTGAAGCAATCCTCTGACAGGCAGGTTTGAGGATGGCTGGCCACAAGGGGTGGTAGCGCCGGTAAATCCGAATGATGGAAGGCGTCTAAGCACATGTCTCGCCACTGGCGCTTAACATTCACCTGACCGAGACGACCAAAAGGCTGAGACTGATATCGACCGTAACGTTGGTACTAAAAGGTAGCTCATGGGACGGCAGAAACTCGCTTCGATGTTTTCTGCCAACAACCACTATCGAATACTTGTCCTATAGTTGTGGGATACCATGAATGGTCCGTTTTTGATCTCTACCCGCAACACCCTTGGGAGGAACGCGACGCAGTTAACCAACACCAACTTGAATCATTGGCGGAGGTCAGTATTGTATCAGTATGAACAGTGATTTATATATCAATAACATTGATTCCTTTCCGCTGCAGGTATCTCTCGGGACATGCGGTTCCACCATCAATCTCCAGTGAGTTGCCTTTAGCCGGCATACGTGTGCTGGAACTCGGCCAAGTTATCGCTGGGCCATTCTGTGGTCAGCTTCTTGGGTGTGTTCAGTCAATTTCGGAGAAGAAGCTCTGAGGGTACTGACATGCTATTCTTAGACATTATGGAGCGGAAGTCATCAAGGTCGAACCACCAGGCACAGGTGACCCGCTCCGTGTATGGCGAGAACGGGACATAGACGGTGTTAGTCCGTGGTGGAGAAGCATCGGGCGGAATAAGAAGAGTGTGACGATTGATATGCGTAAACAGGAAGGGCGGGAGTAAGCGTTCTTTAATTATATTTCAACGTGTCAAATTCTGAGCATACCAGTCTTGTCCGGAAATTAGCTCTACAAAGCGATGTGCTGTTGGAGAACTTCAAGCCCGGCAGTAAGTCTGGTTGCTGACTTCGACTCGATATGTGAGCACTCATGCTATTGATCCCTGCTTTTAGCCTTGGAGAAGTGGGGACTTGGACCGAAGGACCTTCACCCTTCGAATCCCTCGCTCATCTTTACGGTATGGACAGACAGGACCCTGGGCCTCGCGCGGAGGATATGCTTCAGTGTGCGAAGCAGAATCAGGCTTCCGCTATATTAATGGTCACCCTGATCCGGAGACAGGTGCTTTATCCGGTCCCCCGGTGAGACCGAATATCAGTCTGGGTGACTCGGTTGCAGGGCTGCATGCTGCGTTCGGAACAGTGAGTTGTAACTCTCTTGTCACTGGTTGGACCGACCCTAATAGTCTTGACTCTCCTCATAAGGTATTAGCCCTCCTCTCTCGCAAGGCTAAGCAGGCTAATGGCCACAGTGCTGGTGGCCAAACAGTCGATGTTAGTATTTATGAAAGCATGATTAACCTGATGGAAGGTATAATCCCCGAATATGATCGCAAGGGAAAGGTATGACTGTCTGTGTGATCATCTGCACCGGCATTGCACTAAATTAATTCTGTGTTAGATTCGCGGACCATCGGGCTCCTCGGTAACCGGTATAGTCCCTACGAACGCGTACCCGTGTCTTCCTTCTCCCAGTGCACCAGACGCACCTGCGTACATTGTCATTGGGGCCAACGCGGACTCTATATATAACCGAATGATGAAGGCTATAGGGCGAGAAGACCTCATCGGACCTAACTTTGCGCACAATCACCATCGCGTTGACAGACAAGCAGAGATCGAAGAAGCCATAAGTGCTTGGACGAAGAGGCACACCCCGGAGCAAGTACAGGAGATTCTCACGAAAGTTGGGGTGCCATGCGGAAGGGTGTTTAGTGTCAAAGAGGTCGTAGAGAACCCACATACTCAGGCAAGAGGACTGGTCGAAGACGTGTGGGTTGGGCCGAGGGAATCCGGTTGGAATGTCAAAATGTCTAAAGTCACACCGACGCTCGAAGGGTGTGATGCAAAGACAAGATGGGCCGGACCAGAGTTGGGACAACATAACTACGAGGTTCTGGTGCAGGAGTTGGGGTTAAGTGAGGATGCGCTTCATGATTTACAAAAGAAAGGAGTGGTAGGCAAGTGATTGTATAGCTCGTGATATCATGTACTGTGGGTAGCAGTTATGGTGTAGTGTGTACTGAATTAATATCGCAGTTTCACCAAGGCATTGTGTACACAGGAGATACAGACGATGCTGGTTTGCCCCACTGAACCTCCGCGCGAGGAACTTGACCCTTCTCGAAGGTCATCACGATATTGAAGAGTGTCTCGACGCTCTCAGGACGGGAAGGATCCGGGACACAGCATATGGCCTGTGGAGAGTTGGAGGTATCCGCGAAGATAACTTGGCGCAAGACTTCTGGGCTTATCTTGGTCTGGAGCTCGTTGGTAGTGCTCTGTGCAATGAGTTGTTCGCTCAACGCGTACGCTCTCTCCAGCCGTATCGGTGAGCCACTAAGCCAAGCAGGCTCATCCACCAACTTATTCTCGAGGAAGTGGTTCGTATGGACGATGACACCGTGCTCGTTTTCTTGTAGATACACACCTCCCCGTGGGGAGAGCTCCAGGCCCATGCCTCCATCAGAATCAGCGATAAGGATATGCTGGCTTGACGATGCGCCTCCAAGCGCTTCGATCTTCGCAATAGCAGCGTGCGCGGACTCACTCTCCAGCGCAATGCGGAGCAGGAGATGGATAGGGAGGAGATGTGTATCAATAGGCCTAGCACGGATGGCGTTCAGGCACACGCCGACGGAACAAGAATTGAAACCGATCTTCCCAACGATTCCTGGCTATATACGTGCTTCATTGTGCAGCATTGAACTTCTGGAGCTAAATTTAGACGTACCTCGATGACCATCCAGATAGTTGGTTTGCCCTGTTGGTGTATCGCAGCAAGTGCTAGGTTCTTTCCCACACTCGTCCGCCAGTCCCAGTTCTGCGCCAGGATTTGCTTATTTTCGAGCTTCCAGGAGAGAGCAGTGCATCCGTCATCCCACTGGCCTAGAGCGATCTCGCTGCGTGCGTTCAAGGCGACGATATCTATGATATCGACCTCTGGAGTGCCTACACCGTCCGCGATCCCTCGTATCTCTTCTAGGAGGTCTGGTGCGAGCCTTCCGATCGTCTCATGGTACTCGCTCGCGACTGAACGGACCTGTTGCCAATCGAACTTGCAATTGGTTTGGAAGATGTCTCGGTAAATTTCCAGCTGGCTGAGAATTTGGGTACGTAGGAATGACCCGTGAGCCCGACCTATCTGTGAGGTATGTCAGAATGTAAATCACATCAGTATCCCCCATGGGATTGTGAGTGGTAGAATCAAGACTTACGCTGTAAGGCGTGCCTCTGAGATCAACTTTTGGAAGGTGCTGTATGATGGTTCGTCGATCGGCCATGGTTGGCATCGATTGACGGAGATGCCTTGTCGGCCGTCGGGAAGATGGGTAAGGTGCTTGTGGTTGATAGAATGTAGAGGGGCGTGAGACTCACCGAGATATGCAGCCGTGCGGCGTATGCCTATACTGATAAGTAATAGCGTGTATGCTAATGGCCGAAAGATTCCCATACGCCACTTACAAAGTATGTGCAGTAGTCTCATGATCTATTCGTCCTACAAATCCAAACCATAAAGCTTGCTAAAAGGCTTCAAGATATGCGAGGTTACAGTAGTCACTACTTAGTCCATTGGGTTTGGACGTGAAATCATAGCATGGATCAGGAGCATACATACTCTCTGCATCTAGAGGGGATTATGCTGAGTCTTGCATCACAGTTCCCAAGCTTCACAACAGCTTTACAGTGCACAGTGTGACGATATTGTGAGATGCAAGTAGATAGATAAGATGTATGTACGCAACTCGCGACCCAGGCCCCTATACGTGCGCATTTGCTATTTCTCTGAGACGATTTGCTTTATACCACGCTATCCGACACGTCTTTCATTAAGTACAAGGTCGTTGCACCCTTAGCAGCCTTGTAATTGATGTGGATCCCATCCTTCCGGGTATTCGGAATGGAGATAAGCTTCGGTATATCAGCTGGCTTTTTGGTGGTGAATTCGCCCCTGAGGTCTGACGGCGTACGAGAAGCACAGGTGATCGCTCTACCAGTACTGGTCTCGTCGAGGGCAGCCTCACGGGACTCTAGGACGAGTAGGATTATCGGAAAATGTCAATTTCATACGAAGACCTACCTTCTGCGTGGCAGTCCCTAACATCTTCCATGTTTTGAGTTCGCGTCAGAAACATCTTACTGAGGTAAATTGCGGCTTAAGTGCGATCAACAGGCACTACCCATAGTACTGATACCGAGGTTAATTTAAACTGCAAGAACATCTGTTGCCCCTTGCACGGCGATAACATGACGAATGCTGAACAGATCTTGAATGCTTGTATTGAGAAATTTGCGACAATCGGATGTTGTTTCGGTGGTGTTAGGAAGAAAGGTCTGGCTTGTTGAGGTAGGTTGCTTGGCAGTCGTGATATGTGGCCGTGTCGATCAACGGTATCAGAGATGCAACGAGGAGCTATGGGTATTTTTCAGCCAAAAGGCCCCTTCAGCTGGCATAGAAATACAGCGTTTTGCCAGGGGTAGTCAGAGTAGGAAGCAGGGGCATCGGTGTTGCAAGCAAAGAACTTAGGAGGGAACGAGATGTTGTGGGCTTTTTGCAAAGATCCTTCAACTTACCACGTGGTGGAGGCGACGTGATGTCCGGAAACGGAAATGCGGGGTAGTGAATGATGGCGTCCGCCGACAAGTTCCAAGTCTGGAAAGAGTCACTCTCCTCCCATCCTCCTAACCTTCGACCTCAACCATCGTCGTCGTTGAGAGCGACACCGACGCATCCTACGCCCCCCACTCTTCTAGACTCACGACATTCCTACGACCCAGTCTTCAGCGTCAAGGCAACCAGGGACACCGTAATCTTTACCAGGCCCCTCCAGTACATCTCCGCGGCAAGCACCGACAGCGAATAGGCTCTCTCACGAACTTGAACGACTTTTGCATGCAGAAAGGCGCAATTTGTGCTAGCACACACACTCGCTGGCGGACGAACTATTTTCTGGAGGCTTCTATTTTCTGTCTACCCTCGGTTCATACAGGCGGCCAGTCTGAAGATAACGCTGTAACGCTGGTCCATGAGTACCGCATCACCCACAGCCTACCTTCTGTGGGCCATCCTCTCTATACTTGTGAGTTGTTGCTCTACATGTACAGCTCTGCTCCAGTGCTGGCACTTCCAGCTTCGTCCACTTCTGATTTACCCGTCAATCACCCTGATGTTTATCCTGGTCGAACTAATATCCCGTTTCACATCAGTTTCTAAGCTTCTTGCTCTATCACATCTGGAGCTATGACAAGTTTCAATGCGTTCGCTGGTCTTCTGGCCGACAACCAGGAGCGTTCAAGCGCGTCATGACGGTACGCCTTCCTTGTGATATACCATCATAGAACCTATAATCTGAATTCGTATGATCAGTATTCATATCTAGGCTCTGTACCATTATTCGTCATCTACAGTGTTGCCATAACTGCGATTAAGTTCAAAGAAGGTCTGTCGCAAGATCGTGTGCATCTTGGCTAATATGCTGAAACCATATGTAGGCTACGCATTCACACCAGATCATTTCAGTGAGTCCCTACGTAATGGAAATTGAGGCCATCCCCTAACTACGAGTATACAGTATTTCCTACACCACTTGACATGTATACTGCCGCAAACCGACGGTGGTTATTCCCTCTAAACTGTATCTTTAGTCTCGCTTGGGGTTTGGAGCTGTGAGTTCTGTAACTCCTGTATTGTGACCCCTCTTACTGACCAGAAACACAAGCATCACACATTTGGAAGGTAAGGCACAGTCATATTGTCTTCCCTGCATATCTGCAAGCACTTTATTGGCGATGAATAGAAGTCATGTCGCACCCGCATGGTGATCTGCACGAGCGACGTGCTTCTGATCGCCGATTAACTCGTCCGTCGGTGGCATCTCGTGGTCGACGTCACTTCTCTTTCTAATCACTGCTTTCAATTACCAACATAATACATGCTGACTGCTACCCCTATGTTCTATGATTCTTGCAGAGCTCGCGTTCTGGTTATACCTTCTTCATCAAAATCCCGATAAGGATCCATGGTTCGAAAGCTGGGAGTATCGGCTATGGTTCATAGGTGAGTTCTGGTTTGAGGTTTCCAGCGAGCACTCGTTGCATGTGTTCTCTATCGTGGTGCTGATGCGGTACACAACGCAGGCAGTGTCGTTGCCGTGACTGGGATGCCCCTTACGGCTGTCGTCGCCCGACGAAACATCAATACGGTACGTCACACCGGCTATGACGATTATCTGTCTTCTTATATGTCATGGACATCTTCCTAGCTCGATGCGTGGATATTTCTTGTTGGCTCATCGGGGTCTGGCGGCACGACCATCTGCTTCCTCTATGTGCTATGGAACTTCCCTCAGTTCATACGGAATGTCAAGTCTATGGGAGCAGACCCCAGTGTGGTGGTTCGCCTAGCGACCTTTTACCAGTTGAACGTAAGCCCTCCCAGTCTATACATGAATTATCTGGTCTAAACAAGTGTTATACTTCACAGCTCGCTCGCGTGGTCTTCAGATTTCTGTTCACAATACCTCTCTTCATTCTGGCGTGCGATGGGATCCTGGGATCTCAGCACCGTATCAACCATGACCCGTAAGCATCATATTATTCCATTCAGATGAATGAAAAGTCGCTCACACCATGAATAGGTTCTGGACAGGTGAAGCTCTTTGTAGATGATCAGGGCACACCATGTACTTATGACATTATAGACATCCTGACAATGATAGCGGGGATCGGGTGTTTCGTCTCTACAACCATAACTCTCTTGGTACGTCTGCCCATTCCCATGATGATTTCGCTCATTCACATCCACACCCAGATCTTCTTCCCTCGGTCAATCATCAAGGAAATCGGGTACAACCCCAGACCACCAACGACAGTCAACTCCCCCAAGAGCCCACCAATAACCCCTCCAATACTCATGTCCGGCCCCTTCGAGTCCTCCCAAGGGTTCAGCGGCGCTCCCTCCCGAGCAGACACCGAAGACTGGTACGACGACGAAGCGACGTCCGTCTACCACGCCGCGCCTCCCTACGCAGGCGAGGTCGTCGTCCACGCAGGCGTACAATACGGTCCGCACGGCGCACAACCGGTATACCAACGCCAGCCCTTCCCGCATTCGATATCCAGTCCCCAAATTCTCGCGCCGTCGTTCTCGCAGTCGATGGCTATGACGCCTGTGCCCGAGTCTCCTATACCGCAAGCTCGCATGGCGAAGCACTCACGGAGACGATCAACCATGGCTATGGCTGTTCCGGTGGAGCTGCGCAGAGAGGAGAGTCAGCGGAGTTCTAGTTCTCAGCAAGGACACGGATTGGGACTGGGTACGATCGAGAGTTCGACGAGTACGCTCGGGAAGAAGCCGATCGGAGAGCTTGAAGTGGAGATACCGACGGCGAGACATATGCGCGCGAGGAGTGTCGGGGGTATGGTTACTGTTGGTGCGTCGGGGAGGACGCCACAGCAACAACAACAGGCGGGCCAGGGGAATAGGCAGTCGTTGCCCAGTGGGAGGGTGGTGTCGGAGAGTTTGCATCCGTATTTGAGGACGTTTACGTCTCCTATTGGTGTGTTCCCTTCCCATGGGTCTCCTCTGTTCTGAGAAAGCAGCTGATTCGACGACTCCCTTGCGGTAGATCTTGTGGACCTGCAGGCGGCTCCGACAGACTTGCCTACGCGGACAGTGTGATCCCCCCCCCTCCTTCTCTGCGGTTCCTATTCTTCTATTCTTTTTCGACTGTATGGCATGGATCTTTACTTTTCGGTTGTACTTTTAGCGATACCTTCTCTGTTTGGTATACCCCCCTATAACTTCCCTTCAACTTTGGTATCTCGTATTTTTCTCTTTGGCCTTCGTTACCCCATGCGCCGCCATTCCACACTCCTACACCTACCGCCATCAACATCAAGATAACATCGCTACCCCCTCCGCCATTGGCACGGCCTGTCGACACTCCTCAAGGCCTCGAGGCGCGCGAGCAAGCACCTGCGACCCGATGGAACTGGTCTACGGAGAGGAAGCGAGCTCCGCGCACATGGGAGAGCACACTCCGCTCGTACGTACCCTTACCTCCTCTCCTCAAATGAGCCTCTCACTCACCCTCTTGCTTCGCTACAGTTCCCGATCCCCGTCCTACCTCACACCCTTATCCCTGTACTCAACTACTCAACAATCTACACCCTATAACTACACCCTACACTACCTATGATCAAATCTCTATCCTACTCTCTCTTGGTACTCTGTCTCCTTTATTCTTGACTTGATATGTAAATTATATTCTTGGGATCTGTAACAGTTCTTGGGTTTTTTGGTGGTTGGTGGTAAACTCCATTGATCATTTCCGCGTACATATCTGCGTGGTTCGTGATTACACAAGAGGTGTCGAAGTGAGCGACCCCTCCGGCGACGCTCGATGTGTGCAGCCCTCGTCAACTGGCTAAAAGATAGGTGAATACATGGGATGGAGAGGGCTACAACGTTGTTCGTAAGCTTCGTGGATACATCTCCGTGTCAATTGGTTCAGCGACGTGCGTGAACGTGGTGGCGAGAATGTATGTTGTGCTACCATTATCGATCCATCTCAAACAGGTATACGTAGACTTCACACTTCACACTGAAGATCATGATATGTGTGATCACGACGAGTGACTTCTATATTGATACAATCATAATGACAATTTTACTTTCGTTCCTCCCATGTCCGAGTCTATCCCAAACCCATCACATCACAACCTCGACTCCTCCCAGCACACTACAACCGCGACTCCGACGCAATTCATGCAATGCGAACCTTGTGCCCAGCAGGCTGCTCGCTCTCCTCATTAAAGATGTTGATGTCCCAGCGGGGGTTATAGTTGTACGGGGTGTTGAACCTAAAGTGGCGGTCCTTGCCGATAGAGGTGATAGCGTCGTAGTCTTCCTTTGTGAGTTCTACTTGCTTGAAGTTCGAGATGATGCGGTCTACGAAGGAGTACGTTAACATCTGTCTGAGAAGGAAGACAGGTTTCTGAAGGAAGATAGGAAGATGGGTTTATGAATGGCACGTACCTTCCTGCACCGACTTCGGGATGACGCTAACACCCTCATCGTACGCGCCCCAGGCAATCAACACCTGCGCAGGCGTCGCCCCCAACCTATCCGCAATCTCCTTCACCTCCGGATAATCCACCAACTTCTGCAATCCCGCAAGATTATTCCCAAGCGGGCTATACGCCGTAACCAAAATCCCATGGTCACGACAGTACTTCACAAGCTCATACTGCGGGAGGAGGGGATGGCGTTCGATCTGGTTGCACGCGGGGACGACGCCGGTGGCCTTGACGATGCCCTCGATGTGCTCGATCGTGAAGTTGGAGACGCCGATGGCTTTGACCTTTCCGGTCTCTTTGACTTTGATGAGCGCTTTCCAGGTCTCGACGAGCGTGAAGTCGTCGGTGACGACTACTTCTTTTTGCCCTTTGGATTCGGAGTAGGTGAAGAGCGGGCCGGGAGGGAAGTTGACGGGCCAGTGGATGACTGCAGGGATGGGTTGGTGAGTTGGAGTGGGATATGGTAGCGTGCGACTTACGGTAGAGATCGAGGTAGTCGACGCCGAGCTGGGAGAGAGTCAGGTCGAGGTCTTTCTCGACGAGATCGGGGTTGTGCGAGTTGTTCCAGAGCTTGGAGGTGATGAAGAGCTCCTCGCGCTTTACGACGGAGGGGATGACCTTCTTGAGCGCCGCGCCGACTTCATCCTGGTTCTCGTAGATGAGGGCGGCGTCGATGTGCCTGTATCCGTTACGGATAGCGTGCTCAACCTAACATATCAATGTGAGATCAGGAATCAGGATTCACGACGGATCAGTTATCAGGACACGCGATATGGATACGTACGGCGTTCTCGACTTCCTTGGGCTTGGAGAGCCAGGTGCCGAGGCCGATCTGAGCGACGGGTGCACCGGTGGAGAGCTTGAGGATCTTGCCGAAGGACATAGTGGTTGGTAGTGGGATGGGATGGGAGAAAGAGAGAAAGAGGTGGGAGAGAGAGAACGAGGCTGGACCGACGACGAGCTGCTTTTATATGTTTCCGTGGGGGTCATGGCATGCGACACCACCTGCGTATGACACAATGGGACGGACCGAGTGCGGTCCGTGGGTTGTTTGCGGACCTCGTTGGTCATCCTCGCAGAGGGACGCGGGAGGATGAGTTCTAGCGGTGGGACCGGGACAGTCACACAGTGAACACCTTTCTTCAAGCAGTAGTTCCCTGGGATTAGTTCACCTCATCTTGCGGTCATACACCAAGCGCATGTTCGTGCTGCTCTGTAGCTCTGAAACCACTCCAATCCTTTGTTTTCTGCATGCCGTGTGTATATATGCAGGACCTCCGTGCGGCGTTCAGTTCCTCGAAAGCTTGATCACACTTGATCAGTACGGCTCACGCGGGCCGAATACGGCAACGCGATCGATTTGATTGGTCACGGTCACGTGCTGTAGAGGTGGCCCCATTCAAGGTGCGGGTTTTGATCGTGGAAGATTACTGTCACTGTGCTGGCCACCGGAGGTACTCTTCACGACCTTAGGGATGAAGCAATGAAGAAGCGGCGGCGACGTACAAACCAGTGGTGACGACATCACTTCGTAGGGATCTCGCGAATTCGTATGACGCGAAGTCTACGTGGCTACGACGGTCCTGACAGCAACAGGTATCGTCGTTAGCCCCAGGCAGATGTTCTCATATACGCAGTATAGTACTCACCAGAGCGGTTTGATCACAGGTTTTACTGCACCACGTGCGGTGTGCACAGTCGTCGATTTGGTGTCTGCTCGCGGCGGCCAAAGCACAGTGGTATTACAGAGCACATCAGCCTTGTTGGCGTGCAGCTAACGAGTTGCTGTCCTGCGGCATGGTGGCAACTTGCAAGTCAAGAGTGCTGCGGCGGCGTGGCAACAAGCATTGACAGCAGCAAGTAGCATGTGATTACCGCCTCTGATTGGCCTGCAAGCTGCCAGGACGCCTCATATCGAAGAATATGCCAGCGAAACACGACGATCCGTGGCGTTCACAGGTGAGAACACGCTGCATTGACCATGACTTTACATAGGGGAAACTCATAACACGAAAGTTGGGGAATAGGTTTATTAGTCTTAGCTGTACAGCCAAGTGAGTGTTAATTACTACTCATATGCCCACCATACCACGGCTAACCAATTTATAACAGTACGTTTAATGATTTAAACGCAATTACCGTCAATCTAGGAAGCCACAACACGTCTCACGCTTGCCATGACCTCACCGTCGTCCCCGGTGAACACACGGTCTCATCATGAAGGGCGCATGGATGTGGGGTGCTTGCTTGGATGTTCACATATCGCCGTATGAACGCTTGGAAGCCGGCGTGGCTGCTCTGCCAGTTTATAGTAAAGTGGGTTGGTATGAGTATAGCTACTTGCACTGTCTCTCACCCGCTTCCACGACCACGACACATCACCTCTTCCTCCCGTCAAATGTGGCCAAAATGGACGTTAGCCACTAACCCCGCGTCCGTCCGCCGCAGCCAGTTGACAGTGCATAGATGATAGGATACGTCGGCGTTGCATGTGGAATTCATATTCAGGATCGAGGATCGTCATGCATAAGTACTTTCTATATACTCAATCAGATTTACTGTATAATGGCCCGGGGTTTGGTGAAGTGTTCTGATTCTGTCCAATGCAATGTATCTCGGCGTAGTACGTTCCGAGACCGCTATTCATAAGTTTATGTCTCTCTGAATATTCCAGCTGAGACTGAGTACCATCAGGCTCGGACACGTTACGGGCGCTGAACATTCTACACTTTGGTCTCTTCCCTCATCCTATCGTCTTCCGTTCAGCACTCTATCTTTCTGCTCTCAAGCGTCTGGTTTGCAGCTCATAACGCGAACGGTCCGAAGCTGTGAGGACCTGAGCAGCACATGGGCTTCTGACGCACATGACTACTTGGACGACCTGCATGACCAGCCTATCTCTCGCAGATACATAGCATAGGATAGGACACAGGACACACTCGTCCGCACCGACATACACTTACCATTACGACTATCTGCCTTGTCCTAAGAGCTCATAGAAACGTTCCTCGTATTCTGTTCTAAATCACGACTGCACACATACATTCATACCTCGGCTCGATAAGTCGAACGCAAGGCTTTCACGTGTTGGAGGGGTGTATAGACCGAGAAGAAGGGAAGGAAGGTTAACGGTTCGCCTGATTCTCGGTGCGTATTATATATGACACGCTGCGGTCATCGTCTGTGCCCTACTTCGGACTAATAATATGCATTGCTGATGCTGACGACCATGCAGCCCAATCACAGAATCGTTTCTCTCTTACGCCCCCATCGAACAACCTATAACCGTCAATAATGATGGCTGCAACCATTAACACCACCGCTACCACCGGCAGTCTGGACCCCCAGGAAACCACCACGCGACGAGAACGAGGCAGGTCCGTGCCAACAGGCGTTCCGTCACACTCACACTTTGAAAGCAACAGCCACACAGGGACAGGACCCGGCACTTCACCTTCTTCTTCTTCTCCTTTACTTTCACCTCCACCGTCCACATCGCCTCCTCTGCCCCCTCGCTCGCCCCTGAGACCCAAGGCGAATTCAGTGGGTTCCGTCATCTCTGCCCTTACCACCACCACCACCACCAATACTACCACTGGTACAAGCACTGCAAGCACAATCGACTGGCGATCGTCGATCGCATCCGTCACGTCCACACACACCACCGAATCAGAATCTCCAATGACACTATCGCACGCTCGCAGCCTCGGCACGCTCTCTTCTGCGCTGATGGATCCCACTCATCCCACTCATCCTACCACCACTCCCAATCCGAGATTGCGGCCAAAGACGCCAGAGAAACCACTCCCGCGCCCGCCCCCCTCGCCGGTGCCACTCCCACTCGAGGAGGTCGCAGAAGAACAAGAACAAGAACATGAGGAGGAAGAGCAGAGTGATCTGGCATCGCTCATGCCGCCTACTACGCCCTCTAGCTCGACCGTGTCGAAACGGGTGCATGCGTTGCTAGAGCTTCTATCCTCCGAACGCGCGTACGCCTCCGATCTGGCGTTGATACGCGATATCCACATCCCCCTGGCATTAGGTGCGTCTCAGCCAGTCGTATAGAGGTATTCCCTCATCCGTGGTCAGACTCACTGACGGGTTGCCAGGACACTCCGCCCCATTCCAAACGACCCCTCCGACCCCTCCCTCATCAGGATCCTCCTCACGCACCACCTCCACCGCCTCCGACTCCTCCAATGCGAACGGGTACGGCAGCCCGCCGATGATGGAGAAGGACGCGAAGATCATCTTTATGAACGTTGCGGACATTGCGATTTTCTCGGATATGTTCACGGAGAGGCTGGAGGAGGCGTTGGGAGGTGTGCTTGAGGGGGGCACGGGGAGCGATCGTGTGGGAGCGTTGTTCCTGGAAATGGTGCGTGTTCTGGTGTTCTGTTCATTTACCGTTGCCGCATGACGCACGTTGCGTTTGTCGCCTTTCCGGCCGCCCGAGTTAAACTGACCTTGCTCGTTCTACAGATCCCCCAGCTTGAACCATTGTATGGGAGCTATGTCACGCGGCATCCGACCGCGCTCGAGCACCTGAACAGTCTACCGCAAACACCGGCGTTGACGGCGTACCTGGCCCATACGCGAACGCTAGCGCAGAGTCTCACGCACGCGTGGGACCTGCCGTCTCTTCTTATTAAACCCGTGCAGCGGCTGCTCAAGTATTCGTTGTTGCTGAATGCGATCATCGAGGAGACGCCGGACGCGCATCCGGACAAGGAGTATCTGAAGGAGGCGCGGAAGAAGATGGAGGAGGTGGCGCATGGGGTGAATGAGGGGAGGAGACGGAGGGAGGTCGTGAAGGAGGTGTTGACGGGCGTGCCGATGAAGAAACCGGGGGACGTGAAGGCGAAGAAGAAGGGGCTGAATGTGAATGTTGCGGCGTCTGTTAGTCTGGGGAGGATGAAGAGTATACGGGGGGCGGGACTGAAGGCGAAGGAGGGCGTTGAGGCGAACCAGGAGGCTGAGCAGGTCGCAAGGATGGGCGAGGAGCTCAGGGCGTGCGAGGCGTTCATCCGGACGTTCGCCAAGGAGGCCGCACGCTGGAGCAAGACGTTGACGGCTATGGTCGACGGGCTGCGCAAGTGGACCGTCAGCTTCGGGCACGTTATAGGCGTTATAACGGAACAGCCGTCCGAGGCGTTCGACGCCTTCCATACGGTGATCGTGTACCGGCTGCTGCCCATCTGCGAGAAGCTGGACGGGGTGATACATGATCAGCTGTTCACGCAGCTCGGTCGTCTGACGGACTCGACGAGCGCACCGGAGCGTCTGCTCGAGGCCATGCGGACGCTGGAGCCGCTTCATTACGGCCTGTTAAACTTTAACGTATCGAAGTCGAGGCCTCCGCCGCAATTGCTCGAAGCCTCGCAGTCGTACGTCGCCCTCCGCGCACAGCTCTTCGCGGAGCTGCCGAAGTATCTGGAGTTGCTGCATCGCGGGATCGTAGCCGCCGTGATGCAGTTCGCCGCGTGGCAGACGGAGTTTTGGAGAGCGGTGAGGGAGAAGTGGTCTGAGCTTTGGGACGCGTTGAAGGTGGAGGGGGAGATGCAGGGGGAGGCGACGGAGACGTTGAAGGTGTGGTGGAGTCGGTTCGCGCAGGTTGAGGCGAACGTTGCTGGGCTCAATATCGTTCGTGCCCCGGATAAGAAGGATCGGGACAGAGACAAGTCGGTGACGAGGCCGCCTATGCGAGGGAGAGGGAGGAGCTTCACTGGTATGCCGCCGGAGAATGGCGCGACACCGTCGGCTGCGGTTTTATCTACGCTTGCGGCCCTCGACCCGACGCATATGGTGCCGCCCTCTTCGGCGTCATCACAGACTATGGTGGCTTCTCCCACTAGCATGAAGAGTCGGCAATTGGAGAGAAAGGGCTCGAATGAGAGTCTGCACTCGAAACATTCTGGGAAGTCGTCCAAGTCGACGAAGAGCCGACCTTCGCACAAGTACAGCAACAGCAGCGCGTCTTACCAACCTAATCTTGTTCCCCCCCTTCATGACAACGGCGGGTACACAGCGAAGCCCGGATACCACCGTACGACGAGCATGCCAATCTCTCTACCTATGCCCTTGCGCAAGTCGTCCTCTCAAGGCCGACTACTGGACGCGCAATATGACACCTATGCATCTACACCAGAGGCTTCCACCGAACACCTGGAGGAACCGACGGTGCGCGGTCGGATGTCTCGCAAGCCGAGCATGAAACGACGCATCACAGATACCCTCGAGAACTTCCGACCAGTCACTCCCACATCGACTTCGCGGCATCGTCGCTCGCCGTCGTTACCCTCCATGGGACAGCTCAATATCAGCACCCCCGAACCGTCACCCAGACAAGCCTCGTTCCCCGTACAGCGCACCGTCGCGGCTATACCCTCGATGTACGAATGCCGCGTCGTGCATCCGTGTTATCCGCCGCAAGGAACCCAATACAACAAACTGCCATTTTTTGCCCTCGAGATTGGCGACGTATTCGATGTCATACGGGAAGAAGGGCATCCGTCCGAGCATCCTGAGCTCCCGTTGGTCCTTGATGATGGCGAGGATTGTTTGCTTCTCGTTCGAAACAGGAGAGGCGAGCTGGGGTGGGCCCTGGCGAGTTTCTTGTTACCTGTGGATTGATGTGACTTATGTGCTCTATCTTCCTCACTCATCTTCTCGCTTTCCATCTACTACTATTTATTGGTTATTTCTCATGATTTCTAGCATGCTCTTTCTCTCTTTTATCTCCTCTGTTCCCCTCTCTGATTATCGCAACTGACACAGACTATCCATGTTTGCAAATACCAGCATACTGTAACTGTATACCATAGACTAATCTTCCGGATCCCATGTTTCCATTCATTTCGTACGTCATCGTCTTTCAATCATGCAATGTACCCATGTAGATATAGCTTGTACACCAAAAGGAACTTGTATACGGATTTAACTGACTGCCTCAGCCCTGCTTCAAGCGTACTTATCTTGGTTATGAGTTCAGTCCCGCAGTCTGCTGGACTCAGGAGCTCCTATTACTGCATATAGTAACCGTCGGTAACACGTATACGCGATATCACTTCCACTGGGAGCGTCAATCCACTCTGTAACGTTTACGACCACCGACCTGGCGCGAACTCTTCGCGTCGTCGCCAGCATTTAACGACAGCGACCATGGACCGTAAGAGGTCACCTATGCCACCAGACGTTGGTGGAGGCGGCGAGTCTTCCTTCGCTACCGCCGCGTCAAGCTCCTCCGCAAGGTCAAGACATGGTTTCACGAACCGCTCTGCAACGCTTCCCCCTCAACGCCCCGACTCGCCTCCCGCCTCTGCCTATTTCTCTGACTTTGCGGGTGATGACACTCGCCCGCCGCAACCGACACCAGATGCGGGCTCACACTTTGCGTACAGTACGACGTTGCGGAGACACCATCCTGAAGGACCTCTGGCCTTTCCGCAAACACCACACGGCGCGGCGTTGCCGACGTTTGACCAGCTGAGGTCTGTAGTCGCTGAGGAAGGGCCGTCTGGACTCTGGGATAAGATTACCACCACCGTGAAGTCTTATATCTCTTCGGAGCCACATGACTATGAGCAGTTGCCGACGCGGAGGGAGGAGTCGAAGGACACACCGTCTGCGAGGTTTGCACATTGTTCTGCAGAGGTACGTTGTCGCTACATCATCGCAATAAATACACTGAACATAATATGATAGGATACTATAGCGTTCTTCCGTACTTCGTCTACGGATGGCCTTCATTCTTCTGCTGTCCCAGCCCTGCTAGCGTCGCATGGGTACAATGAATTTGCAGTTGAGGCTCCCGAACCTATGCTTCTCAAGTTTGCGAAAACGATATACGAAAGCCCCCTCATTCTTCTTCTGTGTGGTAGTGCTCTTGTGAGCGCGCTCATGGGTAATATCGACGACGCAGTGAGCATTACGGTGGCGGTCCTCATCGTGCTTACAGGTGAGCTATGTCGGCTATACCAACGATCTTACCTACTGACCGCACTCTTAGTCGGGTTTGTGCAAGAGCAAAGGTCGGAGAAGAGTTTGGAAGCCTTGAACAAACTTGTCCCTCATCATTGCCACCTCATTCGGTCCGTATAATACACTCATACAACTCAATGGCACACTGAATTCTACCCTACTGGTAAAACAGCGACGGAAAATCCTCCACCGTACTCGCCAACGAACTCGTACCCGGTGATCTTGTCACTTTCAGTACGGGAGACCGTATACCCGCGGACGTTAGGCTTATCTCTGCCGTCGACCTTGAAATCGACGAGAGTAGCTTGACAGGCGAGACTACCGCTCGTGCAAAGAACAGCGAAACTTGTCAACTGGTCACCATGAACGGACAAGCAAACGGATATGCACCGGCCCAAGGAGAGCCAGCGGCCATGGCAGACCGATCATGTATCGCATATATGGGTACTCTGGTCAGAAATGGTCAGTACACTTTGCACCGTCTCTGTTATATTACTCATTTGCATTCCATGAAGGTAGAGGGTCTGGAGTTGTTATTGCTACGGGCACGCAAACGGAGTTTGGGATCATTTTCTCCATGATGCAAGAAGTACGTGGCAATCACTATGTTGTTTCGTCCGCCCCAAAATTAACATTCATATAGGTCGAAGAAAAACGTACGCCGTTACAGCTGAACATGGATGAACTTGCAAAGAAGCTATCCATACTTTCTTTTGGTGTCATTGGAGTTATTTGCATCATTGGTGTCCTTCAAAGCCGCTCGTGGCTTGACATGTTCACTATTGGAGGTACGCTATCCGATTGAGCTGAGGTAATATGAGCTAATAACATGTCAAAGTACAGTTTCACTTGCTGTTGCGGCTATTCCAGAAGGACTACCGATCGTTACAACGGTGACACTTGCGTTGGGCGTTTTGCGAATGTCTAAACGTAAAGCTATTGTCAAGAAGCTACATTCCGTGGAGGCGCTTGGATCTATATCCGTCATATGCTCAGACAAGACTGGTTAGTGCAGTATTCACAGTGGCATGATGATATTGGATTGATCTTGTTTAGGTACTCTCACGAAGAATGAGCAGACTGTGACGGAGATTTACTCGGTTGATGAAGTTCTTCACATCGATTCCTCTACTGCCACAACAACCCTCTCACCCGCGAAAACGAAGACTTTGGAGATAGGATCGATTTGTAACAATGCCATCTACCGCCACGAGGAAGGAATATACGTTGGCCACTCAGTAGATGTCGCTCTGCTGAACGTTCTCGGTTCATTTGGCATGTCGGATCTTCGCCAGGTATGTGCCAAGCGTGAAGGAAATTCTTCACACAACACTCACATGAATATAGGGCTTCGCGCGACACTCCGAAATACCATTCAATTCGGAACGGAAATACATGGCTGTCAGTGGCGTGCACAACTCGTCCAACCTTACGGTCAATGGCGCCCAAAGGGAGATGTATTACATCAAGGGGTCTATTGACGGAATATTGGACCGATGCAAGTTCTACTATGTCTCCGACGGATCGACACCTAGTCTCGATGCCAACACCCGCAACGTGATCCTTTCCAAAGCACAGTCAACTGCATCTCGTGGCCTTCGAGTCATCGCCATGGCGTACGGTTATGGTTCAGTAGAACCATCTGCTCCGTCGTCCGCTGCCCCCTCTCGCGCTGGGACTCCCGGCCTCGGTCTCGACAAGGACAAAACAAACTTGGTGTTCGTTGGTTTCCAAGCGATGTTCGATCCTCCCCGCAAAGGTGTCGCAGACGCCATCAGCCTCTTGCAGTCTGGTGGCGTCCAAGTTGTAATGATTACTGGTGACGCAGAGGAGACGGCCATGTCTATCGCACAGCAATTGGGTCTACGACTAGGAGCCGGTAGCAGGTCGTGTCTTACTGGACGGGAGATTGACCAGTTGAGTCAGGTACAACTACGAGAGCGGGTTGGTTCCGTTAGTGTCTTTGCAAGAACCACGCCAAAGCACAAGATGGCTATCGTTGAAGCTTTCCAAGCTCGTGGTGCGGTGGTTGCGATGACTGGAGATGGAGGTACGAGAGTCGATGATCGTATTCACATCGTGACATACTGACCTCCTTTTGCTTGTGTAGTCAATGACGCGCCTGCTCTCAAGATGGCTGATATTGGTGTGTCTATGGGCAAGAGCGGAACAGACGTAGCAAAGGAAGCTGCGGACATGATTCTAGTGGACGACAATTTCACGACAATATTACCAGCTGTTGAAGAAGGTAATCGTCAACTCTTCTCATCGACCTTGATTGATAGTTGACGAATGGGAAACAGGAAAATCCATCTTCCATAACATCCAGAACTTCCTCTCATTCCAGCTCAGCACCGCAGTTGCTGCGTTAACACTCATCACCCTCAGTACCTTCTTCGGCTTGAGTAATCCTTTGAACGCCATGCAAATCCTCTTTATCAACATTCTCATGGACGGTAAGTCGCTCGTGATTCAAATTCAGAGTATGGTCTCTAAACGTATCGGATAGGCCCGCCAAGTCAGTCTCTAGGTGTTGATCCTGTCGATCCTGCAATCATGAAAAAACCACCACGACGCAAGAATGAGCCCATCATTAGCCAGAGGCTCATCTACCGTGTTCTTTTCTCAGCATCTATCATTGTCTTCGGCACACTATTTATCTACACCTACGCTTTATCGGATGACCACATGTCGAGACGCGAACAGACCATGGTAAGTTTATCTCTGTATATATCTCGAAATATTGCTCTGATCCTATATGTGTTATTCAGACCTTCACTTGTTTCGTATTCCTGGATCTCGTGTCCGCACTCCAGAACCGAGGACTAGGTTGCGGCATAACACAAAACAAGATGCTTCTCACGACGGTTTCCGCATCATTCATAACTCAACTTACGCTTATTTACGTCCCCTTCATGCAAAGCATCTTCCAAACCGCCGCTCTCGACTTTGACGACCTTGCCACCCTGCTTGGATTGGCATGTGTCTCCGCGGGGCTTCACGAAGTCAGAAGGCGGTATGAGCGGTCGAAGAATGCGGAGCTGACGTACGCACATGCTACAGAAGAGCTGGCATAAAAATGGGAGTTGCACGTATGCAAGTGCGTATTTTGTGTAGAGGGCTTTTGTAGAGATTCATCGCTATCGTCGTCTTAGTATTATTATTCTGGGTAGTATAGTCAAGCACACTGTTATATCAACACGTCCATGGATATTTTGCAAAGCAAGAACTAAAGCCCCAAATCTACGACCTATATTGTGTTTACATAAAGCAAATGGTGACAACGAGCATGACAAAGTAACGGAATCGCTACATGATGGGGGACAGCGGCTCGTTGTGTAGTTCAGATACGGGTTGCCCATCGGCATCCAGTGGCCAGAAATTGTTTTTGAGGAAACCGTCGGGATCGTACTTACGCTTGAGTGCAGCTAGACGGTCCCAGTTCTTTCCGAAAGATGCCATTACTCGCGACGGCGGTTCATGACGAGCAAGGAACTAACAGAATAAAGTCATTAGAGCGTATCGATTAGTGCTGAAGATGAGATCGCTCACAGTAGGGAATGGTCCTCCTACTGAGACTGGTTTGATAGTCTTGTCCATCCACTGTGAAGGGAAGGTTAATCATTCATGCCAGCTATTCTGTCCCCAACTTGACTTACGTCCTCTGCCGTAGTGATACACCTAGGATCATCAATCCCCATATCCCACTGATGCAGAGCGGCTACAGTCCAAATAGATTCCCTCTGCTCCTTCGGGATCGCAGTGTCGTCGTAGTCTCCGATGGCCCCGCCGCATAACTCGAAGATCCATGCTGAAAACGCAAGCGCATCTCATAAGCTTCTGATCCGTGTACTTGGTCAGAAGTAGAATACATACTGCAGCCAATAGGCGTGTCCGCGAACCGGATGACGGTCTCATGAATTGTATCGTCCGGCAAAGAATGTATAAGAGACGAACGGAGGAACCATTGCCTACCAGCTACCACACAGAATTAGCTTATTTTGCTCATATCATAGATGGAGATGCGTACCTTTCCCTCTCAGTATTTGAGCGATACTATCCTGCTGGAATAGATAGCTCTTCTCGTTTACCTCGTTCAACAGGCACCTTTCACCATCCCAGCTTGAAATGGCCTGCAAATAAGGAAGACCGTCCTCCTTCGAGCCGAGATAGCAGAACTGGATGACGACAAGCGAGTCTTGATCGGCGGGTCCGGCTGTAAGCAGAACATTGGCATAGAGCTCGCGAGGTGCTCCTTTTATACAATCCCGGAAGTGTTTGATAAGAGAAGCCGCTGTGGCGCGGTGGAAGCGACTGGTGGTGGATTATGAATAAGGTGTACCGATGTGGTCTGGGAATTTGTAGACTTACTAGATAAGGTTTCCAGCGAAGCAAACCGGAACTGGGTATGCTCTGGCTTTGTATCGAGTTGCGATCCCGAATGCCGGACCGGCTCCTCGAACAGCCCACCACAAATCTGCAGATGAATCAATAAGAACGCCTCAAACAGTAACGGTCCAAACTTTACCAGGATCTGCGTCTTTGTTGAGTATGACGATGGTACCATCCGCCAAGACCATTTCGACCTCCAGAAGACTGTCGATACTTAGGCCTCTCGACCGACTCAAGAATCCAAAGCCACCGAGAATCATAGTAGACGATCCTACCGGATGCGCAGATCTGCATTGACAGACCCGTTTAGTATCCAACTAGTTATAGCTTGATAATAAAGTCGATAGTGACTTACGTAGGAATGTGATATGGCACCAGCCCGTCCTCAACAACCCCACTCACACTACTCACACCCTCTAACGCGTTCTCGGATGAGAACATGTCAAGCTCCTTTTGCCTCATACCTGCCCCAAAGGTGATATACGCATGCGAGTGTACAGGGCGAGGTGGCGCGATCGTGTTCAACGTGCCTTGCGCCAAGCTGAACGGACTGCTTCCTATACTAAGTGGAATATTGGAAGGGAAGGCACTCGGGAGGCCACTGAAGAGTGGAGGCATGAGGCTAGGGATAGGGCGAGAAACGGGATACATGGATGGAAGGGCCATTGAGGACGAGGAGGAAGAAGATGACATATATCCAAATGGATCCGTTGCGCCTGTTGGATGGGAGGAGAACGAAGTGACAGGGGAGTTGCCACTGGAACCGTCAACAGGGGTGGTAGCAGAAGTATCGCCGCTTGTAGACCTGCTCATAGAGGAGCCTGAGGTAGAGGATGTTCCCTGAGCGGATGAAGTGGCAGATCCTCCCGAGTGCTGACGTCCAGCAAGAGGTGGTGGCATCTGAAGATGTGGGACGACAGGATGGTCCGTTTCTGGTGAATGCATTCGACGTTTATTCGTAGGAGGCTGTCGTGGTGCTTCGCCGTCGACTTCTTCGGGGAGAGCAGGGCCTCTGAGAAATTGTGCAACAGTTTGAGAGGCACCGTCGTAGTTACGAAGTTCAGAGTCGGTTAGCGGAGGCATGGTGATAGGGCCTTTCACATCGTCTTCGTCATTATCCTCACGACGCCTCTTTACTCCTGTCGACCCGCCCGACATTCCAGGAGTCGGCGATGATTCGGATGCTTGCGCCAACGGTAAAACTGATGCTGAGGGTCTGATAGCGAGGCGAGCCTTGCCTTTGCTCTTGGGTGCAGGCGTATCCTGCATTTTTGTGTAGTCGATCTCACCATCTGCAGCAGGTAGAGGAAGCTCGATGTCAATGTTGCGTATGAGGCCCATGTCGATCACGACATCCCCTGCGACAGCCCAGCCAGCGATTCCATACCCGCCTGACCGCACTGACGGAGACAGCCCATGCTTGCGACAGAACTTGACTGTCTTGCTAACATCCTCGGCATCGAGCGGAGATACGACGATGCGTGCGCGAGGGATCAGTTTGCCATTAAACGTTTTGACACGTTCAGCAAAACTTTGATAGTGACGTGAGAGATCGATATGAAAGAAGAGCGATGGGAAGACAATCGGTCAGGATCTGAGTCCGAGCAAGCAGATTTGGCGATGAATGAGACGTACATAGGGTTTGAAGGGGTGCAGACCGGGCCCCTAACGAGAGAAATTAACTCGGTGCACAGCTGCTCATCGACAGTAGTAGGCGGCTGGATATAGGAAGCCATTTGATGAGAAATGACCGTATAAAGGACCTAGTGGATTGAATTTAGGTGAGATGAACTTTGTCTTAGCGGGCCGCTCTGACGAACACAGGTCGCCAGGGAGATATGTGGTAGGAGATGCCAGAAGTGTTTGGGGACATAGTCGAGTGTTTTATATGTACGGTGTGGGCGGTGCGACTCAGGGGCACAGCATGGCTGCCAGGCTCCTTATTGCACGTAGTGTCATCCGTCATCGGCCAGTCAAAGTCTCCCTTACCTTGAGCCAAAACGTCAAGGCGAACAAGGTTCGTTCGACGGGAAGAGGAACAAACGCGTGTCTGATAATGGGTACGTAAGTCAACTGCGTATCCATAATCTTCAAGAATCGTCTCACTTACCGAGCCACGCACTAGGCAAATCCACTGACCACGAGGAAAGGAGAAACCCGATGTCAACGCAGGAGCCTACGAAATCCTGGCTTTTTACCTAGACATGCCACGAGCAAAGAGGCCGTGGTCGTGGTCGTAGTCGACACTCAAGTCATTTTCGCAGCATATAGGACGATCACTGCGAGTAGCAATGGCATTACCATATGCATCCATACGTCACGCCGACGTGACTCCGCGGCCAACCCAGACAGCTGTGACACACCAGGTTCAACTCAGCAGTCTGAGCGGAGGTGGAGTATTATTTCGCTGATGGGCCACGTACATTCCTCATTCCACATGCCGTACACAGAGCATATGTCTGGCGATCGATTGGAGCATTGCACAAGACATAAGATCAAGTTCTGAAGACAATCTGACGGACGACATCTAGGGCCGAAACATAAGCTGCGTAGCTCCTCATTTTCAACTTGCACGGCGTCCGTACTGAGAGCCCTTTGAAATAGTTAGCATCTATACTGACCTATACTGGACGCTTTGCGCTTACTGAACCTGTTGTGTTCCACGGTCATAACGCGGAAAGAAGCTGCTCTGCGGTATGTCAGCATCGCCTCAAAACTATTGTTCTGAATGGAGATGCCCAATCAACGAGAGCCAGCAGCCGATGTCAGGACATCCACAGACCTTGCTTCCAGTTCCTCAGAAGCCCCAAACGTTGTAAGCTGTAACACTGTACAGCGCCATGTCTGTCAGGTGCTGTGTCAGAAAAGAACCAAGTACTCAGATGTCATTGTTCGTAAGCCCGAGGCTTCGAGAGGAAGTTCAAGCTGCCGTATGCTCCGTACTGACCACACATGAGTGTACGAAATGTACGCAAGCATGGAAGGCCAATTCCGGGAAGATTATCGATGCATGGAGCTCGAAGAAGTGGCCAACGTGTTGCAGGCAAGTCAAAACCCAGACGAGGTTCTAGACATATCCAGGGACCACTCCGTTCAACCGCGTCAAACTCTTTGAATAGCTCGTTGGATACCTGTGGGGTCTGTAGAAAACCATGAATACAAAACCACAGGATCGCCGGGTAGCTCGCACCGCCACGTACGTACGTATCTAGTTCCGCGCCTTCCTTGACGCTTCGTGCTAAACGTTACATACACACTCAAGCATCAATATTGACTTTCGTCACTTTAGGTTAGACATGGCCGCCGCGTGGCACAGCTAGTATAAGCTTCCAGCGCCGCTTCGGGTCCGCGTAGCTCGGAACTGACTGAAACTGAGAGACACTCAGAACCTGTTGCTGAGTCGACTCTAGCATGGAACAGGAGGGTGTCAACTTAGAGCGAACATCATGCCGTTTTAACTGAATATACTAACCTGAGCTGAACACAAGTACTTGTTCGTTGTATACTAGTACACGCTATAATATATTACAGACCTTGTCATTGTGCGTCGTGGTCGGGGAGCAAGTTGTGAGTTGAGGCCGCTCACTGCAGCAGACCGTGACTAATTGTGACCCCGGGCCGTAGCTTTCCCCGTGGTAACACCTGGGACCCCGATCTCCGCACGCGTACTATGATGTTTTGACTCTTGACCACCACATACCCTTCATCTCCATCTTCAAGCTTAACTTCGTAAAATCCTCTTCTACAGTGTATTATGACGGCATACTAAGGGGAGATTTGCAAGGTATGCGAATACATGTCAAACGAGATATCAACGCGCTCAACATGTCCCAACTGGCAGGTAAATAGTATTGTGAGGGGACCACAATGTATGTTGCAGAAGCGATCTTAAGAATTTTATAAATACGGGGTGGTAAGACAGTTAAACGTTAATACTTTGATCGTGCCAGGATAGGCAGTGTGATCCCTGGGTGTCGAGGTAGTACGACCACGAACATGATTTTTCGTATCAGTGCTACAGGCTCAATCCCTACGTTTATCGCAAGGTGACGCCTTACTACGCACCTACGTTTTCCATGTTACTACTTTCTCTTTTGGTAATGTCGCCGACATCGGCGGCTTGTTGCGTCAGTCGCCTAAGCGCGATTGGCTCTGTTCCATGCAGATCAGCAGCGCCCCACTCGTTGACTACATAACGTGAGTACCTGTCTGGCTAACTCTAACCCTCTCTCTTTCTCACCAACCACCACCACAGGCTCAATGAAGATTTTCGAGGATATCCTTAACTGGGTCAACATCGGTGCTGCGTTCCTCGCCGGGTCGAGTAGCGTAGATTCCTACATTGCCAAGGAATCCGCGATTGCCAAAACTAGGCTGCTTGCGAACATTGGGCCAGACGGCGCGACGTGCCACGGCGCAAAAGTAAACTCTCTGCTTGTAGTCATCCACTTTACTGATATTATTCTGGTGTCGCTAGCCTGGTATCGTCATCGCTAGTCCCAGTACATACGATCCAGATTACGTCTACACCTGGACACGAGATGCGTCTCTTGTGTTTAAGACTCTGGTTGACCAGTATACATCAGGTCAAGACACATCTCTGCGAGGCCTGATTGACGACTTCGTAGCTGCACAGGCAAGACTTCAAAAGGTTGACAACCCCAGTGGTCCTGGCCCTAGTGGTGGTCTCGGAGAACCCAAGTTTCACATCGATGAGACTGCTTTCACGGACCCCTGGGGACGCCCCCAACGCGGTAAGTACCTGAGCTTCCTTGAATCTGACTGAATGTGACGTAAGAGACTGACACATACTTTGGTCAGACGGCCCCGCGCTTCGGGCAATCACTATTATTGGCTATGCAAACTGGCTCGTTGAACACGATAATTCTACTTGGGTCACGGAACACCTCTGGCCCGTTGTTAAGCTCGACCTCGATTATGTTGCCAGCAATTGGAACCAATCTACGTGGGTCTGATCGAACTCATACGATGCTGAAACGATGTACCGATACACGCATAACAGCTTCGACTTGTGGGAAGAGGTTGAGTCTGCATCATTCTTCACTACAGCAGTACAGCATCGTGCACTTCGCGAAGGAGTTGCACTTTCCAGCAAGATCAGCCAAACGTCTGTGTCCGCGAGTTACGGTGCTGAAGCAGAAAAGCTTCTTTGCTTCCTCCAGGTGTGTTATATCAGTATCATGATATTTTTGGCTTCGTTCAATTAGAAACTCATATAGTCCTACTGGAACCCAATTGGAGGGTATGTAACAAGCAACACCGGCGGTGGACGTTCCGGCAAAGACTCAAACTCTGTTCTCACATCTATCCACACCTTTGATCTCGCTGCAGGCTGCGATGCCACGACATTCCAACCATGCTCCGATAAGGCACTCTCCAATCTCAAAGTCTACGTCGACTCTTTCCGGGAGATCTACGTTATCAATAACGGCATCAGCAATAAGTCTGCTGTTGCGGTGGGTCGGTACGCCGAAGATATCTACTACAACGGCAACCCATGGTACCTGTCTAGCTTCGCTGTAGCAGAACAGTTGTACGATGCGATCATCGTATGGAACGCACAAGGCTCCCTCTCTGTCACCCCCACTTCGCTCTCATTCTTCCGACAATTCGCAGAAGATATTGGACCTGGCACGTACGCAAGCTCGACGAGCACGTTCAAACATCTCACGAGTGCTATCAAGACCTTCGCGGATGGGTTCATTGAGGTCAACGCGAAATATACACCGGCGGATGGTAGCTTGGCGGAGCAGTTCCACAGGAACGACGGAACTCCGCTGAGCGCGAAGGACTTGACATGGAGCTACGCGGCTGCTCTGACTGCATTTGCTGCTCGCCGTGGATTCACCGCGCCAAGCTGGGGTGCAAAGGGGTTGAGTCTACCCCTTGGGTGTTCCAACGTGGATGCATGCGGGCCCCAGCGACCTTTGGCTGCTCTACATGAGTCCAGGCAAAAGGCTTGGCATGATGATGAGCTCTAATCGTGCAATTTCTCGACTCATCTGCGAGCAGCGAGTGTACTAAAAAGATCTTGTTTCTCGGTAGGCCCGAATTTGATTGGTGTTATGCCTTTTTTATCCTATATTGCGCAGGATGCCCTTAAGCAGCTGTGCGATTTCGTTTATCCTTTGGTATCTTCATAAAGGTGGTAAGACCCGCAGACAGTCTGGCCGGCGAGCCATGTTCCGACCTGAGGCCAGACATTCCTCTTTGGGCATATCCGACAGGGCGGCTCCTCTCACATCCTCGATCGCGACGTCACGGAAGCAATCTCGAACCTCGTCGTGGCCATGGTTGAGAGACTAGCGGCATATGATTGTGTACCAGAATTGACAAGATAATGACCTTGAACAGTATTCTCCTCATGAAAAGGCTCGAGTAATGTCGATGTTCGCGGCAGTTATACCGTTAGGCATGCGCGTGCTCCCAATTGATTGCTACTTAGTCTCAAGGCTCATTGTTCATCAACAGTCGTTATGGCTAGTGTTCAACTTGCAATCTTCACGGGATGGATGGAATTTCAGAAGATCCAGATGCGGCAATGTTCATAGTCTGCAGGAGCGCATCAGTGAAGTAGCACTGTACCAGAACCTTGCACTCGATCATCCGACCACGGATATGTGACCCTATCTTCCAGTCCCTTCAGGCACTCCCTCACCTTCCCTCCTACCACCATCTTCCCTACGGTATCTTCGACATAACTCTGCAGAAGGTCTGTAGTTGCATGACGGGCTAGCCAATGTCCATTTGGACCGACACCTCGTCCGCGGCTTTACAAGCGCAGCTTGGTACGTACCATCAATTCCCCGCGTTTCCCACGCTTGTATCAGCCTGCTACCGTTTCTAACTCTTTGACTTCGCTTGCAGAAAACACGCTCTTTGTCTTTCATTTCTTTGCTGGATGTGTATTGTGCGTATGACAGCATCTATCGTCCGCGACTCACTATCTCTGATCCGTTTCCCCGGGGATGTGTAGTATCCATGTGTTGGGCACATTGCGGAGCGTGGAGTGGCTGATTGGTAGAGGCCGGGTAGCATGCCGGTGGAGCTTGTTCAACGCTGCAGGAAGTCGGATACTACCACTGGTGTCTATTGCGAGTTCAATAGCATGGCTGGACTATCAGGAGCTCGGACAGAGAAACCAAACAGTGAGTATTGTTTCCCAGCAGGAATGTCGTCGGTACTGACATCTTGGCCCATAAGGCACTATTTGTGTTAGCTCAGGTGAAGACGAAAACGTCAAACTCCTCTTCGCTTCGCTTAAGCTAACAGCGTCCTATGGCATAGACCACCCAAATCATTTCACAAATATTCTCGCTCATGATCATAACCCTTGGAGTGTGAGTTCAACTACGCCACCCCTTTCCTGTTCTCTCTTGACAGCCAGGCAGTGCATCAATCTGGAACAATCGCCAGATAACCTACCTGGTAGAAACGGCCTTTCTGGGCATTGCAGGCATAAGCTTCGCTTGTGCGTATCGTGCTCCTCGCATGTGATCACGATTCTTACGACTCAATCATTCCAGCTCTTGCTTCTGAGGCCTCGGATAGTGTTGCACCATTATCCCACACGTTGTTCGCCTTAGTACTCGCAAGTGAGTCGAATTTGGGATTTAAAGATCTCGCCTAGAATCTAATAACATGATAGGGATGATCTTTTGTGGCTTTCTACTGGTCCTGGCGTTCTGGGGTATCCTCAATTCTAGACGTCAAAACATCAAACTGGCCCCTCAGCCCATGGCTTCCCGAGTAATGAGCCTGTACAACACTATGCGCAGGGACATGTTTCAGTGTTATTTTGTCGCCTTCGTCGCACAGCTTCCCGCTGTGGTATGTGACTTTCATAGGCCTATTGCCCGGCATACGCTTAATTTCCTTGTAGGTTGCGTTTGCCCTCCATGTTGATCACTCCGGTGCGTGGCATCAGATTTATTCTACCTCACTAGCTTCATGCTAATGGTCCTCAATTCTAGGGCTATTGCGTCTCGTGCGTACGCATCAACCTATGAACGCGCTTTCTACTGACACATTTGCCCCTACTTAAGTTGACGGAGTTTGTCTCATGTACGTATCCATATCTCACACGACTGATTAGTCTGCTTACGACGTTCATTCACTTCAGTTGCCTCACTGTGAGTGTTATTGTACACTGTGCAAGACAACACATTCACTCTTTGAATCTAGAACGGTGATGGGCTCCCTCGTGTTCAAGCACATGACGTCCTCAAAGCGATGTCCAGTTACACAGTATTGTATCGTCGTCGGACTGTACGTTATTCTCCCCTGAACGTTGAATTACTTCTCGGCTCACTCATCTCGTTTAGCGTCATGCACCTGGCAGGCTTGGGCCAATTTGTACACCGCCGTTGGTCTCATATCCATCCACACGATCCACAAGCCAGAACGGTCTCCGGTTGCCCTCATCTGACAAGACAGAAACAGCTACCTACCGTGGAGAAGTCTTCGACCGCCTTGACTGTTCTTGCAGAGGCGGGTATGATTAATTTGGATGCCAAACGTGATAGGTAAGGCTCGAACGTCTCGTTGAGATGTCTCCAATGGGCTGGCATTGACACCTGTTCCACTGTTTCACAGTATCGCATCCGGTTCCACCTCAACCACCCTAGAATTCGCAAGCTCATCGTCTAGCACTCATGCAGTGTCATACTTATCTTCGACGTGAAAGTCATGCCGACAGCAGTTGTTCATCCGACTTCGACGATGTTTAAAGACTGGGAAAACAGCCAGGCGCTACAAATGTCGTATCATAGCGGGTAGATTCTTCATGCCACACGCCCTCTAATTAAGAGGTAGAGAACGACGACAATATGCACAGCCCACAACCTTCAGTGGACACGGTCGCCGCTCGGTCGCCACCTTATTTCTCGCCTTTATTCTCCATTGGGAGTCGGCGATATCCCGCGGGTCTCGTGCTTTGGTGGACTTTGCTGCGCAGTATAGAGTTTTAGAGATGGGGGATTTCTACGGGTACTCTACGGCAATGGATATATGTAGCTCTAGGCCACTCGTCGTCTGTATCTCTTGGTCTCGCTGCGTATTGCTGTGCCCACCCTTCTCGTTTTAGTAGTCCTTGTAGCAGAAAGTACGCACGCACTGCTCGCCAAATATCATTTGTATGCATTGCCATGATACTTCGGGGATCACATCCCTTCGATCGCAAAGCTGTATAGCATACCGCAGGAACACGTAGACATCACTGTAACGGTCATCGGGTGTAGGTATGAGGGTAGCAAGTATAGAATATCCTATGCACCGGGTACGGTGACGAAGTTCCGAGTCCGTTTGGGCCATAGGTTCTGAGTCATAGAGAAGTACTTAGACTCACCTCACATCTGTAATACTCATACATAGTTCGTACCGATTCTAGTGCCATTGCACGATTACTATTGCCCTCGTACGAGAGTGGGAAGGATTTGCGTCAATACACGCTTTCCACTAGCGTTGTGGCGTTCCATTGAACGGAGCGCCCGGAGGCTGGCACTACTTACTTATCGGGTGCGCAACTCCGTCGATGAACCACACGGTTCATAATTACTTTGAACTTGCGGAAAATCATGGGTATCAGTACTTGAATTTAGAACATGGTTAGAACCACAAATCGTTCGAAACATGCATGCGCCCGAGAAACTCGACGTGCACATGGGCGCCTAAACCCACATGCGAACTAGCGCAGGTGTTTCGGCAAAGGCCGACAGGAAAGCTAGGCAGATCTCTGTTTGACCAGACCGCAACCACCACGTCGACCGTTCTTTCGTATAAATACCCCCACACTCTCCTTTCATTACCCCCATACAGCCAGTCTTGCCTCCCATGGCCACAAGCACCCAAGGTAGTGCCCTCGGCATCGAAGCAATGTTCTCTCAAATCATGGAGACTCTTCATAAATCTGTACGCCGTACTCTTCGCCCGACGAGCTATTCACTGACCATGTATCGTCAAACAGCAACTAGAGATTTCTGAATTGCGCCAGGAAACGCATGAACTTCGCCAGGCAAATGCAAGCTTGGAACGTCAGGTCAAGGAAGGCCTTCAGGTGAGCTCGAACACGAAGCCCTCACCCTATACGTGTACATGCACATGTGGACGTTATACATGTGGGAGCATGGATGACCATACGTCTTAATGCTATTTAGCTTGCCTCTTATATGTCTCCACTTACGGCGAGAAAATCCGCTCGAGAAATCAACTTTGCTGACGCCCTCGCCTTATAGCTCAACGGCAATGGGTCCAGACTACCTACCGGCTTCAACACCCCTGCTCCGGGCAGTCCCAACCTACGGGCAAAGTCTCCTTTCCTCACCCCGAGTTCTATTCCCGCGTTGGCAGTGCCACCTAGCATTCATGTGCCGTCACCGTCACCGCTGGGCGACAACGGACTTGTCACCTACCCCTTCCAGAACCGCGAAATCCCTGGCTTCTATGTCGTAATCCCCGCCGGCGGTGCTGGCACGCGTCTTTGGCCTCTATCCCGCGAAGCTCACCCTAAGTTTTTGCTTGACCTTACTCTCAAGGGACGCTCGCTCATTCAAGCCACCTGGGACCGTCTCATCCCCCTCTCAAGCTCCACCCGCACTGCCATTGTCGCTGGACCAGCACACGTAAAGAGCATCACGGAGCAACTTCCCGATCTGCTCGCTCACAACCTTCTATGCGAGCCAAGCGCGAAAGATTCTATGGCCGCTATCGGTCTCGCCGCCGCCGTGCTTGCCCGCCGTGACGAGAACGCGATCATTGGAAGTTTCGCCGCGGACCACATGATTTCCGGTGACGATGCGTTCCTGTCTGCTGTCGCAGAAGCTGTCGAAGTCGCCAGGCAAGACTACCTTGTCACTATCGGTATTGCGCCTTCTCATCCCAGTACCGGATTCGGTTACGTCCGTCTGGGAGAGAAGCTAGGCATGCCCAACGCACCCAATGCTCGTCTCGTGTCGAGTTTCAAGGAGAAGCCGGATGCGCGAACTGCTGCTGCCTACATCAAGACCGGTAACTACCGCTGGAACGCTGGTATGTTCGTTACGAAGGCGACTTTCCTCATGAACCTCCTCAAGGAGTACAAGCCGGAATTGCATGAGGGTCTCGAAAAGATTGCTGCCGCTTGGGATGACGAGAGTCTCAGACAGAGGGTATTGGACGAGGTCTGGCCTGGCCTCGAGAAGATTGCCATCGATAACGCTGTAGCTGAGCCCGCCGCTCTTGACCGCCGAGTGGCTGTCGTACCTTCCACCTTCGGTACGTAACTTCGTTCCCTACGCAAGTTATTTCTATTCTCATCATCAACTCCACGTAGGTTGGGATGATGTTGGAGACTTCTCTTCTCTCGCGGACTTGATCCCCGCTGAAGCTAATCAACCTCGTGTGCTCGGTGACAATGCTCTTGGTACGTTCTTCTATCAGCGGAACCGAACATTCAGAATGGATCTGACCACCCACACAGTTCTTACTGAGCAGGTGGCTGGTGGCATTGTCGTCCCAGGTTCTGGGCGTCTCGTATCCCTTCTCGGCGTGGATGACCTTATCGTAGTGGACATGCCTGACACCCTTCTCGTCACTACTCGCGCCCGTTCACAAGAGGTCAAGCGTCTCGTCAAGAAGTGCAAGGAGCAAGGCTGGAAGCAGCTGCTCTAATACCCTCAACCCTCTTCACTATCTCTGTCACAAACCCGGCTGGCTAGTCTCGTATCGGTTATGGTGATATCATTGGCTACTATGGACCATCAAATATTTCGTCGCAGAAATTCACAACTTAAATTCTCATTATATCCCATTCATTCTATCTCTTCCTATCCGTCGTTTTGCCTATTCGGTCTTGGCGATCACGAACTGTCTTCTCTTCTTCTCCTTCGAATCCGAAGTCCCCCTCCACAATCTCCCATAATATCTATATTATAGTACTGCACTGGACTACATGCTAGCTAGGTCTCCCTGTCGATGGTTCACGTAGGTTAATTGAAGCAAAGAAAATAACAATGTGTTGATGCATACCCCTCTATATCGGTTCGGTGTGATCGAGGGTGCCATACATATTGCAGTAGGGTGCGTTTAGGTTTTAGGGTTACCAGTGAAAGCATGGAACCCTTTGCGAGTCATCAAATAGGGACTGACATGCTGACACGTGGCACTGGGACGTATGCAACGAGGCCTCCATGTTGCAAACATGAAGATTGCCTATTCCGGTAATCCCGAGGGGACATACTTCGAGGACCCCGGAAGATGATCGGCGGCGGTCCCGACGTCGGGAGCGCGATCATAGAAGCGATCGCCCCGAGATATTCACGATCGCAATGCACCGACGAGGTCACGCAAGAAGCGCAAAAATGGGAGCGCACCTTTACTCGCGGGCCCGACGTACAGTAATAGAGACGTTGTTGTTGTCAGAGTCCGTCTACGCACTCCGACGCAATACGAAATATGGACATCACATATCGTTACATGAATTACAAACCTCATATACTGTATTAATAATTCATTTCTAGCGAGTCTTCTAACAATGTCTTGGGTCCTTTAGCCATGTAGTATGGTGGTCTGCGAGATTGTGGAATATCGGTCGGGACCCCGAACACCAGCTACTGCCAGGTTTATGATCGACGTCGGGATTCGGAAGCAAACTGTGCGATCAAAGTTCGGAAACAAATTCAGCAAACTGAGCAGCAACATGATTCGGTCCTAGTACATCGTTGTCACCCATTATCACCTATGTGTGACCCTACAAGCTGTTGACGGAACCAGATCGACAATCGACAATCGACTTACATCCCGCGAGAGAAAGACATAAATACGGGACGATTCACCAAGAAGGCCCCATCGTACCTCAACACTCTTTGCACTCGCATCGCCTTCGCATTCTTTTGTCGCAGATATCACCCGCTTATCTGCCTCGCACTTGCCTCGTGTACTTCGCTCGTTCAAAGCGTGTACAAAGCCGAGTCATTTCGCACTTCGCACATAAAGAGAAAGCTGGTCTGTGAGTACACCTCCATCTCATCCATTTCGAGTCCGGCACTCAGTTAACTCCCCTCTCCAGTTCTCTATCCACGAAGCACCACCAATCTATCATCCAGTCATGTCTGCTCAAGTTGGTGTCTTAACGCCTGTCGCTGCACCCCTCTACCCTTCCATGGACTTCTACCCTTCAAGTCCGATACACAATTTCCCTCCGCCCGTACCAATGCGCACCACTACATCTCTTCGCGCTCGCTGCGGTGTGACCATGTGGATCCAGTTGCCAGCTCTTGGTATCCCGTCGACTCACGACGCATGGTCACCCAAGGGCCATGTCCAACCTCAGCGGAATGCCCTCCCTCGTCGCCGCAAGGTGAAACGCTTTACCATCATCGAAAGTGACAACGACGATGTGGAGAAGAAAGCGGCGGCCAAGGCTCCTTCACTCAAACTCGAGGAGATGAAGGTCAATCCTTTCGTTGCTAGCCATAACAAGAGCAACGATGCCGATGTGGCCACTTCTAAACCGAAGTCGGAGCAGGGTATCTTGGTCAATCAGGCGCGGGTCGCCATCTCTTACCCTCCCATCGAGTCTCCCTACACGTCGATCAACACAGACGACTCTCACCTACAATCACTCGCTCCGAACGTCTTCATGGCGTTCTCCCATCCCAGTACACTTCTGGCAGACCTCCCAGGTCACTCCTCTACCGAACCCTACACCCACGTCGTCCACGTTGACCTCGGTGAGGAGGAAGAGTCTTCTATCAAGCGGGTGTCTGAGGGATCCACCCAACACCTTCACCTTGTCCTACCTTCTTCATCATCGAGTGCCTCAAGCACTTCTCGAGCCGGTCTGGACTTGACCGATGCTCACCTTCGCGCAGCACGCGACTTTATGGCTGAGGCTCAGCCTCTCCTTGACAACAACACGGATGTCCGCATCCTCGTCACTGCGCCACACGGCCGTCAAACCGACGTCGTGTGCATCGCTGCATGCTACCATGCCTTTGTCACAGGCAAATCCATGGACGATGTCCTTCGTTTCATCGACTCCGAGGAGGACTTCTCGAGCACATGGAAAGGAGAGGTCACAGAGGACGAAGCTGAGAGAGTTGAGAAGATCGCGCGGGCGTGGTCGTGGTTGTCGAACATCATTCGTCCTGAAGTTCGCAACTAGATTTAGCACTTCAATGCTGGTTATTGAAGATGGATCCGTATCATTATTACAATCTATAGATATATTGTATCAATGACCACCCATTAGAATTTGGCCTCCCAATTTTGAACGAGTTAAAGAAAGGACGCACATTGTGTTAGTACATGCCCCGGATAATATAACGAAACTAAAGGTATCTCAATATGGCCACCAAAGATAATTCATATGACTCTCGCTTGGAAGATTTGGTCTGAAGTCATCTCACGACCCGTCCGTCGGTGAGCCAAACGCAGCTCCTGCCATTGGTGACGTTAGTTACTTAACATGATTCTACCTGACGCAGGCTGGGCTTACCTCGAAGCTATGTTTCTGGAATGGAGGTGTACACGTTATACTCTGGAATTGGTCGCCACGAGCTCCTGGTAGTGGTGCTGGTGCTGGTGGAGTGACCAATAGCGACGGTATCGACCGTGAGCCTTTAGCGGAGGGCAGAATCATTAGCGTGTCGAACAGAGATGATGAGCAACTACAGAATACTAACTGCCAAGGGCTTCCGGGATTATTTTCTTGCCCGACCGATATGCTTGATACCGTAGCTCCTACTTGATGTTAGACGAATGACCCATATCGAGTGCAATAAATGTGACTTTGTTACCTCAAAGGAGAATGCACTGTACGTGTGCTGGGCGACGATACTCTGGTAATATGCTGTCTGCCCTAGTTCAGCTGTATCGGGAGTGACTGTGAACGTTTGCACGTCTGGCAACGCGTTCAGATCTTGTGGTGGGGGCCCTGTAACGGGTGGCTCGTTCATTAACATGCTCATGGCCATGGAATCGTCTTGTGATGGTACGCCATTGACTTCGACGTATGGTACGAAAAGCGGCGGCAAACCCGCACGTGCGCGGTCGCCAGGATGAAGGGGCAGAGGGGGAACAGGCTGGGGTGGTCTTCCGGTGGCTGAGTATGCCTTGATGTAGTCATGTACGCGTAATTCCTGTGGCGAGGACAGTCAACTTCAGTAGAGCTTGCCTGGTCGAATACGTTACCATGCACCTCAAAACTCTGCTC
Organism: Irpex lacteus; assembly: GCA_001986395.2. Taxonomy (NCBI): domain Eukaryota; kingdom Fungi; phylum Basidiomycota; class Agaricomycetes; order Polyporales; family Irpicaceae; genus Irpex; species Irpex lacteus. Next base: position 77,489 of record MQVO02000022.1, read on the forward strand.
TAGTTGACCGCGCACTGCGGGTATATTCATGAAGACCTCGCGCCCATTGGCCTCCATCGTGCGCAGGTTCTATGGTTTGAGACGTGAACAAACGAGGTGGTGGTTGAAGCAAGAGCTCGAAGTAGCTCTCAACCTCGATCACTCAGTACTCAAGCGCCTACTTGCTTCTCTTCTGAACCACCACCATGAGCGCGACCATGGCCATGGCCTTCGACAGATCTTCCTTCTCGGTCACTCTTACTCGCACAGGCCAGTGTAATTAAGAAGTCTATGCATACGACAATGGGTTTGCATGTTCTTTGTTGACGTGCCACAGCGAAACTGAACTGGAGAGGCGCACGTCCTTGTTGTTCTCCCCTCGAGGTGAAGGGCGCAAAACTCGCATGGCAACCTTGTCACCGTCTGTCAGATCTCTGGGAGTGTTGGCCTTGTCTTGTGCGGTCTTACATATGGAGGGGAGTCTCAAATTGAGAGGTCCGATCGCCCTCGCTCTTTCTCCTTTGGCCGTCGTAGTCAGCAGTGCTGAGCTATACGGATGACTTACTTCTCATCGAATTGCTCCAGGGCAGTTGAGCTGGCTCAACGCGCATACAAATCTCTCTGGTCGGGCCTCATACTCTGCTGTGCTGCTGGCTTTCACAGTGCTAAGGACAAACTACCCTTCATATACGACATAATTCTCAATATCCCCTATGTATTTTCTTGCACCCCGGAAGAATATGCCTTGAAAGCTCAACTGGACCTGGAGCATTGCAACACTGTAATGAAGCGTATACGGACGACTGAGGGGATGATCTACGAGCCATACCTAGATATGCCACCTGTTCCAGACGGGTAAGCAATACATGAAATACTTGTTCTGTCTCAGTGCTGACCTCCATGTCCTCAGAAGCGTACGTGTGAAGTTCTATCCTACTCTGAAGTTTCTATACCGCGACTCGGTTCTCTCCGTCGACATACCCCTCTGCCCGTCTGGAGCACTGGATTTGAGCGTGGCGCGGCGTGCATGGGGATTACAAAACTGCTATGTAGGCTGGGTTTACCTATAAGTACACATATGTGGCTTTTCTCACGTCATTTCAGGCTGTAGATTGTGCTCGGTTGGACCTCTTCCAGCCAGCAAACTGTGCTGATATACTCTCCCCCATGGCCGTCCGCCTTCTTACGGATGGTCAATATTGGCTCCGTGTGGTAGGTAAGTAGGCCATCTGCTAGCATGAAACGTATTGCTTAGCGACAGTGTGTAGAGCAACCCACTCCTGGTCGAGTATGCGTACGTGGCATGCGCCGTAATATACAACGGGGTACTCGACATATAAAGGAGCGGATCATGAACGCATGGCAGGCCTCTTACTGTCTTCAGTTTCGAGGGTATATCTCATGCTCTCTGTTCATCGGAGGCTGCTTTGCTACCACACACTATATGGATCTTCTTGGCGAGCAATATGAGTTCTACCTTGAGGACGCATGCAATAGTCTCTGGGCGAACTTGAAAACCATTGTACTGTAGCTTTTTTAATGCACTTGTTGATCTAATTATCTGTCCTCTCTACCCCGTGGAAGAATTTCTGGTGAAGACACTGAGTTCGAGGACCTTCGAGGCAGGCACTATGGCCGTCAGCGCTTACACGAGATGGTACTGCGATTTAATCGGCTATTAAATATTCGGCGGGCCCTTCCAAATAGGGAAGCTCTGAGTTCGAATCTCAACGCGTCGCGCAGGGCTGCCACTTCGCGATGTTGTACGCGACTTGTCCTCTTCCACATCGCTGGCCGCGGCCGCGACACCCACCCGCTGCTTCACGACTCCCTCATATGCCCCGTTTGGACTCAACTTCAACGTTTACGACCCTCTACCAACTGTCAACCTTCTTTTCTCCCATCTAACGTCGTCAACCACGAACAACGCCAACTATGGCCAGCTTCTCGAATACCCCCTTCGCAAAGCGACTTCGCGCTGCAAAAACCCACGACACCGAGGATGGAGCTCCTAAGCGCAGCAGGTCACGAACGAACACCCTTTTCGGTGCTCATGTGCCGTCGACACCATCTCTCGACTCGTTCCCCGGTACGAGCGAGAGTGGCGTTTCGGACGCCACTGCAACCGCAAAAGATTACGGTGACCGGTTCGTACCTTCTAGAGACTCAGGAGACCTACGGGCATCGTTTCATCTGCTAGAGGACAAGTCGCCGTCAACATCTACGAAGAAACTCATCCCCACCGAATCCGACGCTCTCAAGGAGCAGGCCAACTCGATCTTCACCACTCTATTGCACACCGAGGTAGCACCATCCAGTCCTGTTCGCGCATCATCTCCCGTGCGACAGTCCTCTGGTATTGCACCGCCGTCTACGCCGACGAGGAGACGACTCTTCAATTTTAACACACCGTCGAAGTCAAATCCCGGAACACCAGATCGGAGAATGGATACTCCGAACGATGAGGCGTATTCCATGAGCCCAGTCAGACAAGAGAGCCGGCAGTTGCTCGAAAGTCCCAGAAGGAAGCTCCGGAGCGTATGCAAAACACCGTATCGAGTGTTGGATGCCCCGGAGTTGGCAGACGATTTCTACTTGAATCTGGTCGACTGGTCGAGCACGAACGTCCTCTCTGTTGGATTAGGTTCATGTGTTTACCTGTGGACGGCGCATACTGCCGCTGTATCGAAGTTGTGCGATCTTTCGGACGCGAGTGATACGGTCAGTTCTGTATCATGGGTGCAGAAGGTGTGTTCCATATTATCCCGACGAAAGACAGATTGCTTACATTTACCTCAGGGCTCGTCATTGGCCATTGGAACGTTGTCAGGGCGAATGTATATTTATGACGCGTCCACTTTGCAGCGCATACGGACATATCCTACGGCTCATACAAATCGAATCGGCGCCCTCTCTTGGAACGGGCATGTGTTGACATCCGGTTCCCGAGACAGGATGATCTACCACCGAGATGTGCGTGAGCCTAGCCAGGACGCGTTCATGAAATCATCTGCACACAAGCAAGAAGTCTGCGGTCTTCGGTGGAACTCTGAGTCTGGTGTGCAGTCGGCGTCGCTAGCCAGCGGGGGGCAATGACAACAAGGTCTGCATCTGGGACTTGCGAGGGTCGAAGAGAGCAAAGCGTACTGGGTCGACTGCCAGCACGACAGGTAGCGAAGGAGGCAACGACGTTCCTATCTGGAAGTTCCACGAACATACCGCCGCCGTGAAAGCTCTGGCATGGGATCCGCATGTGTCGGGCGTTCTGGCCTCTGGAGGCGGTACAGCCGACAAACATATCCGGTTTTGGAACACTCAGAATGGTACACTGCTTAACCAGCTTGACACCGGAAGCCAGGTAAGTTTCGAAATTCGACGATTCAGACTATGATATTGACTATTTGGCTCAGGTCTGTAATCTGACGTGGTCGCTCACATCCCATGAACTCGTTTCGACCCACGGATTCTCCTCGACTACCGCGCAGAACCAGATTTGTATATGGAAGTATCCCTCCCTGGATATGGTTGCCGCCTTGACAGGTCACTCGCATCGTGTGCTATATCTAGCAATGAGCCCCGACGGCGAGACCATCGTAACCGGTGCCGGGGATGAAACTCTTCGCTTCTGGAACGCATTCCCGAAGCAAGATAGACGTGAAAGAAAAGAGAGCCGCCTGGATTACGGTCGCCTCATCCGTTAATGTCTCCTCGTTCCTGGATAGATCGCCCCGGACTCTGGTATTATGCTCGTCGCAGGCAACGTCGCTATTTAGACTGGCTTCCGCTACTTCGTCATGACCTCCTCATCATCGTGCACTTGTCGCTCCCATCTATACTCATCTCACCCAACCCCATCTCGTCGTACCCTCATGGCCCCTCACGCGCACACGATCAACGACCCACCAATCAATCCATGCCAGACTACTCCATACCGCATCACACCCTACCTCACACATATCTTTATCTTGTATCATCTGTCTCAAGGTTTTCGCCTCGTCGTCGACCTATCTCACGCCCATCGTAGCCATTACCTCCCCCACCCTACCCTACTTGATCCTTTTATCTTGCTCTAGCTATGCGCGTTTCTCGACCCTTCGTCGATCTGTTGTTTTTGCACCTAGTAGGACGCGGCAGTCATGTCTCGTTCTTTGTTACTTTTTTATGCTCTGTGCTCTTTTGTTATCTAGGACGTTCTCATTATTTCTTGTGATTTTGGCATGCATCTTCTGTTCTCCTTTTTCTCTGTTCCTTATACCTAGGTTTGTCATACATACAGAACTGTAAATATGAATTGGATTCGGCTTGAAGACTAGAGACGTAGCCAAGTATTCCCCACTTGACTGCAAGTACGAATATGAAACGCAATTGATGGTGGCGGAAGCAGACACGTTCATTTCACTTGGCTTTGATCTACTATATGACATTGTCCTCATGATTCGTCCCAAATCAATGCCGCTGTTCGGACAAATATTCCAGCCACTAACCATGCGCTGCGATCATCATGTACCGCCCCTAGGCCATCGTAGACTGTGATCCCAATTTCTCCGTTACGATGGTCTTTCTCTTACCTCCATCTTGTGCTTGTGTCTTTGCGCTCTGGTCAAACTGGATAGGCTGCTGCCTCCGACGTTCCTACTATACTTGCTGAACTGGAGCCTGGAGCTACACGGGTACTTTTGCAATTGGATAACCACTACTGGGACGTAGCTGCGGTTTTATTGCTCACATGCCTCTTTTCAACTTAACGAGTCAGTCGCCATCTTCTTTATAAAAGCATGTTTGTGTTTACGCGTATATCTTTACTGCTCGCTGTGACCACCATCGAAACAAGTCGACGACACCAGTCCACTCATACAATACGCACCCACTGGCGTTTGGAGCGACTCGTCGCACGCCGACTCATTATGGCAGTCATACTCGAATGGAACATTTCACGCAACCAATCACTCGGTGCGTTCCCCGTCTCATTCCCGCTCAAACCCGGCGTGAAGTCAACTCTCTAACGCCATAATGTCTAGGATGCTACTGCTACTCTTACTTTCAACGGGTCGGCCGTGTATCTTTACGGCGCATTCAGAGGCAACCATGTACGTCACATTCCTCCTGCTGTGAGGTCTAATATTGACCTTCTTGTTAATTTCCAGGACGTCTACTGGGTGACTCTCGACGGAACCACCACAGTTAGAAATGGAAACGCTAATGGTGGTCCAGAGGCTTTCCAACAACTCATGTTCAGCGCGACAGGCCTAGGCAAAGACCAACACCAACTCGTATTGCAGAACAAATACACGACAGCGAGCCCGTCTTGGGTTGATGTGGATTATATACTGGTCACATCTGGGGACGGTGATCCTACGTGAGTACTTGCATCCCCTATTCCCCGAGTAATCGTGGGTACCTACCGACTTTCTTCTTTATTAGTACGCCGTCGATAGACACCGTATTGGATGATGGAGATCCGAGTATCACGTATTCTCACAACCAGTGGTCGGACTCACCAAATTCACTCATCACAAACTACTACAACAACACCTATCAGTAGGGATCTCTGGTGCTTATGCATGTATAATGTCCTTACAACTTGCAAACCCGCAGTCTAACGAACCAACCGGGCGCAACTGCAACGATATCCTTCCGGGGCAATGCGATCACCGTCTACGGGGCTACGTCTGGGAACCACGGCACGTTTACTGTAGGTTTGGATGGGGGTGTTTCGACGGCGTTCAGCGGGGAAGCGTCAGCATTCCGACCACAGAATATGCTTGTACGTCCATTCCTAGTCACGGGAGTAATATTGATGTGCTCACAAGACATCTGTGGCTTCCAGTATTACGCGGGCGGTCTCTCGAACAACTCGCATACTTTGACCATCACAAACATCGATACAACGGGGAAGTTCTTTGATCTGGATAAAGTGGTCGTGTCGAATTGGATAGTCAAAAATACCACTGGAAATACAAATACGTGCGTCGCTGGCTAATCCATACGAACAGTATTCTAATACACCTCCCTAGCTCTAGCACAGGCACTGATCAACCACAGCATACCAGCTCTGGCTCCAAGACTAACGTCGGGGCAATTGTAGGAGGTGTCGTCGGAGGTATCGCTTTCCTTGTGCTCGTTTTACTCGCTTTGTTCTTCTTCATCCGTCGCCGCCGTCACCGTGCGGCCGAATCCGCTCAACCAAACCCTGAAGCCGGCGCAGCCACGCAAGCGCAGGCTCGGAGGAACAATTTCTCGAGTTCTCAGGAGCCAATGATGGTGGAGCCTTTCATTGCAAGTCAGACTATACCCGTACCTCACGCTACCGGTGCAAGCACCATTCCCACCACCACTACCAGCTCAAGTAACTTGACTTCGCCATGGCGGCCAGTTGGTTCGCACGACGGGGGGACAACGGAGACTTCGAGCGTTATTGATTTGACTGCTCCCAGCCTACCACCGTTGAAACAGGACACTTACGGTTATACGCGGCCTCCGACACACGTTCCCTCTAACTCAGAGTACGTCTCACTCTTGATGTGGATAAAATATCGGCATCTAAACCACTGGCTGGATATAGGTCCACTAGTGCGAACTTTAGCGAACCTCGGACGAGACCCTCCCTTAGCATGTTTGGTGGCAGTACGACCGATGACCTCCCACCTCCTAATTATGCAGAAGCGACGGGCTCGTCGCGAGATAACAGCTCCGCTGGACGTTGACCTTCTCGCTAACACATATCATATGTATCTCCGCTGATTGTTTTATCTGACGAGTATATCTCCTAGATACTTACCGCCTTTCGATATGGATACCCCTTATCTTGTCACATCCGTAGGTCTGACTAATGGTGTTGGACGCACGCTGGGCGAAAATGCCCGAATTTTCTGAGCGCTTTGAAAATTACCGTGGCAACAACGTTGACTTTGCTCTCTCAAACCAGTACTGAGAAGTTACGAACCAGTAAGATACTCGTACTCACTCAGCCTTCGAGAAACTTAATGCCATCCGCAGATGTATTAACTGGTCATCTGCTCAGGTCCCAGAAGCTAATATGAATGTGTGCAAACATCCGACTTGGCTCAGCCTCTCGTGACGTGCAGTATGCCTCAAACAAGACACCGCTCATCATTCGTGGTGCAGTACGGACCGATGGAAGATACAAAACTCCTTTAGTCTTCCCCAGACTCCCCCACATTCCTGCCGTTCCCATCAGCTTGCAGTCTGATGAGTGCTCCATGCCTTAACAATGCATTGAACGCATAGCGCGCTCTAGGACGGTCACGAGTTCCATCCGTACACTTTCCGACCAATACGATGCTCATCGTCATAAACCATATCCGGGAGAAGTGAGCTATAGTACATGAGAGTATAAGAGGCAAGCTGCGCCACTCTCAGGCAGCCAGAGGACTCTGACTCTACCCTCTCATATCGCTTTATCTGCAATGACTTCGACATCTAGCTCCGTGGAGAAAATTGAACGGAAAGACGACGGGTCTATCGTGCAAGTTGAGAAGACACCGGAGGAGGTTGTGCTCGAGGATCGGGATGCTGAGCTGCTTGCCGAGGATATTCGACCCTCTGCAGAGAAGCGGCTCGTACGGCTGCTCGACTTTCGTCTACTGCCCACCATCGTCCTCATCTTCATCCTGAACTATATCGACGTGAGTTGGTCACTTCATTTCCAACTTCAGGTTGATATTGAAATGCCATATCACCAAGCGCACCGCAGTAACTGCAGCCCGTTTGAAAGGGCTTGAACAAGACCTTGGGTTGACGGGTAGGTCCTTCCAGCTCTGCATCTAGATCTACTCTCACTCTGTTGCAGATATTCAGTATGAGACTGTGCTGGCAGTACTTTATGCATCCTATGTTCCCGCCCAGATTCCGTCAAACATGATTCTGAACCGGATTTCTCGGCAAGTGTCATCGAAGCTACATCTTGACCTTCGGATCCTGACGTCTATCCAGTCCTTCGTGGTACATACCGCTATGTGTCTGTCTATGGGGTATGACAAGTGCATTGACAGGGGTGCGTAGATCCTCCGTTTGTGATCGATTGCGTCGAAGTGCTCTGACTGATGACGGGGATTCTCAGGTTACAAAGTCCTACGCCGGCATATTGGTAGCTAGAATCTTCGTCGGACTGCCAGAGGTAAGCTCTGCTCCCGAAGTGTATTTATAGCAAAGACTGAGGATCCATTCGAGTCGGCTTTTTACCCAGGCGCAATATACCTTCTCTCACGGTGGTACACGAGGAAGGTCCGTTGCGGCTCCGTTATCTCACCTCGTACACTCGGCTTACGGATTTACCTCGAAGGAACTGGCATTCCGCTCCGCTATCCTATATGGAGGGTTGTTGATCTCCAATGCATTCGGCAGCGTGAGTTCACTATGGAGTGTGTCGGCACAGTCCAACATAGAATGCTTATGTGAGCAAGGGTTTCTAGTTGATGGCCGCAGGCATCCTAGCAAACATGGAAGGCAAGTTGGGCATCAGGGCATGGCGATGGTGAGCACACGTTCATTGATTGTGGAGTGTGAGGATTAACCCAATCGACGACAGGCTATTTTACATCGAGGTATGTACTCCATCACATGCTAAAGACGAACATCGGAAGTAATGCCGCATAGGGAGCCATTACCGTCTGCGTTGGTATATTTGCTGCGTAAGTGTATACATGGCTTCTCGTTATTTCTCGACTAACCAGTAGTCATCAGTTGGGCTTTACCTGACTATGTATGTCAAAGGATTGTCTTGCCCGTATCTCACTGTTAACGTGATACATAAAGCCACACAACACAAGATGGCTCTCACCAGCTCAACGTCGTCTCGCTCAAGTTCGTCTCGCTGAGGATGCAGGAGAGGCTGATGAAGACTCTAGGGAGGACTCGTACGTACTTCCCCACCACCTTCGTTGCACGACAGCAGGCTGATGCTGCACATAGTGCAATTACAGGCTTGAAACAAGCGATGAAGGACCCCAAGGTTTACATCTTCTCTATCATGGGCTGCGCTCAGTTACTCGGTCTGAGCTTCGTCAACTTCTTCCCAACGTGGGTACATACCAGTTTAGACCCCACAAACTGCTGACCGGCTTCCTGGGACGTAGACTCACCGCTACTCTCGGATTCTCAACCACCGTCAGTTTGCTCCTTGCCGCGTACGTTGTTTTCCCCCTGTTTCAGAGTGCGACTGTACTTAATCGACTGATAGTCCTCCGTGGATCTTTGCTACCATCGTCTGCTGTGCCAACGCTTGGAATGCAGGTTAGCCCTACTTTTTCGTCTTTATTCTGATCCAAAAATCAATTTGTCCTTAGACCGAACTGGAGAACGATACTTCCACATCGCAAGTTGGTGGTGGGGCGTGATTCTTGGTTATATCATTGGTCTCTCCACGCCTTCCGTTGGTGGCCGCTACGTGGGAATGTTCCTCATGGCGAGTGGATACTCTGGTCAGTCGAAACGTTTTGTAAAATGACTTTGAAACGACTCGCTGATTCCATGTTTACGACTTTAGGCTTCGCACTTACCGCCGTGTGGGTCTCCAACGCTATCCCACGGCCGCCAGCGAAACGTTCTGTCAGTATTGCTATCGTCAATGGAATTGGCAACCTAGGAAATTTGTACGTGAATGAAGCATCTTTCTCATGGATTATTACTGAGGCGTGCTATGGCATGTTGATAGAATCGGGTCGTACGCTTGGAAGGCTCAATGGGGCCCTGATTACCACCCCTCCATGATCATCGGCATCGCGTCTCTGGCACTGGCCTCAGTCCTTGGCTTAGGCACGTAACGTCCGACTATCAAGCCAGGCGGCTTATTCACTGATATCGTCTTTCTTGTAGTCATTCGATGGATGCTCGTAACTGAGAACAAGAGGCTTGATCGCGAGGAGAAGGAGATGTCCCAGGCTAAGCGTCTGCGTATCGAGGAGGCCGCGCGACTAGAAGGTCTGACTATTGAGGAAGCACTGGAGAGGAATAAAGGCTTCCGGTATCTGTATTAAACTGTCGTGAATGAACAGCATGTATTGTGAGTGTTACAGCGTTCCTTGTATCTCAAATGGCTCCGTAGCTCACACCCGAGTCGCTAGTGTACTACATCTTGTATCATAACAATTGACGATGCGACACATACTCCGTACCATTAGGGCTCCTGCGTGTGTGCAATTCGATCTATACGTAGAGCCTATATTCCATGGGGATGCTTTGTGACCTATTTATTACTCTGCCTTTTCCCTATGTCCTTGGATGTATATTTTGGTCCTTCTCGCGAGAAGTGTTGTATCTTGTTCAAGCCGTAAATGCTGGTCTCTGGTCTGTATACGTGTGATTTCTTTTTCTTCAAGTCCCTCTCTTGCGCCGTCTATGTTCCTATGTTTGTGGTTTCGTCGGCTTTGGACGTTTACGGCATTGTGCCGACTGACGAGGAGGCGCGTGAGTGTACTGGATTAATTTCATAGGCCTCATTGAGGGCCATGCCACGTTGAATACGGAGATTTATGATAGACAGCTGCCAGTGTTCCAATATTACACAACTTTGATGCGACAGTGATAGGAGGCACAGAAAAGAGAACACACGATCCGACTACACATCCACCCCCAGTGAGAGAAAGTACTGTACTTTATGGTTCGTCAAGAAAACACTGTCGCATTCCAGTCAAGACTCGAGCTCTTGGGAAGGTCGAGCTCGAGCCTTAACTTGTACGCGGCAGTATCCATGTCACTGCCACTCGTACAGCTCCTGCTGCAACTCGTCTCGCTCCCACTTGCGTCGCCACAGTCATTCTATTGATATTTTAGAGCGATGTACGAAATATGCAAAAATATGCTGACCTCACTGTCGACTCCGTCCTCATCAACACTAAACGAGGCCTGCGAGACCCGCGGGGCAAACCGACGTCGAGGATGGCGACTGTGTTTGGCCTTCGCGTGGTGCACATCTTCAGCACAATTCATGCGAATCCCGGTCCCGTAGATGTCGCGGGTATCCGCCTCAACCGGTGTCTCGCCCTTGACAGACTCCTCGCCGGCTTCCAGGTCTTCCCACGCACGACAGCTCCTGCCTTTCCGTGTCGGTACGCGGGTAAGCCGTACGACTGTTACAACGACGCGGAGAAAGCGGGAGATGATAAGTATGAAGCAGATAGCGAGTGCTGTGAGGCCCAGTGGCGATAAGGAAGTTGAGGGGTCTTCAGTATCACCGGCAGGGTAGATAGGAGAATCAGGCTGTTGTGACGAATGCCGATTGTGAGGCGTTGGGGCCCGATGCCGAGTAAATAGAAAGGGTAATGGAGGCGTGCTCGATGAAGGACCACTCGCTACAAGGAGAGGTATCGTCGCTAACGTAGACCTAGATGACCAACATCAACAATTTTAGACATCATCGGTGACTTAGGTACATACCAAACGAATGATGATGGAGGTACAGCGAGTAGAATAGACAACTGCTGGAGCATGAGCGTGTATGCATCTTCCTGATGATCCTCGTATTGTAAGAGGTCAGTCAATGTAGGCGACGGGTAACACTCACGATATAAAGGACCCCAGCATGCTTGGCAAGGCTGACGAAGACGGAAACAACGATGGCACTCAGGAGCCCCTCGACATTGATTACAACGGTAAGGAGACCAAAGGCCCATGTCGTTGGGTGCGACGGCTCGCGTCGTGTGAGCAAGAATGCGAGACTATGACAGGAAGGTCACCAGCTTATTGAATTTGAAGGAGACAGTGACACTAACCACAAGCAAGAGATGGAATAAGCTATGATGAAATAGCATTTGTTACCCAGCTCCGACATCAAGGTTATGAACGCTGAAGGTCTCTTTCGTTGGAGGACGTTCTCTAGACTCCAGCGGTATAGCCGGTGGAGGCACAAGAAGACAGAGTGAGTGTGGAACCCGATAACTGCATCGACAAACGAGCTGCAGAGGCTGTAAGGGAGTTTACGGCTTTGAGCCTGATGATACAATGGAAAGAATGGGCAGAGAATGGGAGCGGTGCCACTGTGTTGTTCTGCTAGGGGAGTTCGTGGCGTCGATAGCGAAACATCCATCGGCAGTAGTGAAAGCGAGGTATATGTGCTTCTCGCTTAGGACACCGCAAAGAAGGGGAAGGGTGAGGTAGAGACATTCATCCGAGACCCCTGGCATGTTCAAGTTATATGTGAGATTGCGTTGGTAGGAGGATGGAGTGCAATGGGGGCAGAGGATGAGGAATGCCGGGGCTGGCTTTATATATGGTGCATTTACAGGGTCTCAGCGCCAATAGTCGTGTAAGCGTCACTACTCAAGGGATATGAGACTCCCCGGGCTAGTGTTGTCCCGAGTCGAGTCGAGTCGAGTCGAGTCCGTCCAACTCGGTCCAACTCAAAAAGCGAGTCGACTCGCGAGTCGAATCACGAGACTCGGATTTGTCCGTGAATCATCGAGACACTCCTGTTCCTCGACGTAGGGGCACCATTATGTTAATTTTTGTACAGAAAATTATCCAGGCTGCACCTAAATGGCATCTACCCAGTATCCCGTGAGGTAAAATTGGGTATAACGGGAAGTATATGCATAAACTAGCCTAAGGCAACGATCTACTACTATCATATTGGCGCTCGATTGATTTCATCTGGCAACGCCCAAAACAAACGTTCTCAATGACGTAAATGGACTGATGCCAGAAGAAAACCACTGATTGTCCAATGACGAGCGATATAGGTCATCCATCAACGACTCGCGAGTCGACTCAAGTCGGGGACTCGACTCGACTCGATTTCCGAGTTCTGCTAAGCGGACTCGCAAGTCGAGTTGACTCGCGAGTCAGACTCGACTCGTGGACAACACTACCCCGGGCCGCTGCAGGCAATGCTACTACTACCAACTGGATTTGATCTGAGATACGAAGGCAGAGGCTGGTTCACAAGTCTATTACCTCATGCATATTGCAGTGCTAGCTGGAAGACTGGCACTGTGCATATAGACCAAAATGTAAAGCATGGTTCTGCCAGCCTCATGACGGTATACTGGTCAACTAACAAACACAGTACTTGAATGCTGCCTCGTCGCAACTTTGGTGATAGTAGTCCTCACTAAAATTACTACTTACAAAGTGAATCGAGTACAGTAGTAATGGCATGGCCCGGATGAGGATTCTTACCGCATATTATTGCCATTCGTTTTTTTAAAAGAGCGGCGAAGGTCGAATGCTAAGATATCGTTACTATACCGCGTTTGAGAGCCCAGACCTCCGGTATCCCGTTCAAAGTATCGCGCTGAGGGTTTGGTCAACGGTAGCGTGGCAGGTCGGTATCGGTGTGTCGGGCACACCCAAAGCTTACGCAGATCTCTCTACACTGCACGCTTAACACTCGTGTGCTCTCCTTCTCAGTCCATGCATGCAGCACCCTTAGTTCAATTAGGAATTATAGTTGTGATGTTCCACTAATTTCTGACGTAGCAGCATGCTTCTCGACTACTGATACGGAACACTCATTCAAAAGCAGACATCCGTGGAGCTACCGGTGTAGTAACTTCTCAAAAACGCAGTGCATGCATAGTTCCGATTCCTTCAGTCAAGGAGTGCGGCTGTAATGTTTACAGCCGGTGCATCCAGTTTACGATGTGTTAGCACCGCCCAAGCTGCGTCTCGAGTACTTACTGATACAGAAGGTTCATCGAAGGGGAATTCCAAAGTAGATATTGATGGATTCCCATCGGCCACTGTAAATTTGACGTGATTCTGCATAATGCTCTGTTCATGTGCTCTGCTGCGGGCAGCATGTAGGTGTAGTTGATACTAGTTGTTAGCAGTGCCCCACGAAGATGTCAAATAATATGTTCACGAGCTTAGCCAAGTACGACTGGCACGTAGATGATGAGTGTCACGAACAGTGCACTGCTATGTCAATGGACCACAGCTTGACGTTCCTACTAGCCTGCGCATGTCAAATACTCCGTTGGCATAATGAAATCTCGTAACACACCGCTCTCATTGAACGGATGGAAAGACACCCCTTCGCGAAGCTGATGTCGTGCATCTTTCTTCGAACCCACCTTTGCCAAGTGCAGTGTGCTGACGCCAATTAGCATTGTGGGCATGATTCGATTTCCGAGTACCAAGACTTCCTGCATTGCTCAGAGTGGTCTAGAAACCAGCTACCGAGAAAAGCTATTCAAGAACGTAAGTAACTCTCTACACTGATAGAAGGCTGCTTCACCGCCATCGTGTCATGCAAACAGCACCAGGTCTATATATAGTCGCAATTTTTACACCGCTGTAGCTGTGCTGGTGGGAGTATCTGGTGACTGAAAGACCACGTGTCTTACTATGTTCCGTAAACCGCATTGTTGGCTTCGCGGTGGGTGTTGTTCAATCTAGAATACACCTTATAGTACGGCTTCGAGAATCGGGGTACACGCGAGAGATAACCCGCAAACATGTGGCCTGAGGTATTATGGGATTTCCAACTGCCAGCGGAATGCGATACGCACGTTTCCATATCACTGGCGGCACTGGCAGTCGCACAGGCTTTGATCGTTAGAACGGAGGTGATAAGTATTCAATGTTGCGCCACGGAGAGCTATTGGATTTGATGAGCGGGTGCCATCGCATTGTGAGCACGCAGGTCATGCCAGTGAAAACTTGAGTGAAGCACTGAAGAGAGGGGCATGGGCATGGTCGCTGATTACATAATAATAATCATGATCCGAATCAGGCATGCGCTTAAGAAGCGGTGTTCCCCATTGGCTGGCATGATAGAATGGACATGAAATCGACTGTCAGTGACGTAGGAGCCCTGTGGCCAGCATCTTGTAGTATCTAGGTTCTCACAGTAGAAAAGGTAGTTTTATGTCGGTCGATGTATAATGCATTGGGTATGGAGTTTGGGTATAGTACAATGTATGCAAGAGCGGGACAAACGAGAACAAGCTGAAGGGACAGACAGAGAAACAAAAGAGACATTTCGTATATACACTTCATGGCAATATTAACACCACAAAAATCCCATAGATAAGCATTAGAGTTACGCATAAGCCCAAGAAATTGCAAGCGAGCCGGCGCGGATACTGATCGACAGGCTCACGACTCGGAAGGCGAGGTTCCCAAAGGTTCCAGTGGGATTGCCGTACTCGAGAGTGAGTCGGTATTATCGGTACCATGTAGCTCAGTGCCAGAAACTGGATGAAAGGTCAAGGTATCTTGCAAGCGCATAATAGAAAAGACAACAAACACGAATCGAATGGCGACGATAGCGATCATGAGTCCAACACCGACGCGCATGAGCGTAGGAAATGGATGTCCCGCGATCGGTGGAAGAACGACGGTTTGGTTTCGATCTTGGGTGAAGTTTTGCGTTCCATGCGCATCGGATGACTTGCAAACCATGAGGTATGGGGCGAGGTCAAGCTGCGGTGCTTTAGACTGCTCGCAGTAGAAGATCACGGCGATAATTGCGAAGATGATAGACCTAACCAATGGCATGAGTCAAATTAACTTCTCTATATGATGCCGTATAGTACCCACCAAATTAATGACGATACGGGGACGGCGAATATCCTTGCGACCCGCCTGACGCTTCGTTCATCAAGGTTGGCCTGGTCGATACTCAGTCTGATCAAGAGTAGCCGTCGATGGGAGTGGATACTCACTGCCTGTGGAGGGGTCACAGTCGCGCTGATGCAAGCCAAGATAGCGAGCATGTTCAATAACGCATCAACACCCGCGATCATGAGAACGAGGCCCCACGTCGCGGGCGTCGACTCGTACGAATTCTGCGTTATATACGCGCCGATACTGCATTGTAATAGGGAAGATTAGAAGATATGACGTCAGGTACACGAGAATATTTCTGGCTGACCATAAACACGATAATCCGGTGGCCAATGTCGTGTAGCATATCTTGGTTACGCTGCGTAACAGGGCTTCCCAACGACTTGGTTCAGAAGAGTTGTTGGCTGTAAGGCTGATAGCCCGTATAGAAGAGGAGTAGAGGAGGTGGAAGGCGCATAGGAAAATGTAGATATAAATGATGATGACGGATTGCACAACACACGACAACACGACGGGAACACAGGTGGAATATCTGGGATGGATGGCGGCCGACGACGCGCGGTCGGAAGTGGCTGGAGGAATGTCAGCAATGGGCTGCGCCTCTATCGCCATTGGTGAACTTTCGAGTGGGAGTATGGAGGGATAGGGGGTACGAAAAGGATATGTTTCTCGGAATAGCGGGACAGGTGGGCGCATTTATAGGGGCCAGAGGCATCAGTAACTCTAATGAATCTATGCTGGCAATTACCGTGGGACACTGTGGAGTGCGGCGGACGGCCCTTGGGTGCTTACCATTGACAACTGTTCAAGTGGGGCGAAAGCAGATGTTCTGGCAGTATCTGGTGCCTAGAGCTAGGCTCTAGGTCGCAAGAATATACGAATAGGTACCTATGTCGTCATCATGGCTGGTTTATACGGTTAGAAAGTGAATAGGAACATAGAAAATATGTAGACACACCGTTCGGAGATGTGATTATTTGGTTTCTCAATTTGCAGTCAAACACTTGATCTATAGATGAAAGCAGCCAAAGATAGATAAAGTCTCCAAACGTATCTCTAAATCGGTATACCATTGAAATACCATGGTCCAAGGTATCGATACTCGATGTTATTGAGATCTCCAGCGGAGTGACCGTCATTCTGCCGGTTCACGGGAGTAAACGGCAGTTACTTGCAGCATGTTCCGGCCAGTACCTGACCACGACAACGTCACCAGAATGCCTGACTCAGAGTGGGGAAGGTTTGACACAATGCGACTGCATTGGCCAAGTTCGGGTGGAGGCAGTGAGTGTAACTCTTCGTGACGTTGCTGTATTAGGAAGAAGAATGGGACCTTGGGCCGAGACCCAGACGGAACTTACCGAAGCTCCGCTTGATTGAGCATTCGGACCAGCGCTCATGCCAAGTACGTACGTACAAGCTTTCCTCATAATTATAGTGACTCAGAGCAAGTAAATCATGACAAGAGCACGCGCATGCGATGTATCTGTAACAGATACACGCAATGCACGAGATGTGCAAACGGTCAGCAGTGTTTCGTCACGTTGACGCGCCTTTGCCCATAACAGGAAAGGGCGCTGTGGCGTTCGTAATGACCTCCTGTCGGCACAACCGTTTCCGTGGCCATGACCACGCACCTCGTGTCCCATGACCCTTGCGAACAAGCAGTCGGTCCTGTTGCCGCCGCTAGCTGATTCCTAACGAATTCCTACCTATTACTAGCCGGCCTCTGGTTTTCACAAGATTATGGGGAATGAGCGAAATGCCGGACCGGGCGGTGAACATGGTATTTAGCTTACGGAGATGGTGGGTTGACGAGCTCATCGTTCTTTGTCTCTTGCTCATCGCCATCATGACTATCTACACCTCGCCGTATCCTCCAGTCGAAGTTCGCAACGAGTCCATATTTACACACCAGTTCCGCACGCGTTACAACGACTTCCCGAGCAACAAAGCCGCTTTCATCGACGCCGCGACCGGCTTCACCATCACTCGCGCAGAGCTCAAGGATTATGGATTATCGCTGGCATGGGGCTTGCGCAACGAGTTGGCGAACCTCGGAGGTATTCAGCTCAATAGGGGTGATGTTGCAATGATCTTCTCGCCGAACAGCATAGCGTGGCCTGTGATGTTCTACGGAGGTATCGCAGCGGGTCTGCGCATGACGTTGGCAAACAGCGCATACACCCCAAGGGAGCTGCGTCACCAGTGGGTGGATAGCGGCGCAAAAGTCGTGTTTGTGCACCCAACGCTCGTGGATGTCGCGTTGGAAATGTTCAAGACGCTTGACGTAGACCTCACCGAAGCCTCGAGGAGAATCATCATCGCAGACTGGCCATCATCTCCTTCACCTAGCACAAACTCGTACATCCGAGTGGCCGATTTGCTAGGAAAGGGACAACTTCCGGAAGAAGAGAAGTTTGATGGGGACCTCGCGAATGAGACCGTCCTGCTGTGTTATTCGTCTGGCACTACAGGTAATCCAAAAGGTGTCATGGTATGTCCATTTAGCTTTCAAACACTACATGATCTCATCTCCGGCGTTCGGAACAGACTACGCATCGCAACTTGATTGCTCTTATGGCCATGTGCAACGTTGGATACCCTCAGCTAAACGAAACGAACCCAGTCATGCTCGGCGTGCTCCCACTGTATCACATCTTTGGTGCTGCTAAGCTGCTCCAGTTCCCTTACGTTCGCGGTATTCCGGTGGTAATCATGCAGAAGTTCGACGTTGTCGAAGTGTGCAAGACTATCGAGAAGTACGCGGTGTCCCAGTTTCTCGTTGTGCCACCGATGTGCCTTGCTCTTTGGCATCATCCAGGTAAGCGTTGTTTTGGCACTTTGGGCGGTTGCCTTGCTCATACGTTTCGATAGCTGTGGCAAATTACAACCTGAAGTCGTTACGATTCTTAATGTCTGGGGCTGCACCGCTCGGGGCTCCATTGGTCAACGGTCTAACAAACCGTTTGAAGTCTCTTGGAGTGAATATGTTCCTCGGTCAAGGTATACGCGATCAGTCAATACCCGGCAGTAACCGCTTACCCAATGAACTTGCGTAGGCTATGGGCTAACTGAGACATCCCCCACAAGCCATTGTATTCCCGCCCAAGACGTGATTCGGAAGGTTGGTACGATAGGGCCTCTCTTCCCTAACCTCGAAGCACGTCTTGTCATCGAAGACGTGGAAGATGCAAAGGAAGGAGAGCCAGGCGAATTGTGGATCAGAGGCCCGACTATCATGAAGGTACGCTACGTATCATTGATCTGATTCTGTCAGTTCTGATGACGTCACGCATGCCATTAGGGCTACTTGAATAATCCTGAGGCTACGAAGAATGCGATCACGCCCGACGGATGGTTCAAGACGGGTGACATCGCGATTCGCGACTCGGAAGGCTTCTACAGCATTGTCGACAGACGGAAAGAACTCATCAAGTACAAGGTACGTCTCTTCCGTGTCGTGGGTACGACTCCTTCCTAACGCACCTGCAAAACTAGGGCTTCCAAGGTATATATGCATGCACTTTAATTCTCTTTCTCTCATCTCACATTTTCTGCAGTGCCGCCGGCCGAGTTGGAGGCCATACTTCTGCAACACCCAGACATCGCTGATTGCGCTGTCATCGGCATAGTCTCAGAAGAAGAAGCCACCGAACTTCCTCGGTACGTCCTAGTTCAAGCATACTTCACTACAATGACCTGACTCTGCTACCGTAGTGCGTACGTTGTCCACGCAAAGGGCATCCCACCATCCGAGCATGAAGCTTTCGGCGTTAGCATTCAAGAATGGATCAAATCACGCGTGGCTCGTCACAAACAACTCCGTGGAGGTCCGTATATTATTTTGTTTGCTGATCGCGATCGCCTCAACTTGCTAACTCTGATGGTGATACCCGTCCCGCAGGTGTGATCGTTACTGATGTGATCCCGAAAAGGTTCGTGATACTCATATCTACCCGTGAGTGTGCTACAGTGCTGACCGCCCGTCTTCATTTTCTAGCGCTGCTGGAAAGATTCTACGTCGCGAGTTGCGCGAGCGTGCCAAGAAGGAAGCACCCCCTGTGAGACCGGTTAGAGCGAAGCTATAGACGAACGGACGGCGATTACAATAACACTTTGTATATTACTCACGTTTTGCATACACTAGGAAACTCGTATTGGATGCTCATTCACATGCGTTCTCGCTGGTCACCCGTCCATCAGAGCGAAGAAACTATAGCCCGGATACGTGTTCTCTGTTCATTTCCGCGTCGGTATTTACAGAAATCTGCTCGCGCTTATGTGTGGCTCCATGCCGTCCCAAGGGCTGACGCTCACGGGCTGAGCGATGAACCCAATCGGTTTCATGAGCTCTCTACGTCAGCGTCGTTGCAAGGTGCGAATCATTCATCCTTGCCTTGCTTCGGGAACTTACTTCCTCGCGCCGTGCTTTGGTGTAGGTTCAAGTGATGCACGGTCAATCTTCGTCCATTCGTCTCTGGTCTTTCCCCTTAAGCCCGCATTGTCCTGAGGGAAACGCATGCTTGAACCTCATGCCTAGGTATACGCCTACAAGAACCATTCATCGTGGAGCAGATAGCGGCATTAGACGCCATCAATTTCCGTACAACCTGAGGTTGTGGAGTTTTTCACATCGGAACTTCCAACTTACCAGCCACGCCGCCCATAAAGCGTGTGTACCTCCCCCGTGCCCGTGTGTAAGCAGCATCCATGCAATATACTGCATTGATAATTTGGCGCTATCCAGTCATTCGAGATGTCTTTGGACGACAATGCTGGCGTTCAGGCTGTTGGACGCCCATTGATTCTGCGCCTACATGCCGCACTTCGCGGGAAGGTTGCCCTTGTCAGATATTCTTGGGACTCGACACGCTTAGAGGGCGTGGTGATACTGGTGAGTATGAGCAAAAGGTTTTCAGGCGCGTTAGTAGAACAGGGTTCAGGAGAAGAGGATAAAAACTAGAGCAGGCGATAGGTACTTGGCCCCAACCACTCTCGTTGGTTGCGTCCAAACACACTTCCTCATCATCAAAGATTCAAGGCCATCATGCCAGGCGCAATGTAAGTCGCCAGGGTGCATTTAGCATCGGTTGAGGTCTGATCTTACTAGGGAGGCTCTCCTACATGCTACGAACGCTTGGGCAGTCGCTCCCGTCATTGACGGCATGCTTGTCCCCATTCAAATTGAAGGTCAGTTCTTTATCATACCTTACACCATCAGTCGAAAGCTGAAGATTATGTTTAGCCATCTATATTCACGGACTTCGCGAACGTATGCTTCACGATAGCGGCGCCGCTTTCGTAGAAATCTCTGTAATTGGTCAAGACCATACGCTAGTGAAGACTGAAGTCAACTCTGCCCCAACTGCCCCAAGCTGGGAGTTCAAACGGGCGATAGCACTGTGGGTAATTGTCTCAGTCCCTCTTCTTCGCTAAACTCATGTGTGCATCGTACTCAGGGCTGTATCACCTTCCTCCTGTATTCGTTTTGCCATCTACAGGCACCATCGTGTTCGGAGTGATGAGCTCATCGGTGTTGTCGAGGGCACTGCCTGGGCTTTCCTAGATGCGCACTACAAACAGGGTAAACGCCATTTCTTAGTATCATAATGCCAGTGACCTCAAACACCAATTTCGGCAGATTATCATCATCCCACCAATAACAGCAAGGATCCGAATACGACTGTACAAGTCAGTTTACGTATTGCGGATGCAGACCATAAGGGAGTCGCACAAAATGACCCTGAAGCTCGCCTTGGCTATCAAGAGGCTCGGCTGGCGGCACTCGACAGGAAGCACGGCGAGCATACCGGCGAGTTTGCACGTGAAATAATCAACAGAGCTCTTGATTGCCTCGGCATCATTTGTACGATCTTGGAGCACATGTCTGATGTACGTGATGTTCCCGCTTCAGGTAGATGTATAGCCCGCTCATCATGCCGTACGTTCTTAGTTTCCCCTCTGCAAGATCGCCTGTACCTTCTTGCGTCTTGTTCGAGCAGGTCTCAAGAAGGTTCGTTCATTCATTTGTTCTTATATATTCCTCAGTGACGCTCAATCTATTACAGATGCTCGAAAAGCAACAAGAGATCGACGATCACATGGCATCTCTACTTCAGTCACTCCAGGATGCAGTATTAACTGCTTCACAATCCGGGTCCGACTCCTTAAAGCATGAAGTCATACACCTGGCCAGTCAGTGCGCAGAAATCCTCGACGGTTGGATTTCCCATAATCTTGGTGGTGAGTTTTATCCTCTATATCATCGAATAAGATCTCTCATGAACCGACTACCGCGCGACACAGCACAACTCATTCACGGAGTAGTAGGCTCCTTCCATGAACGCGCCTTGAAGGTTCATAAGCGTGTATCCGAACTCAACCTGAAAGCAGGGGGACTTGTGGACCGCCACAGCGATGTCGTCTCTGATTGTGAAACCGGACGAGAGCGATCTTCTAGTCCGGAGAGCTGCTATAGTTCTCCCATGACCCCGCCGTTGCCCAGCGCGCAGCTGCCAGTGCATGCAACTAGTGTGTTCATCAGAAGTAATTCAGACGAAGGTATGGCGCCTGCGCCTACGGAAGCGTCTGGATATTTCGGGGAGCCTACCAAGGTTGGAGAGCAAGCTCTTCCGTCCATGACCACGGCACTTGCCTGAGTAGTAATCGACTTGAAGCCAATAAGTAGTATAGCCTGGAGCTATAACAACGCTGTATACTAGCTACTTCTGTTACTCTAGATGTTATGGTCTACTATCATGGGTTGCCAAACACATACTTATCTTGCTTGCACGGCGCAAAGCTGTACTACAACAGTTGCCTAACTCGTGTTCACTAATATCGGCTGATTGGAGCCACGTGGGACGGTAGAATTCGCTGCAGCCACCTCGGGCAAAAGCTGATCAGCGCGCGTCCGAAATCCTCACAAAAGGGATTAATTTACACACCTAACGTGTTGCGGATAAAGGATCTTATAAGTGGATGTTTGTAAAGATCACAGGACATTAATGTGCGAGCGAACATGTAGCCTTTGTTTCGCACGAAAAACGAACGAAAAACCATCGAAAAGTGATCCCTTTCATTGAGCATAAAGGAAACCTCCTTGCTACTTGCCAAAATCAGTCACGCCAGATCGCTCCCGATGGCTACTCAGCCGATTGTATACCTTTGTTCACAGCGAACATTATCACTTTTCGATGGTTTTTCGACGGTCTCATAGCCTTACCTTCGGCCCGGGGGATAATCGCGTGAAAGGCTAATGAAATTGACCTTTTACTCCAGAGATAAAACCACGTCAAATGGCTCGATTATATGTGTAAATCGATTGGTATTATGCGCCTTTCTGAAAGTCGCTGATCGGCGTTTGCCTGAGGTGAGCCCTCAGAAGCCTTGGCCTAAGCTTTTGACTCCAAGTTGAAGTCGCCATTGGACTCATCTGACTGTTATCCGTTCAAGTTAATGTAGCAGCACTGGCGACCTCTCCGCAGAACTGCGGTACTGTGTATATGGTGAGAATTGATGGATATCGATTTTTGGGTTGAATGTTCGCTGTTGACAATACTTTGTCGAGACGGATGCCACTAGCATCACTCCAAGTCATACGTTCGTCACCTTGAGGCATGACAACGATATTCTTTCCCCACCTCGCTGTGTCGTCATTCCAGCTTGATGCTCACAGTGGGCCCAACGAGCCATCAGGTGTGAATCAAAATATCACGACTCAGAACTGGTATCTACACACACGAGGTGGCTGGAGTACGTTACAAGTCGAAACACAATGCTCTCGGGCCACGTTTTAGGCCACGACACACACAACTCATTTCCGCTGAGAGATTTCCGGAATTCATCTGATAGACTCCCGTGGCCAGGAACTCAGCGCCCTGGGTATAGATACGCATCGATGTTCAATCGTCTATTTCTGGACCTGAGCCTTCTGTGCAAGATTGCTCAGAATGCGCTCATTTGAAGCCAGTGCTAGTCAGTGGTAACGACGAGGTCTGCGATCTTCAATGGCGTTCGCTTCTTGCATCCGTCGATAACCAGAATCCTTCCTTCCTCAATGCTAAACATACCATGTAAGCGGGGTCTTTTTGTGTATGTGCCTCCTATGGCTTAATGCATGTTGATTGTGTAGGGCTGACACATCTTTATAGATGATGGAGTATTTCCATGTCTTCAAGATCCGCTGAGACTCCGTTCTCGGAACTTAACTCTCTGCAGAAATGTACAGTCAATGCTGTCAAACACGTAGCCTCGTTGCACTACTACTACGCGCCCACGGATCACGCACAACACAGATTTGCATTGTAACGTCAGCGTTTGAACCGCGATGTGAACTTTTCTATGCTTTCATTCCCGTACATTGCGGCTGTGTACCCTTGTCGGACGCCTTACAAAGCGGACACGACTGTTAGGTATGCGAGGCAGTCACAATGTGGATTCTTCGTACAGGGATGCAAGGTCGCAGTATAAATGTACCAACTACTGATAGCCATCTCTACAAGAGATCCTCTCAATCCCTCTACCGTGCTCTCAAGACTGATATCTCAGCGTACTATTTACGACAAGCATTATGGGTGGCGCATTGTGAGCACTACTCTAGATAATCCCGATAGCAATTCATGTCTAACTTTAACGCAGTGAACATTTGATAATGAACACCAACACTCTAGTGATAGGCTCAGTTGCTGAGCGGTCCCTCGTTCGTCTACAGCTTCGTGGTATGTTCGCCTCATCAAACGGATGACGCCGATCGTTCGCTGACCATAGTAAACCATTTCAGAGGTTTTTATTCGAGGTCTTCGCGAGCGTACCTTGCATAATAGCAGTGACGTTTTCGTCGAGATTTCGATCACTGGCATGAACTGGGTGATTAAGTCGCCTATCAGTTCTTCACCAACCTCTCCCAGCTGGCCGATGGGGAATCTAGCAGGGTGGTGAGGCACTTTTGAATCATGGCCCTAAACCTTCCCGCTGGCACGCTGACACTGCTCTTAGGTTCATCCCTGCAACTTCTGTCCTCAAATTCAGCGTCTTCAGACATCATAGAGTGAGACCAGATGAACTCATCGCAGAGGTCGAAGGCAGTGCATGGACCTTTTTGCACAATCAGTGGGGTGAGCCAACTTCTTTGTATATGAATTATATCTCATCGGGGTGCCACACGACGCAGTGCCTCCAACAACGAAGTCAGAGGACTCGCCGAAGATGGTTCTGAAAGCAGTTATGCAGCTTGCCAATGCGGAGCCTGCTGAAGAACGACAGAGCGAGGCCGAGTGTCGCCTCGGCTGTGAAAGGGATCGATTGGATGATTTTCATAAGCGATACGATGAGAAGGCAGGCCGATGGAAGACTACTCAAGACGTCTTGCTTGAAACCCTGAAATTTTCGGTCAACATATGCCAGACGTTGGATTCAATGGCTGAGGTGAGTGCTTTTTTATAGAGCTAGAGGTATCGTCAAACAATCTGAGACTATCATCTATAAGGGTATCCCTGTGTGTAAAGCCGCAAGCGTAGTCCTTCATACAGTCTTGAAAGGCTTGAAGAAGGTGTGACATTTTATTGGTGTAGCGACTTTCGACGGCTGAGCAATCCCTCTATAGTTGATTGAAAAACGCAAGGACGTAGATTCGGAAATAGTGCAGTTGATCAAATCATTGCACGAAGCTGTCACTGAAGCATCGCATGGCGCGTCTACCATCAAAGGCGAGGCTGCTAAAGTAGCTGGAGAGTGTGCACTACTCTTAGATAAGTGGATCTCCACTACTATCGGAGGTGAGTCCGTGTTCATGGATACGCGGTCGAATACGGGCCCTGACACCTATTCAGTGCAATTAATCAAAGCTGGCGCTGGGTCTATTCAGGATCAGCTAAGCCAGTGCCACGAACTCCTGTCAAGCTTCAAGGACAAGCTGAAGGGAACAATTCCGTGTGGGCAGAGTAACTCCGAACTCGCAAGCGGCGTGCATGATATCCACAACAACTCTAAGTGACTCTATCTTTAGTAACCAACTTCTTCCGCAAAAGATGTACTACTAGATGCAATAAGGGCTGGGCCCTCAGTTTCGACGATTTCACTATACAATCCTGCGTTGGCAGCCTCAGGCTACTAGTATTCTGTCTCCGAGTCCTTGCTACTCTGTACGCGAGCGTCATTATATTACAATTCTATGTACTTGCTAAAATCTGTGATTTAAACCCATGGTAGATATCTTCATGCATAAGTGTAGATGGTTGGGCATCGATGGTACTCAGTATGAGAACGTGAACTTGCTGACTTACCAAAAACAGGTCAGATCACATTGTTGATCGTCGCCACGTGGGCTGGCGCGTCCCCTAAGCGTCTGTGTGGTCCACATAGACGTCGACCTCAGACGACCTTTACTCCTCGTCGACCCCGCCCTCATTGTTGTCCATCTACACCTTCCCTATACAGCAACAACTGCATCTACACCATGGGTACGTTCTACTGTGATATATTGGTGATATATCAACTTACCGAGCTGTCTTTGCACGATGACTTGGCACACAGGCTGGTTAATCTTCCTGTTTTCCGTGCTCTGGGCAGCGGGTCTTATGTTCACAGCGGTGTTCTTTGTGCGTGTCTGGCTTCTAATAGTGTCTTAGAATAACTTATAGACATTTTCCAGGTGATCATGTTCTCAGATCTTGAGACCGACTACATAAACCCGATAGACTTCTGCAATAAGATGAATAAGGTGCGCGAATTATCTCTCCACATGCAAGACGTGGTAATAAACATCCCCGTTTCCCTCTGCGCATCAGTTCGTGCTCCCAGAAGCCTTTGCTCACGGATTCCTGGCGGTACTTTTCCTCTTGTCGGGTCAATGGACAGCTTTCCTCCTCAATGCTCCTTTGCTGGCATACAATGCGAACAAGTACGAAAGAATTGCCTCATTGAGCTCTACGCGGAACTCACATCCCCATTAGAATCCTAAAACAGAATCACATGTACGACGCCACGGAGATATTTAGGACGATGGGGCCCCAAAAGAACGAGATCTTCTTCAAGCTCGGGTTCTATCTCCTCAGTTTCTTCTACTACCTGTATCGGTATGTAATTCACGTTCACTTCTCACCTTACTCAATTTGCTTACGTGTCTATCTTCAGCATGATCCTCGCACTGATTGCAGAAGACTCGCAATGAACGCTCTCGAACACGCTTCTTACGACAGGCTACGTTGCTTCAAATACCGCTTTCCCATCTACAAATAGTTTTAGCAGCAGTGTTCTTCGCTACAATTACGAAATGTTTGTTTTGGCTATATATAATTGAAATAGACACAGATAGCACAGCCATAAGGGAGCCTCAGAGCCATTACGAATAACCTCAAGACCATAGGATACATATGTCTAAGTGCTGAAGGCAAGAAGATGATTGAACTCGATGCCGGATCAAGAAGTGAAAGAGATTCAACGACGAACGGAAAGAAAAGCAATAGGAACGCATGCTGTTCTGTACCGCGGTCCTAGGTTCAGACAGCTACGGGCTTTGCGACTGCAAAAGGATGAACCTCGGCACGTTGCTCGTAGTCACCGTCTTCTTCGCCCCCTTCGCCCCCTTCGCCCTCATCGTCCGAAGAATACCAAAACTCCTCGTCGTCTAGGCCTGCCTCTGACATCCGAGATTCTGGTGCATCGTTGGAAGACCTAATGACGATGTTCTCGGGATGAGGAGGTAAACCATCTGGGGCATTGAAGTCCTGTCGTTCACCGCTGTCTTCATCGCAGTGATCGGAGCCGTAATCCGTGTCCGGAGAGGAAGACCTTTCTCTGTGCAAGGTACGCCCACGCTCGGGTGAAGTAGGTGGAGAAGGATCGGAACACAAGGTAGTGCGACTGCTCAGTGCGGGAGAGACAGCCCGCAGGTGAGCAAATTGGGAGAACGAGCGTTTGGACTTTAAGAACGAAGAGGGACGTGTGGGAGAAACCAATGTAGTGGAGGAGCCACTAGGCCAGTCCTGTGTTTCGGAGGCACCCCGACGACTTCGGTGAGCACCGTACACACCCTCATAGGGTGGCGCAGATGGGATGCGGGTAGCCGTTGCGGTAGCTCGATATAGAGCAACCTCGACACTGAAATGCAGATTATCCTGTACCTCCTGGAGTTCGCATCGGCACTGGTGTATTTGCGCTTTGACTTGCTTCTTGATGAAGGGACGCAGTGTAGCTATTTCTCAGTTAGATGCTAGAACCAAGGGAGGTGAATGCGGCTGATACTTACTAGAGTCTACCCAGCGGTCTACGATTTCCGCACTCCTCGCTGCAAGATCAATGACACGCCGACAAGCCCCTTTGGTGCCAGGGATTGGGGTGTCACCAGAACAGGCCAGAGATTTGATAGCGACTTCACGGATAGACTTCCACATGCTGTCGATACTGGCATCAATTTCTTTCATAGCCTGTACTGTCTGACAACACTGGCTTCAGTGGTATGCGTCGCTGGAATCACGGATGATACTCACCTGTTGTGCGACCTTGACAAGCGCAACTGCAATCTTGCACACTTGGAACATCTGAATACACGCTGAGAATGTACCTTCTTAGATAGCAAGGAATAGCGCCGCTTACGGGTGATAAATCTGTCAATAGATCGACGACCTTTTCAATGGTTTGGAGTGTCTGGTCTTGGATTGCGAAGGCTCCGTGTGCTGCATGCATAGACATCCGTTTCACGGACTGAATAGAGCGTATGTCTAGGTCGTGCATCATGTCCTGTAGTTCGCGTTGTTCATCTTCATCATCAACATATTTTAAGGCGAGGTCGATCTGCATGGCTGGTAACAGGTTTGTTGAGTCGATACGGTGATACGCTATCAAAGTGGTATGAGCAACAGCGTTCTCGTGAACAAGGCGAGATTGTTTGCGTACCTTCGGTCTGGCTTGCGAATGTCCATGCCGTTCCAACAACGTCCCCAATATGCTCTTCGCGCCGAAATTTGTGGCAGACGAACAGGCTGAACTTGATTTCCGAAGACGGAAAGGCCTCGCTACCAACAGAATGAAAATCAACGATAGCTAAGCTGGCCCACACTTACTTACAGATCAACAGGACCTTTGAGCTCCCAAACGAATTCGGAAGTGTGGGACTTTCGTTCAGTCTCGTACGCTTTGTGACCGTCAACATAAACTTTCACATAAGACGTGAAGCTTGCGACTGGCCCGTCCTTGTGGAGGCTGATGACCTTGATACCTAAAAGAAGAGCTTATTTTAGAAACCCGATACAAGGTAAGACAGACAGCTCACCTCGCAAGAGAAGCTCCATGTGCATACGGCCGAGGATAGGAGCAACAGCGCATTGCGTTGCAGACTGCATGGCTAGGCTACTGTGGCAGGATTTCAAGTTAGTTCTGGAGTGCAGAGTTAGCAGCATGGACTTCGGCGTACATGGTGGAATTGCGTCTAGTACGTGTCTTAGAGAAGGAGCACATTGGTACAGAGGCTAATGTAGTATAGGAAGTGGTTGGGGAAGTTGTACTGAGGATGCTACCCGTCTCTGCGTCCTCTTATATATCAACAAAGAGCATGAACTTAAAAACATCCATTGATACATACTTCGTTTTCCAACACTGCCTGCGCGTGCTCTGCAATGACAACTGTACACCGTAGGCTCTCCGATAGAGATGCTTCATCGGAGGCGAAGGGTGGAGTATTGGCAGATGTGCATGTGTTCCCGACTTCCCGACAAGGGCCCCTTCACGTTTTCTACTATGTCCATGCAGCCTTGTCGGCGATAAAGCACCCTAGTGGATCCACATAACCATGCAACGTCGCATGAGAAAGACATTTAACGCTTTCTTGTATGAAGCGATATGAAGAAGCCCTTGGTTGATCCTGGGATAGAGAGAGGGAGCGATTTGAACCTGATCCTATGGATGTCGGGCGAAGTCTTACAAAATGAAAGCTTGTTACCGTTTAGTGGGGGCTCAAGAGCTCATAATACAGGTGCCGAATCTGATGTCTTCGCGGCTGGGCTGAAGTTCCAAGAACGCCGTCAGTAGCACTTCCAGGGAAATAAAAGGATTGATGGAAATTGTACTTTACTGCGGGTTTTTATACTCGGTGCAATCCACCCATGATCGGTAAAGCTTGTTGTCTCTGCATCGCTGCGATTTCCGTCCGAAATACCGACTATGGTTGGGGTACGTAGAACGTAGTCTTCGAGGATAGATGATACTGTGGGCGCGTAAAGGTGAACAGACTTTTTTCAATTAATGACAGATGGAAATAGGATGACTGTCGCGCCTGGTGGCGGGCACACGAGGTACGCATGCATCTCACGCGCCAAATCTCTGGGCATTCAATGGCGTAAATCGCCACGTTGACGTAGCGAAGCGTAACAGAGCGCACCTCCGTGACAAAATTGCACGTTCACAACTCCAGGAAGACAAGATAAGTGATTAATATCGGACGTTCGGCTTTTCCCTAATTCCTTCCTTCAGTTGTTGGCAGTGACCTCTTGTTTACTCAGATTTTCTCCAACTCCATATATCATACCCACGAAACAGCTTTGCCACGTTTTTTCAATCGACCAGAGTACTAGATATCCTACCTGGAAACGTCGATCAGTCATGTGTCTCAATCGCTACGATAGTGTATTCACTGACCTCGTCAGACTTTGTTTGGATTGTCTCCACTCTGGCATCACCATAATCACCTTACGATCCTTATAACCATATTTCATTCACACGTGAGTGGTGATACACGATGTATTGCCTTTCTCTTTTATATTAACAAAGCTGTACGAAGTTTTTCAGCAGGATTGACAGCTAAAATACCTGCATGGACTTACTACAATCTTTCTTTCGAAGGCTCGGATAACCGCCAGCAAATATCCGATCTCAGTAGGTCATACTTGTGAGAAGAGCGATGAGACGCTGCCCGGCCGGGCCCATAGGATCTTTCTCCGCCTCTGTCTTGAAGGGAAGAACATCGATGCCATATCTATACGACAAAATTTGTTCAACAGACATACTCCTACAAGATCAAGCACAGGATAAAAAGCTTACTCGTTTTTCAACTGCTTGGCGAGGGACCGCTCGCTCACACGGACCTGGCCCTTCTTTACGACAGCCAACTCCTGAAGTGCAGACCATAGGCTTTTGTAGATGAGGTACACTCCGGCAGGATTGCCAAGGAGTGCTTCTGCCTTACCACGCTCTAGCATCACGGTTAGTAACACTGATATTTCTTCGGACAATAGGATGCATATATGCTCACCCAGCATCACCACAGCCGCCTGCTTCGCCTCCTCAGTCACTTGCCCTCGTTCGTCTGTCACCGCCGCGGCTACGGTGTCAACCCAGACCACTCGTTCTTCGACATATTCCTCATCTCCATCCTGCAGGACCGCATAAATGCCTGCACCATGTGGCTTCCCCTTCTTCTGCGCTTCTACGTGTAGTCGGTTCTGCTCCTGGAACGCTTCTGGGGCTGCAGAAGCACGCGAGTCCAATTGACGTTTCACGTGACTAGAAGGTCCACTCGTCTTCGAGCCATGGCCGTCGACGACGCTTGCATCAATCTCATCGACTGCGTTCGCCCGCTCAAGGAGCTCTTGCGCACGCCTGAGCTGACTATTGGATAGAGGCTGTCCAGAGGCGACTGAGCGGCGGAACGCGAGAAGGTCTGTTAGCAGGGTATCCTGAACGGTTTCGTATTCATACGTGGGAGGCGCAACATATGTAGAAGAGCCTGGTGCGCCGGGCGCGGTGCAGATGAGGCCGTTGTCGCTGCGTATTTGCTTGACTCGCTAAGAATGCATGGGTGGTGTAAGCGTGTATAAAACGTGTAATACCGCCAAGAACGCACCTTCAGTCCTACTTTGCCGACCCACTGTGGGTTTTCCGCCAGGATTTGTTTGAGAACCTTTTCCGCCCCGAGAGAAGAATCTTTTTCGTAGGCCGATTTTAGGTGGACCAAAAGCTCTGCGTCCGTCGGTGCGGGAACGTTGCTCGTGCTCGACATGACACGACTTGAAGCTTGAGAGCTGGGCGTGAAAGTGACTTCAAGAGGGGTAATTTGGCTGGCTAGGTCAAGAGGTATGCGAAGTGAAGGTGATGGAAGAGCGCAACAAAGGTGTTGCTCTTCGACAACCTCAACACGCCTGCCTTTTGAACTGAACGCAAATCACCGCCTTTAGCTTTTACCTTTTATTTGAATCAGGTTGCCGTAAATAACGCGTCTTTGAGAAATGAGGTGGGAGGGTGAATGTGGCACGCCTCAGCCAGGACGCCGAAGTTGCGCACGGCAAAATCCGAGTTTCGGTCAAAGGGCCTCAAACACTCACTGGCAGAGCGGGCGAATGGTGGGCGGGTTGACAGCATCACCTGCGTACGAGTGTTTGTTGAAGCACACCATAGTCCTGATCACAAACGACTCTCCGCATAACACAGAAAACAAGCAATGTGTGGAATATTACAAATGACCAAAGAAACGTCATGTCTGAACCATCATTAGATCGTAATAAGTTCGTTGCAGACCGTCCAACATCGGATCCTACATATCGGAACAGGAGAGCTGAGGTGTGCAATACTGTACCCGACACGAGTTCCTTCCAGTACAAAGATATGAGGCGATTATGCCTCGCCTTCTGCGATGAGCGCGACAATCATTCTAACAACGTACGTATTGTCAGCCTCGTGACGTGAATAGCGGAGAGAAGGAGACACGCACCGATAGAGATAGTAGAAGAAGGTAATGAGATAAAACCCAAGCTTGATGAACGCTTCTTTCTTATGTGCGGGCAACGTCCTGAAGATCTCAGTCGCGTCGTACATATGGTTGCTTAGCCGTATCCTAGAAAAGGAATCAGCGTGGGTGATTATACATAGTCAGGAAACAAATAAGAATACGCACTTGTTAACATTGTGGGCAAGTAACGGTGCGTTTATTAGGAATGCTACCCATTGTCCCGATATGAGGAAGAGTACTGTAAGGAAGGTGTGGGCGCCAGCCTCGGGTAGCACAAACTGCGAACACGTATGTCTGTATTAGCATAGCGTATTGACACAGAGCACCCTGCTTGCAGACACACCTGGTTGAGCTTGTTACACAAGTCTATGGGATTTATGTAGTCACATTCGAGGTCAGAGAACATGATGATCTGGTGATACGAGCATGGGGGTTGTACAAAGTTGTGTCAGTTCAATGCTACGCGATGTACAGGGATGAGAACGTACGAAGAAGACCATGGTAAACAAGAGCACCGCCGCCCACAGCACTGCGAAGAGAAATAGCCATCCTACGAATTGCAGCAAGGTCAGCAAAGTTATACAATCCACGTGTTAACACCCTCTACGTAGAGTAGCTCGAGAAAACGTGGAGTGTGTGCGAGATTGGGTGGTTTGTCCTGCACGTACCTGCGCCTGTCATCTTGTGCTATGTGTGTATTCGGTTGAGTCCTGTAATACTCGACGCCGCTGCTCGGCTGATGTGTTGTTGTGTAGAATTCGGGTAACCTTGACCACCGACTGCTCCTATACGATTTTGAGGAGTTTGTGGCCGAAAGGGGGAGGTATAGCGGGGAGTGTAGAGGGAGGAAGGAAGATTACACGCGGCTGGAAATGAGCACGACAGCCACCTCGACTCAAACTGACATACGCGTGACGTCAGCAAGTCAGTGACCGCGTGACACTTGTATCGTCACGTCTATGCAATCCCAAGAACTGCGAACGGCCATGAATTTGATGAGAGGTGGTCAAGTATTACATCTTTGACAGAGACAAATGAGCGGGGAAGCAGGTCGGACGCAAACCGGGTGAGCACTTGAAACGTTGGCAAACATACTTGGAAAGAATAATACAGCGGCTAATAGACTACGGGATGATAACAACAGACGACGACAAAGGGAGAGAATGTCCATATAACGGGGCGTGAATGGCGGGTAAAAGGGTAAAAAATCGACAAAGCTTGAGCCTAGTCGATATCCATACGAGCACCACCTCTCTTTCCTCCTCGACCACGGCCCCGACCGCGACCCCTGCCTCTGCCGCGTGAGGGGTTCTGTACGTAATCTCGTGGGTTGGTACCCGGTGGCGCGACCAAAACTGTTGCGCGCGAGTCTTGTGCGAGGATATCGTCTGAACGCAGTTTTCTAATGAATGGAGCAATCCGATCAGCACCTCAATTTACATGGCGAGAGAAGAGAAAGAGAGAGGTACTCACGATCCACTCGAACTATCATCCATCAATACATCGACACTGTCTCCCACAGCAGCCCCCAAACGACCGGCAAGGGTTGCATTGATATTGCCAACGACTTTCACCACCAGCGTCCGACCGTCAGCAGGTTGGTTGTTGAACGTGGAAACAGCCGCCTGCGCATCCTTTTCGTTTTTGTACGTCAAGCGCACAAGTACCGGTTTCTTGTTCCTGAGTTCGTGCTTGGTGATGGGTCCACATCGTTTGAAGATGGCCTAGAGGTTATACGATAGTCATTAACATCGTCGCCAATCTCGCAGTGAGTGAGTCAAACACACCTCGACGTCCTCCGAAGTAGTCCCATCCGCCAGACCGGACACATCAACCACATTCCCCCTCGCACTCGCACCCTTAATTGCCAACCCCTTCTCTCCCGCCGCCTCCCTCAACGCCTTCTCCGCCAGCGACAGCGACACCTTGGGAGGTGCACCAGCCGTTCCACCAATTCTATCTCCTAACGACGACTTCGCCTTGTTCTTGTTGCTATCGAAAAGGTCGTGCTGCCAGGCGCCGTTGACATCGCCTTTGGGGATACGTGGACTGCGGTTCTGTATATGATACGTACGTGTAGACGCGTTTTGCGAGTTTGCGTTGATTCACGGAGAGATTATATGATGGAACAGAAGGAAACTCGGCAATGAGGAACGCTGCATGGGTCGGACAGAGGGCAAAGAGGAGCTGGGCGCACATATGGGGACGATGTTCCTGACCGTTGGCTTTTGCTGCGTACTGGGCCAACGGAAGTGTTCGTGATGTTCATGCGTTCCAAAAGCGAAGCCATGATGAAGGATACTTGGAAACTGTCAAGCGAAGGAGATAGAGGAGAAGGACGTGAACAACGGTGGTGGCAAAGAGCTGCAAACAGATTGGGCAGAAGTGGGCGGCTTTGCGCCTCGTGGCGGTGTTTCGGCTTTTGCCGCAATTCTCCAGCCCTTTGAAGTTAGGCTCGTGAGCCAGCCTCTATACTCGCACCTCATATTAGATTTGAAGTTGGCTTGCCACAGTTCTCACTTGCACCTAAGTTCCTGCAAGGCCGGCCCATATAACTTCTCTTGTGGATGTCTGACATGCATGACCGATTGGTGCGCCAGAGTTTGTCCGATTATGCCATAACTTGAATGGTACTGACATGAAGGCAGTGTTGACTTACCTGCATCTCGGTTGTATCTGACCGGCTTTTCCGTGACCATGTATTCTTGTATCGGCACAACATGGCTCTAGATAGTCATCGCTCGTAATAGTCATCGCTCGTAATAGTTACGCTTACATAGTATGTCGACGTCAGTTTACCCTCTGACAGTCTAAGCTAATGGCCTTCTTATGCTCATTAGCCAGACAGATCATCTAAGACATACACCATCTATGGAGGAACACGTAGAGTCTGTAGCCCTTGCGCGGCCCGCCTAGGGTTTGAAACTGCCCGCACACCTTTGAGGTAGAGAGCCCCAAGCTAGCCAACCTTCAGCTCAACGCGGACTCGGAGAATGCTCTCGCGTAACTGTCGGTAAATAGCCTGGTATGCTGATGATTGGTGTCTTTGATACAAGGCAGTACTTAACAGGCCGGCGCGTTACACATGATGAAACAGAGGAAGTCTCCCCCGCATACTGTACAACAGGGCAACACGAGGGTAGCGCCTCCCTCCCCTCTCAGGAAGGGAAGATGTGCATAACCCCGTACACGAGGCAGATAGACGGTTCAGTGGAGGACGGCGCGTGTGTGGGAGAACGAGTGGGACGGGCTGCAGTGTAAGTAAGCGGAAATAACCACGTGCGCTAAACGTGTACAGAGGTGACAAGTGGGCGAAGAAAGGACTAAACAAGGAAACACCACTGGGCAAGATGTATGGATCCCGCACTGGCAGCGGGACGGTATAGGGTGGCTTCATTTCCGGTGTATCTCAATTGGCTGATGATAGATAGGGGCAGTTCGATGGATGTCTCATTCGCCGAGTTACGAAGAGTCTCTACAAGTACTGGCCCAGGGTCTCCGCGGTTACTCTGGGGATCCGGTAGATCTCACACCCGTTTAGTCTTCAGTGAAGCGCTTGCAGTTTTACTCGGAGCTCCGACAGATAGCTGTCCTCCGGCGCGAAGGTTGTTACCTCGCGCGCGGTTGCGGTCTGCTTACATGAACCGACGGTATGTTACAACAGGTGACGCCCCTGGGTATCAATAAAATGCAGAAGGTCGAGCATAGCAGGCTATCTACTAGTATCTTCATTCGTGAGTACTTGCATCCATCTTGACGTATTGGATAATATGTAACATTACTTTTCCTCCCCAGCTTCTTCTAATGGAAGCTCTCGCAATAGAAGTAGCATTCAGCTAAGGCCCAGCATCTATGTATGACGGTAAATTACATATATGGACATCTATAATGTCCTATGGTCGGACGTCCTTTCCTCACTTTTACTACTCGTCCAAGACTGGCGACATCAAGGAGATAGCAAACGAAATGACTGGGCATAGTGAAGGGTCATACCATTGGAAGCCATTTGTGGGCGGGATGATGTTTGTGCTACGCGGAGTTATGACAGCTATCTGGCTACTCCGTCATAAGGTCGAACGTTAAACGTGCCGTATATACTTAGCTCGACTCCGGTAAATACGTTCGACTTGAAGTTTGCCGACTAAGTACTAAGTATGTCATACCCTTTTGAGAGGTTTTCACCAGTGATACATTGATAGTACCGCGTAGTGCATGCCAGTGAAAGGTACGCTTGCCAGGAAGTATGCTATTACATACGGGCGGCAGCTGAGCTCTGAGTAACTACGGAATCACGACAGAAGTACTCGCTACATGAACAGAAAGAAAGAAAGAAAACAGCAAGCGGTATTAGCATCCCAGGTATGGTATTAGAGCAGGGCTCTCTAATGCTGTGAAATCAGCTATCCGCGCAACGCCAATATAGCTATGGTGAATATGCAGTATCTAGGTTTGCATATCCACGCATTTTCCAATAAACTTGCCAATAGTATCCTTCTAGTCAATTAAGCATATATAGTAAATATGTTCTACAACGGAAGGGGGTACATAATAGTGACAGAATGCTTATGCCGTGGCATAGTCTGGTGTCATATGCCAACAATTACCATCCTAAAACTTGAGTTCTTGTCCTAAGCTCCCGGTTCTATTGGTGCGTCGAGACTCTGCAGGATTACCATGACATGTTGTAGCCATGCGACTTGTGGTTCTTGACGTTGTTGTACACGTAACTCGAAGGAGGCCGCATCGATCCATTGTCCTCAAGCCTGAGCGAGTTATCAGCTTGTGGTTGAAGCAGCTTCACAATAAGATAACCATACGCGTCTAGCCTGAGTAAGGAGGCGCTCCAGTAATCCTAGCCTTCATTGCTCTGCCAGTCTTCCGGATCCTCATTGTCGCAATGTCCGCGTTAGGACACGTGCATGCCTTGAAGTGGTCACAAGGGCGTGCCAGTGTTCACTCGATGATCGCTGCGGTGATCCGAGTCCCTCTGGGACCCACAGCAAAAAGCTCTTGTGGTGGGAAGATCTGTATTAAGAAGATACGAGCGCCTGGCGCTGCGGAAACGCTATACTGATCATGACAATCGGTGATTCTTATATATATACCTCGTACTTCCTGAGAGACCAAGTTGCACTGATCCCTGTTTCCGCACTACGTGGTCTTTACTACCAGCTCATAGCTATTCATACTTGCTGTTAGGCAGACTCCACATCCTTCGCCAAGCCGACGGGATCAGACACCAAGTGACGTCTCGGAGCAGTACCACTGGCAGCGAAATGCAGCAGAAGCCTGAGGCCGAACATAGCAGGCTGGTATTGTTCATTCGTGAGTGAGTATACTTACCCATTGGATATGTATATCATTATCACTTCTCTAGATTCTCGTCTTGGTGCCTTCAGCGGTAGAAGTTGTATTCAACTCAAGTTCCCCGCCTGCGTCCCGCGCGCAATTGCATTTATCCACACTCACATCGTCCTTTGGTCCTTCCCTCACTTTTACTCGTCCAACATTAAGGAGATAGCAAACGAAATTAACACCAGAAGTGATGAAACTCACCGTTGGGAGTCGTTTGCAGGCGGTATAAGAAGACTATGCTACGCGGCATTAACCAAAGGTTTTCTCGTCATAAGGTATGGCAGACACATTATGGACACTAAGACTCCTGATCAACCTGTTTCATAAATCCTGTAAGCGGGGGCGCGTATATCAGCCAAAACTCCTACGAAATCGCGTCTTCGGCATCTGGGGTCGTCCTCGTTATCGTCGGCATCTTCGTTCTGCTGAATACGTATGTGACCTTAACATACCTCGATTCAATTAATTCGTGCTCATATACAGTGAGTCGTTTTCCATGCTCTGACCGGCGACAGACTTCTCTAACCATACACCATGGCCAGCACCTTTTCTCGAACGAGCTTGTTGTTGAACAAGCTGCGCGGATCCTCGCCATTCCGGTAGCTTCGATAATTTGGTGCGTATACTGCTTCCAATCAACGTGAATATATTCTGATACTACTACCAGGTCTTTGATTATCTTCTCTGCCTCTTTGGTATTGTACTTTGGGCAAACAGGAGCCCCTCAGATAGATTTGGGACAAGATTTCGATCAACCACCTTCAATACGTTCACTCGGCACGTATGCTCACAATGAGGACGCTCAATACTCGCCATCTTCAGAGCAGCCAGGTATTACAGCACCCCGTCTTCCCTTGTTAGCGAAGCTCGCCATTGGTCTGATGGTTAGTGTCTTTGCCCTATATTTTCTTTCACTCCTTCGCGATGTCAGGCGCAGCCGGAATGCTCTCATGGGCGTCGCTAGTCGAGATATAGAGGCTGTCGTTACGACTCCTACATCAGACAATTCTTCATCTTAGCTCACTTCTATCTCGTATACTGAGACTGTCTGGTTGTACATTATATTAGGTTTGTTCGTTTGATGGACTGTACACAGATGCCTATCATACCCTCTGCATTCAATTATACTAGAATCGGCATATAGAATTATTCTTCCTGTCAATATCTGGCTACTCCGAAATCCCGAACGTTGAGTGGGTATACTTGCCTAGTATAGTTATGTGACGTATGTATCGTGGCGCTAAGAACACTGATCGGTGATCGGTGATCGGTAATCGGTGATCGAAGGAGGTCAAGCTTGCTTTGTGGCGTGCGAATCAATGCAGACGCTTGTGCTGGCTGACTCGGCACTCGAGTCACAGCCGCAAATCCCTTGTGTCAAAAAGTCCGATCCATCATCCCTTATGCCTCCCTTCTGGTTCTGCTTCCGCGGTATACTTCCATGCTTGTCACTCCCATGGCACTGCTATGCTTCCATCTTTGGACCTTATCGACGGTTGAGGACTAGTACTCTTACGTTGACAGCACAGGACCGTCCTGTCCGTACACCGGATCCCTCTCGAACCAACCCAATCTGCGAATCCTCTCCTCAACTCCGTCTTCATCCTCTCTTCCATAACACATGTCCCAGCTCTTTGCACCCACAGGATACGACCCTATCATCTCGAAGACATCCTCTCCCTCTGCCTTCATTAGGCGATGGGCTACGCCCGCAGGCACGACGATCACGTCTCCCTTCTTAACGATCTCCTCAATTTTCCCTGAATTTGTTTCTCCGCCGAATAACAATGTAGCGCTCCCTGACGATATGACGAGCAACTCGTGTGTCGTCGAATGAAAATGCGACGTCTTGTACATCGAGTACCTCCACTGCGGCTCGCACACACCGATGGCTCTGATGTGCGACTCAATCTGCGAAGCAGTCGCGTCGCTCGGGAATGCATCGTGGTAGATGAGCAGAGGTTTATTTTGGATGGAAGTGTTCGGTATTCGAGCGTGGCGCGGGCTATTGTGACGAGTGATAGGTGAGTGGTTTCAAGCTGAGGGTCGTCGGCGACATTATTAGCGATGACCAGCGATGCTACAGGTGTCGTGGTATAAGGTGAGTGCTCCAGTACACCTGTTCTCGCCCTATGTACCCTTTCTTTCGTGGCCCCATATCTCACTGAAGACGTCATACCCGAGTCGACCTGTTTCTGCCGTAGGAGATGCATTAATACACGATCGTTGACATTTATATCATACTAAAACTTACGATTAGCCGCACGTCGCAATGTGCATGTCGATAATCAACCTTTATTTGTAGGCCATCGTCCTCGTTGAGCCACGAGGTCGAGTTTGCCGAGATACAACGTGTATAAAGCGAGGCGCCTCGTGGAAACCCACAAAATGCATGCTATCCTATCGTTTCTCGTCCTCTAATCCACTGAT
The DNA here is from genome assembly GCA_001986395.2 of Irpex lacteus. Lineage (NCBI taxonomy): Eukaryota > Fungi > Basidiomycota > Agaricomycetes > Polyporales > Irpicaceae > Irpex > Irpex lacteus. The sequence goes on from MQVO02000022.1 coordinate 117,501, forward strand.
CATTCCCCCCTTCACCCAGCACCTTCGACGTAGACTACTCAACAATGACGGACAGCGCCCCAGGCCCCTCAGACATCGCTATCTTTCTCAAGCTTCACGCTATGTATCAAGCCGACCCACAAATTGGCGCGGAGAAGGCTCACAAACAGCTCTTGGCGGATAATCCAACATGGGTGGGAAAGGTATCGTTGAAGGTGTGTTTATGTGTGTATTTAGAACATTGGGATATCTGGTCATTGACGTAGTAAATGTCGTTTAGCGTGTCAAAACGATTCGCAACGAGAATGGCCTGGTCTCTCAAGCCTCCGGGGCTCCAGGGTCTACCCTTCCATCGAACGGTATCCCAGGAAGCGCTACAAGAGACATCAATGCACTCGCCACCAGACGTACCTCCAACTCAAGCGTCTCACCCACTTCCGTGCTACGTCTCCGACAATCACCCGAACAATCCGCTGCGCAAGCCCTCGAGCTTGAGAACCGCTTCAGACAACGACTCGCCGCTGCATCTGAGGCGCTGTTCGCTCAGAACAAGATGCACGATGCCGCTCGGAAGGCGGGCCAGGGCTATGGCGGAGGTTGGTATGCCGTGCTACCAGATGGAGTGGAAGAGTACGTGTGGGAGAAGATATTGTGGGTGCAGTGTGCGACGGGAGAGGGCAATGAGGCTATGGGTCGATATGTATTCCTCGGTAAGCGGTGACTTATATTACGTCTGCGGTGCTGACTGGATCGCACTGTTCGCGCACGTACAGAGCGAGGGAAGAAGGAAAGTATAATGGGCAACCCAGCGGGCGTATACATGGTGTATATGGGTTTACGATCCGCATTGACTGAGATGGATGTTGTCAAGCGCGGGGAGATTTCCGTCAGTGACGAGAGGTTAGCAAGGCAGCTCGAAGCCGAGTGAGTATCGTTGTACGCTGGATATTGTCGTGTATGGAACTAACCCTGCTGAATAGGTACGGCATCAACCCAATACCGTTCGGGCGGGAGGTTGACAAAGACCCGGAGAGTCCGGAGGGGGCTTTATTGACCAAAGTTCTATTGGATATGACGATTGGTGGCTGAATTTCTCTGCGAGCCGTGAAAGCCATGTATATTAGCGCACCCACAAGTCCATATGTTTGTGACTGCTGTGTTACTGTAATACGCTGCGTCCCTTTTCACGTAAAGTCGGGTCATGGCAAAGACGATCTTGTTCAGCTTGAAGCTTTGCAATAACTCTGTCACTGCAAGAAGTACTTACTGCGGTTTGCAGAATGATATGGAATCAACTTTTTTCGCGCATCCCGGCATTTAGACCACATGATGTATTGATGGCACGTGCATGACGTCTCTTCAAGCTCCGCCACTTATCTCAAGCTCGAAACATGGCGTAGTTGCGTCTTCGCTCAGCTGTAATGAGGCTACTCATCACTGAATGATTCAATATCATCCATGTATAATCTCAGATGAGTAAGAATCAAAATTTGTGCTGTAATACTTCAATGAGTGCGTAAAAGTAGGTATTTATTCCTCATCGAATCCTCGATGTTCCTATACTCATTAGACTACACTAACCACTCGATTCTTCCAGTAATATAGCATATATTGAATGAGAGCATAATAAACAACATTTTACTAAGCTCATGCAGCTGCACACTAATACCTTCAGCTAACTCTTTCTGCGAGGCTACTGCAAGTGAAACTCCGACAGTCGCCATCTGCTGAAGCCGAGGGGATAGTCGGCGATCAGCGCCAAAATGTTCTTAACGCCCACGTAGCGCCGGGTGCGAAAAAAGTTATATCTTTCTGCAAACCGCAGTAACGGAATCGACGCCGGATCTTGATCGAAGCTTGATCCGCGCGCCGGCGGAGTTCAGGAAGACCACGGCCGGATGACAGGTCCACCTCCCGGTGGTACCTGCTGCCCGACTGCTACCAGCTCTTCCTTCGCTATCATTGTACGCTCTACAACTTAATCTTCGGAGAGCAGCCTCTTTCTACATGTCAGCAATATGGTTAAGAAAATTCTTGCTCGGGCATGAAAAGTAAAGATGAGGAGGTTCTTTAGTGAACGTAGGGCTTCAAAGTATAGGTACGTGGCCCCTTATTAGGTTACGGTTTGCTAGATTGTCTAAGTCCCACGTTGCTAAGCTGAGTGCGGCCCGTGTACTTGCGTTTCCGGTACTTGAAGACGTCAGACGTCCCGTATTTGGGTGTTATTTGGCCGAGGGACTTGCGGCTGTGGCGGACGTCCTTTCGAATCTTCTACGGTAGGACGAATATGACCTCGAGCACGAATCCCACTCCAGTTTGCTTTCAACGACGACGACTCACTCTCCTCCAATCTTTATACTGTTCTACTACACCCACATCGCCTCTCCTACCTCTCCCTCCGGATGCCTCGCTCACCCACCCAAGATCGTTCTGCTGCGGAGAATCGTAGTCGTACGCGCATCCCCGATGGTATGTTTTCACTTCAACTTCATTGCCAAACTTATGCATGACTATCCAACCAGCATCTGCACAAGTCTCAGTTTCCGGCTTGACGCGTCCAACACGACGATGCTCTTGTACACCCCTCAGCCTTGACGCTGTCGCCCGCCTGTTCCGGGCTTCTATCACCTGCACCTATGTTTACATCGTCCTTGGTTCATGGCCCCTCATGTACCTCCGCTCCATGGAGTCCAACGTGAACACGAGAGGAAGTCGTTCGTCGCGGTTACACTACGCCAGGGGTGTTTGGGGACGCAGTCGGACATCAAATCCATGTCGCTGGACTTCGCTCCTGGACGACGTAACGCGCAAGTGCTACACGACGTTGGCGGGGGTTGGACTTTGTCTCCTGTGAGTAGACCATATTGGATATTGCGTGATTTGTCTCTACTACATCATCTAATACCCATCTTCTCGTATCACGTATTGGCAGAGCCGGCATGTATATCGTACAAGAGTCGTACGAAGTTATACCTGAGACGCTGGGGTACATTGTCATGGTTGTCAGTGTGGAAGCCCTGCTGAGTACATTCGCCACTCTGGCGTATATTCCCTTGGTCAAGACTAGTCTGCCCGCAATGCGCACCAAACTGGTAAGCTTCCTCACCCCACTGTAATACGAATACCAGTCACTAATAGGGATTATAATGGAATAGAACTGTCTTTCAAATCAGTGGCTCATGCGAGTTGCGAAGATTTTAGCCCTTCCGATTCCGGCATTACTATGGTACGTATTGCACGATTCTCATCCCAGAATGAAACCTCCAGTTGGTGATTCTAACATCCCTCCTCAGGTGTTTCGTCCTCACCGCCATCTCTGCTGCATTCTATGGCACACAATCGCGAGTACCGATGTTGCAAGTTCCCATGACCCCCGGCGACGTCTACCTTCGGGGTGTCACATCGCACCGTGGAGCGCATCACCACGAAGAACCCGATCGCACTCAAAGTGACCAGGAACCGTTGCTTCTGACTGCGAACCACTCCTTCCCTCGATCATCACGGATCGTCGTGTGCATCGCGATCGTCCTCGTCACTATTCGGTTCATCTATGTCGTCTATTCCCTTGTTCGCTTGCACAATGCGCTGAGCGAAATAGGCATCACCCCTTCTCTTTTGGACTCCGCGGATATGGACGATCACGAGAACTCCACGGTCACGCTAACTGGGATTCCGCTGCAAAATATTGTTGTCCACGGTACGAGGGGCGCGTCAGCTCTTCCCGCGAATGCGGTGCCTGGCCTGAGCTTGGTTATGGCTGCAAGTGCCGATGATACGAGCAACTTGGAAGTTGATGACAAAAAGCTCAAACGTCGTTCTGCACCCAAGTCAGACAAAGAGACCGTGAATGCGTCAGTTTAGCGTCATGTAGCACCGGGTGTGGTATGTTATCCCTCTCTCACCTCGCTTTATCGACATGTCACTTACCTACGTCTCACAGTAGCGATCGGCTGGGTAGCTTTCTATCAAAATTCGTCCTTGTTCATTATCAGGCTGTGCCTTTTTTTGGAAATGATCGTATCGAGTATGAGATCTATACCCATTGTAATTCGGAATATTCTGTACCTTAAGAAGATATTTTAACTATTTCGCGACTTGGATACATGTTTCAGTCTATATACCACAGCTCTCTAATTCCTTCGTCTTGTTGTATCGTAGAAACACACAATATATACTCCTAGCACTGGATGCACGACAATGCCGTGCGCGGAGGTTCGTGCAACTCAGTACTCAATAGGGCGGACGGTTTTGCACATAAGATTGGAGTACCTACAGTAGGGATGCGCAAGCGTTTGCGTCTGCTTGGACGAACGTCGGAGAGATCCATGATTGTGGCAGATTCCGACACTATGGGCGTCACGCCTATAAGAGCTGCCGATGCTGAGTCTTACATGCTCTTCTCCCCCCCCCCCCCCCCCCCCCCCCCCCCCCCCCCAACTTACTTTGCTGCTCCTCCCCCTTTGCTTTTCTGACCATATCGTCACTGCTGTTACGTCTTGCACATAAATCCACCAGCTATTTACTTGCAATACCGACCATGTCTCGGGGACCTGATATGCAGAGTGGGCAGCCCGAGGGTCATATTGCCGAAGACGGTGCGTTTACTACTCAGTCTCTCATCAACACTGTGCATGACCATTCCGGCAGAACCTCACGATCCGCCTCCCCCACCGTCTACGATGCGATATGCACGAAAGACGCTTACTACGATGCAAGCCTTCGTTGGCAGCATCTATGTGCATGTCGTTCTGGTCTGCTTTCCCCTACTGTATCTTCGGTCCATGGAGGATAACACGGATCTCTTCTCGAGTCGCTTTCGCGGCCTCGGAGGTCGCTCGCGTATAGTAGGTGGAGGATGGGCAAATGCTAGGACGAGCTCTTCCCGCTGCCAGTGGACGTCGTTCCTGGATGGAGTGATCCATAAGGGCTACGCTACCCTGGCTATCGCGGGATCCTGCTTAGGGTGAGTCCCTCCTTTCGTTCTTGCTCAGAGCCAGGTTGCTATACTTTGAACCCTCGCCATTGTTGTCATTGTGCAGCTTTGGTGGATATGTGAGGCAGCAGTCCTACGAGCCAATGCCCATGACGTTGGGGCTCGTCTTGATGATCTTCAGTGGCGACGCCTTACTCAATACCCTCGCCGTCCTGGGCTACATACACCTGGTCAAAACAAACGTCATTGCGATGCGTGCACAAATGGTGGGTTCCTTCAATCATATTCCTGATGAGTGCAATTAACTCTGTGACTATTGACAGAATCGGCTCTCTCACCGGGCACTCATCCGTGCCGCCAAGCTTTTCGCGGTACCGATTGCGGCGTCTCTTTGGTAAGCACCACGTGCATTTCACACGAGAACTTTATTGATCTACTCTTCATGTTGACATTAGGTGTCTTGCTGTTACTGTTGTCGCGGCAGGATTCTACTTTGCACAGTCCGGGGCCCCAGCGATGCAAGTCCCACCAGCTTATATTCACGGATCAATCGCACGCAGATCTCGCGACAAACTCGATCATAAGGCCGATCACGATCGTGCTCTATCTTATCATGAGCCTGTTTCCATCGCGGACCACTCTTTACCCACTGCGGGGCGCGTCGTCGTAGGCGTCCTGACTGGTCTCGCTGTAGTGCGCTTTTTCTACGTCCTATATTGTCTTGTGCGCCTCCATAAGTCCAGAGGAATCGGGCGCCACAACCGTGGTGATATAGAGTCCGCAGATATGACCAACAATCTCTGTGCTGAGGGACTCTCCGGCATCCCCCTTCGCCGTCAAGCTCATGCTGACACCGACGACGTGAAGAAGGGGCCGAGTGAAGCCAGCTCAGTGGCATGGACTGAAGGAATGATGACAGGAGAGCCTGAAGAGATGGCTCCCATCCGTGTAGGAGACCACTCTTCAGCCGATGATAGCTGCGATCCACAAGCCAACGCAACAAAGCTCAATCGACGCTCTAAACGTGCAAAGAAGCAGAGCAGCGGAAGTAATGGTACTGTGGCTGGCGCATGGGTACGACCAGTAAAGTCGGGGAAGACGCGCTCGTCACTCCACAGGGACAGTAAAGACAAGGTGAGTATTGGCTGCAAGCCTGTGTTACTTCTCACTTGCTAACCATCTCTCGTATGTAGGGCAACTTAGATTCTGCTGAAGTTTCTGGCAGCTCGTCGAGCTCAGCTTGGACGACAGAATCCGATTCGCCCGCGACTATTGCCGAAGAGATTGGCACAGCCACTTCGATTCTTGTAACATCTTGAATCTCGCACTCATACTGAATATCCTCCCTTCCAATGTCATCACATGCACAAGGACTTATCGTTCGGACTCCCATTCCTCATGTCATCAAATCATCCTATGTTCAATTTTCCTTTCATCGTGTGTTAGTCGTATATGTTGTGTTTAGTTATTCTCGCCGTGTGTTCTGTTTGTTTACGTTGCTTGTCTTCCATTGTCTTCGCTTTCGTCGTATACCCTTCTGTTGTTTAGCAACGTAGCCCAGTCGATTGCTTGTATACACGCACACCGAGTAAAGTCATGATCACTATATTTATACTGTTTACGCGGCTTTGTTGAAGTTTTCCTCGACGGAACCAGGTTCTACTACACACAAAAGAGTACTTACTCACTGCATACTGGGAGTGCAAGCAGACAGTGATAATATAGTCAGCACCATGACTAAACGCGCCCTTTTGCGCCTCTTTCCTATCCTGTGAAGGGCGCCTGGCGCTAGGCTCGTGAACCAGCCTCTAAAACCTCGTACCTCGGCCTGGCGCTCATATAGCGCTCATACCCGGAAGCGTCCTCGACTCCTCGACTCGGACTTCGACGTTTCAACCCGTGCCACGATGAACTTGAAATTGAACAAGCGATAAATCGAATGATTTGCCACCACGGCCATAGCCTTTCATCGTAAATCTCTGTCCTTCACATGGTCACAGCTTTGTGACTGTATACTGCTACCGATCTGGAAGCCTTGGGGTTACTCGAAGAAAGAAAGACCAGAATTATGACGGTCCCAAGACCATCCCACTAGACTATGGAAGCAACTGCTTGTATTCATTGGTTGTAGGTGATTCTTTCTTTAGCAACTGTCTTGCCAACTAACCGCACATTAAGCTGGCAGGCTCTCACGATTCACAGTACTAGTCTCATGTGATGAGGGAGCGAGTGCATGAGCTATTATCTGCCATCGATGAAACAAGAATGCCAGTCTTGCACCATGGTTTTACGCGTGGTACGCGTAGTCTGCATTTCCTCCACTCTCTTCCGAAAAACACAAGCAAGTCGTGGCCAAGATCATCTAAGATCATGCCCATCGTCCTCTGTGACGCCCTGGAAGTAAGCTTGCTTCATGTATTGGTGCTTCTTGTCCGAAGGCTGATTGACAACATATCACTTCTTTCATATCCAGTATGTCGCGCGTATAACACGTCTTTCAAGGGTCCCCGTCAATCATCATCCTCATGCTCAAACGAAATGAAACCACGCAATATGCGCCCTTTATCGATGTTCGGGATACCACATATAGCGCCCATAATCGTGTGTATTTCTTCCGTTGATGAACGTTACATTGCACAATTCCATGGCGGGGCTCTATATGTTCCGCTTTCAAGGCTTATATCTGATTTTCGGACCCTTAAAAGCCGCATGTTCATGCCCAATGTTGTGTACACAAGTAAATCAGGCAAACGTGCATCGACTGCGTGTAATCCGCGCTCCATCATGATCCTTCCATCCATTCAAGACGTCCGATGAGGGCATAAATATTCACTACGATAGTACGCCAGTCATTCTCAACATTCCACAATATTCCTCACTGGCAGACAGTGTGCTTAAGCGATAACTGGCATGAGCAGCATGTACGTCGCCCTCCAAATATACGCATCACGCTCTTCACTCACGCCATAGCCCTCAGACGAGAGCTAGTTAGAGAAGCTCACGCATGTGGCGTGAACGCATTTATGGGAGTACCGCCAATCCCTGTACGCTTGCGAGGTGAGCTAGTTTGATTTCAGATAGAATCAGGTCTCACCTTCAACGCTGAACTATCTCTAGAAATCAATATATCTGGGCTCCGCGAGCGAAGACTTCATACGCACGGGTACACGTTTGTTAAGGTGTCCATAGATAACCGTGAGATCCTGAAGACCGACGTCAGCCCCGAACCGACTGCGCCTACTTGGGTCTTTGCCCGGCCGAAAATTCTGTCAGTGGCAGATGGTACTTCTATCTCTGTCTGAACGGCTCACTAATAGCTTACTATCACTCAGATCGATCTACCCCTCTTCGGCCATCAGGTTCTGCGTATTTCGTTGGCATCGTCACATGCAGACCGAGGAGTATGTCGGTGAAGTCGAGGGTACTGCATGGGCATTCTGCAGCGAGTGTTAGTGGTTGTTTGTCTTCGTCTACTAGCCGCACTCCTCAATATCGTGTGTTATTAGCTTATGCGCAAACTCCGTCAGAGGACTCCCCGAACCTCAGGATACACCCAAGTATCTCACTAGACATGCCTAAAGAGCAGCCATTTCCAGCAGCACGAGAGGAAGTCGACATCGTTGAGGTCGAGAGGCACCGAATTGAGGTCCTCAGGCGACAGCGCTCGACCAGAAAGCAGGGCGGGTTCGTTAAAGGCGTATTGCCGGGTTTACTCGATGTTGTCACGGATGACATGGACAGTCTTTTGCGGCTCCTAGACCATGTTGCACCGGTAAGTAGTCGATAGTGTGTATCAACATCATTGTGACTGCTGACACTACTCCATCTGCATCACTAGGCCGTGCCGTTATCTAGGATTGCAATCATCTTACTTCATGGGGTACAGAAGGTATGTGCTCCGATTCGTTCTTTAGCGATGAACGATATGATAGCTTATACGCGTATCTCAGATGGTGAAAGCTCATGGGCAAGTCGATTCAGACATCGAAGATCTCCTAGCGTTGCTTCGAGAAGTGCTGGTACACGCCGCCAGTTGTGAAGGCGACGATATCAAGAAGCAAGCGGTCAAGCTAGTAGGTGATAGTGCGTCGATCATCGATGGTTGGGTCCATTCGAGGTCCGGAAGTGAGTTTCAGTATTACGTCTCGGACGAGCTGATATTAATCCCCGCGCTAGAACAACTCGTCAAAGCCACTTACATTCAGCAACGTGTCAAAGTTTTCCATGCTCAGTTGACCGAGTTCAATGCCATGTTGAGAGATATGGTCAAAGCTCGTCCCGCTCAGCGGCTAGTGCAACATTCTGTGCAGTCAGTCAAGATCGGCGATCCAGAGGACCTTCCCGAGCTCGATCGTTCAGACACTATCAGCGTGCTGGATAGCCCTACTCCCCAAACCCCTCCTGCTACCTTTGTTCAGTTCGACGGGCCCAGGCCCGCGAGTAAGGGAGATGGTCCGTTAACACATGTTGTGAAGGAGGTCGAGACGCATCTGGGAGAATGGCATCATGTGAAGGAGTGCTATGGTATACAAGCTGACGGTGAAATAGCAGTAGTAGACAACGTTTCGGCGTCATGATGATTTTGACTCATACAATTGTATCACTTAGGGTGCAGCCGACCGTCATGGTGATACAACTGTCAGATAAGTATGTCAAACCTTGGTCCTCGTGACAGCGCGACAATAAATAGCTCAGGTGTGTGTACTAGCCGTTCACATTGAGATGTTTCTTATGGTTTGATGGACAGATGGTGTGTACGCCTTCGTGAGTTTTTGATGACTTTGCATCCGAATATGGTACAGTAGCGTACCCGATAACATGAACGTCTTGACTCAAGCTGCGTTGTCTGGTCAAAATCGTTGTTTCTGCCTGTGGGATTCAGAGTTAAACAACGCAGACAATTGTGCACGATCCGAACTCACAATCAGCAGACAAAAAGGTACATTTTACAGTATATGGATTCTACTCAGACACTGAAGACCATGACGCTTCCTTTCTCACCAGATTACGAGCTCGTGAACATGACTTCACTTCGGGCCACGGACATCTATTATGCTTCACGCGTTATCTCTTTAAGGCTCACAAACGTGCGAGATACACATAAGAGTGCGAGACCTCTCTTTCTTCCCTCTCATCATCATGGACACCACACAAAGTCCTCCTGAGGAAAGGATCGAGCGGAAAGACCAAGTATCTGTTGAGCTTGTTGAGTCAGTTCTAGTTAAAGCAGTAGCTGACGACATAGATGCCTGGATACTCTCCCCCGATGCACGTCCAGCTGCTGAGAAACGACTGGTCAGGTTGCTTGATTTCCGATTGCTTCCTGCGATTATCTTGATCTTCATTCTGAACTACATCGATGTAAGCACTTCATCACCTCTCTGTGAACATGCATCTAACGACCCTGATTAATTGTAGCGAGTTGCGGTCTCTGCCGCTCGCCTCCAAGGCCTTGAACAAGATCTTGGGCTTACCGGTGAGTCCTTGGCAGTATTAGAAGTGCGAGAATCGTCTGAAGCATGCATAGACATTCAGTACGAAGGCGTCATTGCAATCCTCTACGCATCCTACGTCCCTGCTCAAATACCTTCGAATATGATTCTTAATCGCATCTCCCGGTATGCATGCTCCCAGATATGTTATCATTGGCCGGCTTCTCAATCACTAACAGACCATCGTGGTATATACCCATATGCACATGTTTATGGGGTCTGGCGAGTGCGATGACAGGGGTGAGCGTCATGTGGGCTCTTCGAAGTTCGTTGTTGGACACTGAACTCTCTCCAAGGTTTGTAAGACCTATGCGAGTATATTGACGACTAGATTCTTCATTGGTCTTCCCGAGGTGAGCTCTTTCAAGTATCATGGTCGCGAAGGCACCCTGCGAGTATGGATCCCTTAAAGGCAGCATTTTATCCGGGTGCTATGTATCTGCTCTCACGGTGGTACACGCGCAAGGTACACTTTCGATATCATCGATGGGCCAATCTGTGTTAAACACTAGTATTGTGTTCTCCAGGAGCTAGCACTCCGATCTGCAATCATATACGGGGGCCTCTTGATCTCGAATGCATTTGGCAGTGTTTGTTGAACTTCCTTGATGTGTCCGTAGGCGATGCTGACGTCCTTTGTAGCTTATGGCTGCAGGGATTTTATCACACATGGATGGGAGCTTGGGGATCCGCGGCTGGCGCTGGTGAATATTCTATCTCAGGGCTCTTGATATCGTGTGTTAACCCTCATTATCGGCAGGCTATTTTACATTGAGGTGATTTACCGAAAGAATATTATGCTCGAGGAAAACTCTGTTATTAAAATATTTTACAGGGGGCAATCACCGCCTGCGTGGGGCTATTTTCGATGTAAGTGTTCTACGACGCTGCGATCTGACTGTTCTGCTTATCAGTATCCAGCTGGGCCTTACCGGATTATGTACGTTTTGTGAAGTGATACTCATCATACGATATTAAGCTCGTTGATTAGCCACACAACACTCGATGGCTTTCATCGGCCCAGCGCCGTCTCGCACGGGTTAGGTTAGCCGAGGACACTGGGGAGGCAGACGAGGACTCTTCAAGTTCAGAGGACTCGTAAGAGCAGTTTCCTTACGATGTTTAAGTAGCTAACAGTCGATGCTAGCGCATGGACCGGTTTGAAGCAAGCATTAAGCGATCCCATCGTGCTTCTATTTGCCATGATGACGATGGCTCAGCTGCTAGGAATGAGTTTCACCAACTTCTTCCCGACGTATGTAACTGCAGGCTTCCATTCTACTCTCGATCTTCGTATAAAGTAGTAGCTGACACCCGTGTTTCTCTTCAGACTCACGGCCGCACTCGGATTCTCTACCACTCTGAGCCTCATACTTTGCGCGTAAGGGGCTTCGTGCGGATGAAACTTGAAGTTCGGGTCCTCACATGTCCATATTTATGCCTGCAGGCCCCCGTGGATTCTGTCGACAATCGTCTGCTCTATCAATGCATGGCATGCAGGTAACACCATGGTCACGATGTCACTTTACTGCATACTGTACTCACCTTTTGCTAGACCGTACGGGGGAGCGTTACTTCCATATGGCAGGGCTGTGGTGGGCTGTCATAATTGGATATATCATCAGTTTGTCCACGCATGCCGTCGGAGGTCGCTACGTGACTCTATTCCTCATGGCGAGCGGGTACTCCAGTAAGCTACTCAATCCTTTCGCCTGCATTGTCTGCTCACATTGCTGATGCGAAGGCTTTGCTCTCACTCTGGTGTGGGTATCGAATGCTGTTCCACGGCCGCCGGCAAAACGCTCTGTCAGCATGGGTATTGTAAACGGGTTCGGCAATATAGGGAATATGTGGGTAGATGATGTTTATATACTTCCCGTTTTCATACTAACAGTACTTACAGGATAGGCTCATTCGTCTGGAAGGCATCGTGGGGTCCATCCTATCATAATTCCATGATTATCACCACTGCCGCTCTTGTGGTGGCGTCCATATTAGCCTTCGGTTCGTATTGTAATCTCCTACAAGCTGCGCCTTCTGCTGATCCAAGCCATAAAACCCGTGCTGCTTCCCGTCAGTCATACGCCAAATGCTAGTAATTGAGAACAAGAGACTCGATCGTGAAGAGAGACGGATGACATTGGCGAAGAGACAGCGTATCGAAGAAGCTGCACTGTTGGAAGGTTTGACATTTGAAGAAGCCTTGGAGAAGAACAAAGGGTTTAGGTATCTTTATTGAAGCAATCGTTTCTGCAAATCAGGGTCGTCTCTGTGCGACACGTCTCTCATATGAACGACTGTACTTGTGGCCAAGGGTTGTCGACCGCAATATAGGTCATACTTCCAATTACGTGACGATTCTCGAAGCAAAACTAGTAGTGTAATATCAGCGGTAGAGCAACACGAAAATACTTTGCTTTGGAAACAACCATCATCCAGTAAAATTCGAGGTGGCCTCAGGCAGGTACAAGACAGCATATCCAGGCCACGAGAGGGTTAGTACCGGTGGTTGCATAGCTTGCACAGCTGCTCCCCAGCTTCAATTTGCACGTCGTCTAATCAATATTCTATTCATACCTATGGGCAAAATTCTGTGTCTTACGTAAGGCTCTAAGTACAGCAGAGGGGACGCAATCACAAACTTGACATAGACATGAAAGGATGAAGATCCTTACTTCATTTACGAGTTCGCTATACTGATACTATAGATCATAGATTAAAAGGCGTTCACCAATGATTACGCAGCTCATTTCCCCCGCTGATACTTGATATCAACCCCACTTGAAGTCGATGTAGACTTCTACACGAGATAAGTAGTGTGATTAGTAAAATGCTAACGTTTGCTGCACACACGGCGGAAGCCGCCATCTCACCTGTATCGATGTAGCCTCTATATTGTTTGACGTGGAGGCCTCGGATCCATCCCCTGTTTCTTTGCTTCTCTGTCGAAGTATCTGTGTTGCTGCAGCATCTATCGAAAATGGCCGTGTGCCCGCTTGCGGCTGCTCAGATATATCTGCAGAGACTGATAAGGGGCCTGGGGTATCCGTGCTATCTGTTTCTTGGTTAACGGATCCATCCTCTGTGTTTGCGTTGTCTTCCACACTGGCATGTGGAGTCGGCGGCTCGGGAGGGCTCGACGATTCCGCGAGCGGAAGCGGAGGATCTACGGGCACATTGGCAATCGGTAGAAGGGGACACCTGTCATTGCAAAGGCTCAACGAGTTGAGCCATGCTACGACTGTGATCAGGTGTACAAAACACAGAGATAGGATCACGAAGGCGAGGATAACATGCGATGGAGGAATTGGTGATAGTGAGTCCGCATCGTTGGAGCGTCCGTCAGGAGCGTCGAGTCCTGTGAACCCGAAATCTGCGATGACGTAGCTTGAGCTGCGATACGCTATTGCAAAGATCCAAGACCTGACATGGCACATCTAAAATCAGTCCGTGGCCAATCGTTCGATTAATTCGTTGGCCTCGTACCAAAATACGCCGGAGATGGGAATGCTCTTCAACATAGCGATCTGCATAGCTCGATCTACGACAGGTGTCTATAAGGATAGACATTTGTATTAACGTCTATTTAACTAAGCAATCAAATTATCACTTACTGTAGAGGTAGCGGCAGTACACTCTAGGTTGAATTGATTATCGGACAAGGATGAAGCCCAGTAAATGAAGAGGACCGACAGGAGGCTGGCGTTCCCGGAGATAATTCCAGATATGATACCCAAGGTACGGATAATGGGCTCCTCGATTGACTTGGATGGTGAAACGGATCTATAGGTAGGAATGGGATATTGCAACGTCAGTAGTGAACAGAACCTGCAAGCTGATGGAGAGAACATACATATAGACTGCCGAACCATTCAATAGCAGTGGAGCAGACCTTTCTCCGAAAGAGTGCACACTATCCTCGAGCATTTTCCACCAGTCGTTCCGCTGTCGAGCTGTGGTCACAGATGTAGTAGAGTCCAGCTCTACATGCGAGGAAGGCGCTAGGGGCACGTCGGCATCGGGATGATTGGGATGCAAAGCGGGTAGATAGTGCGAGTGAAACCCGAGGAGTATAACGTTCCGGTATATGAGTGCAGTGACCCTTATGAGTCGGGTGAGCCACGATCTTTCTCTTCCCTGGATCGCAAATGTCTCCTGAGTTCTAGAAGGATGGTTTTGAGCAGTATGGCTAGATTCCATGGCCGGACCTATGTCGTGGCTGATGCTATTAGTATGGACCCCTGTGAGAACAAAATCAGGATAAGTATACAGAGCGGAGGATAGAAAGCAGTCGAACATACTCATGTTGACGATAGTGCGATACGTGTATACTATACGTGATGCAGTGAGCTAAATGTTCGAAAAGGAGGGTCTGTATGGCTCACAATGATTCGTCGGAACCAGTAATATAGCTCTGCAGCGTGGGAAGCGTGGATGCACAATGTCAAACCTTGAGACCCTGTACGACTACGACGCCCGGACATGTCAGCTCGTCGGCATGAAACGAGGCACTGTCGATGAGAGCCCACTTGCGAGCTCCCGTCGCAATCCATGTCGGAGATTTCCCACTGCGAGTCGGACAATGACCCGTTGCGTGGGCACTCGATTCTATCTTCTATCCTGTGGACGTCCTGGAGTGAACGCATTCAAACTTGTTGTACAAGCCCTAGGAGAGCACCCCCTTGTGTGTATAATAGTCATGCTGACTGTCTCACAATGTCCGTGACATGATTTAGAAGAGCTGAGAGATGAGAGCTAACGCGCACATGGGAATCTTTAGCCGCAAACACTCCAATTTTGAGCTACATGACACTCACTAAGGAAGTCCAGTCTATAGCTACCGGCCTGGAAGCAGATAATCATCACATTCGCGAGCTGAACATGGACTCAGGCTGCGACCCAGAGGACGAGGACGCCTACGAGTCCGCACGTATGCAGTATTCTGCCTACCTAATAAGCTTGTTGCGAGAACATATAGACCTTCGTTGGAAAGCACATCCCAAGGACAAGGTTCTTGGAATTGAGGTTCAAAGGGAGTACAAGCAAGATGCAAGTGGGTGAGTACAGTAAGTAGCTGTACATGTTCAAGTTTGAACTGTGTGCGCGCTCAAATATTCGGCTGCCGTCCGGCGTAAGTGCGCCATGGAATAAGTTCAGATCATTTGTGCAGATCTCCAATGCCATCTCTCGACCGCCCACCCATGCCACAAACTCTTCATCTTGGTTGACACTTTGTAGTGCTTCCCTCGTGTCCAGCATTTCCGATATCCAGCCTATGATGATAAAGAACATGCTCTACACACGTTTTGCTTTTCCATCTCCAAGACCTACGCAGTCATATAGTGGGTCTGCAGTGCTGCTCAAGTGCGACTTGCTCCCGAGGCACTCCGTCAATCGTGTCCTACGCATGGCCGTTGCCCATCCAGAAATCCACTACAATATGTGAACCGTGGCCACTCTTCAACGTTTTGAATAAGTATGCCAATAAATCTTGTACGTGCCCTCAGTGCGAGAGATCAGAACTCTGTGGCTGCGCACCTGACGGAGGCGGTGAGTTGTTAGTATTTTGTGAGAAGTTCAGCACCCCTCACAAGGCTGACAGCGCATTGACGGATTCAGGTAGGGTCACTTGAAGCTACTACTGACAGTCTACTGGCCTCGGATGGTCACCCAGACCGACCAACTTCTGACTACCAAGTGACTCTGGTAGGTGTACAGCCGAGCGACGGAGGTATATCACGTTCTGCGGCCGACGCATCTTGTCATCCCCATTCGGATCTGCGCCTGGGACACGCCTGGTTTCTGGAAATCTAAAGGTGGAAGATAATCAATGTGGCTGGCACGCCTCCGAGGTCCGACTCTGAAGTGTATAAGATCGTTGTGTCATTGCCTTCCCAGGGTAGCGCTGATGATGACGGGGGCGATGTTGGTTATCCTGCGGCCGATATCGAAGCCCTAGGTTTGTGCAAAGCTTGGAATGCTGTACTACATGTCAAAGCTGAAGTCGTACCATAGGCTTTACCCACCACCGACAGGGATATGAGGGTCATCTCGCCATTCACGAATTCGAACCAGTGCCTCCAGCGTTATAATGACAGAGGCAATATGTCGGGACTGGGACGCTAATTTTGGAAGGCTTCATATAACGTGCCAGAAAGTGGGATATCGGGATTTAGTTGGTATTGAGCGTAAGATCCTCCGATCTCCACTGTTACATTGCTCATTGCTCTCACGAAATGCGCGGAGCACTGTGACATGACCCTTGTCGGCATTGCCTCAAGGCTGCGTCCCTCTGCAATAAGGCCAAGGATAACTCAGAGGCTGTACGGCCATCCGCGGCTCGCATCGTTCTTTGATTGCGTCGTCGGTAACTCCCAGGTATATGTGTGGCCACAGAGGAGATGTGGGGCTGGATAGACAGATTATACCCTCTCCCCTCCCAAACCTTTACATTCTTTCTTTCTAATATTCTTCGTATCTTCTCTGCATCCTAAATCCCAGCTCTATTTTTGTCATTGGGACATATAACATGAAGCCAGGCGAGTTCAATCCATATGAATAGATTCAACATTTTCTCACGTCAGCCACCTCACAGTTGATCAGAAGGGTGCTGGTAGCTCCTGCGGGGATATTAACCCACCTTGTCCAAGCTCGGTTTCTGACGATTCTGAGCAAGAGCATGTTTCCACACGCTCAGGACGACTCTCTCGTTTCTTCATTCGATTCATACATCTCCTCATACTACTCTATCAAACGTTTGTTTTGCTCGGATTCCATAGGTCGTACCTCCGTGAGATTACGACCCCACAAAACCCGTATCTCGCCTGCGCGGACGAACAACAAGCCGCGTTAACCATTATAACCACGAAATCCGAGAGTAGCGGATGGGAGAGGACCTGTAGAGATGCCTTCCATTCGCTTCGCAGAAAATGTGTGCCAGTTTTGGCCAGTAGCTCTGCGCTATATCAGTACGTTGGACAGTCTTACGTCTGAGTTCTCTCAATTCAACCGCTATCTGTTCAGCGTCGTAAGCTCCATTAGGTCGCCCGACGCCACACAACACACAGTTTCATCCATCATCGGGATCGTCTCTGTTATACTGTCGGCCAACGCCATGATCGTATCAACATTCTTTCTCCAGTGTCCACCCATCCTGCCCGAAAATCATGATATAGCCCGGAAGCAGGATGTCAAGGTATGGCCATCGTTTCATGGGAGCTCTGTCGATACTGATTATTGCATTTATGTCCTCTAATGTAGGCAAACTCTACCAACACAATCCTCGATAAACGTACGCAGGCGGCAATGCTCATGAGCGTTCCATCTGCCAGCACCTTTTGGTTAGCCATGCAATCTTTGTCATTGTAGTTCATCCTAACATAGCCATGCAGGGCTCTAAGTTCCGTGGTGGTCTATCACAGCTCAGAGCTCGGTTTAGCGGGGTCCTCACCCATCGTTGATAAAGCATCTTCGGCGGAGTCTCCGAGACCCTGGTGGTTCACTACTCTCATCTACACGGCGCTGGCTGCCTGTGTTATTCATTTCTTCGGTATCCTACTCTGGATGACGCGTCTCGAAAGCCACGTCGACGACAATGTGTATCAGTCACTACCCATGCCTTGCACGACCACTAGTCGTCGTTCCACTAGTCCTTCCCCTCAATGCCTCGCAGAAAAGAGAGCGGTTGCTTCTCTCTCGAGTGCTGCGGCCCGTCCGCAATTATATAGCGCCTCTCGTGAAGGCCCGGTGTCAACGCCTGCAACGCCTCCCACTCGGACTGATACGTTACTCTCGGACATCACGCTACGCGAAGAGTTCGACGACGGAATTCGTCGCTCGAGAAAGGATACGAGGTCTCCTGGCCCACACCCGCGAACTCCTGCTGCGAGCCCAAGCCCCGTGCGCCCAAGAAAGCGTCCTGGACGTAAACATTGCAGGAATTCAGCACAGCAGTCTCAAGAAAGGCCGATTGAAGCGCCTCAAGTCATCGTGAGCGCCCTTATTCCTACTCCTTACCTCCTCGTACTGATGGAGTTCCGTTATGCTTAGCGATGCTCTTCGAGTTCGAGCCCACCGTTTTCCACTATCCGCGCCTCATCTGTCTAAACTACTTTATACATAAGTTATCATCCAGGTAATGCTTCGATCACTTGTTCTATACCGCACTCCCTTCTCCCATATGGCCATCCAGTGAGGCTACTCCTCGACATGCCGACGCAGACATCTTACGCACACCTCGTCCTTATGCTGACTCTTCTGTAACATATGCTTTATTTCTTATTCGTAGCACCATGTGTTTGGACCCTTTTGCGCAATTGTAGTACCAGATCTCGACTGTATTCTTTTGACCTAATGAACTTGCACAACTTCCAGAATAAGCGTCCACCGGTGATGTCAGTTTACGTAAACATTTACCACGATGCTGTAAGACAAGCGACTTGAGTGAGGGCCCAACTTTCCTCATTTCCACCATGACTTCCATGTCGACGACTATGTTCGCAGCAGTCACTGAGCTCACCGTCCTCGACGCTCTCAAAGCCTTCAGTTCGTTTTCTGTCGCCTTCACTGGCAATGCGATATCCGGCAGCAAAGTACGGCCCGGTGACTTGTCGGACCGTTGCGCACGGTCATATGCAGTCATCATTTCCGTTGTCGATCCCATTTTCATCGCTGCTAAACTGCTCTCGCTCCCGTTCATTACGGCGACCGGTCCATATCTCCGCACAGGTCCTCAATCGCGCATATAAGCTGGTGAGGATTGCTTGAAGCAACACTTTATTCCGAACCCTCACATCGAGGATCAACTCCCGTTTTTGTAGATATCTCTCGTTTTCAAAGACCAGCTGCAGCAAGATGCCAAAGATTTTGATATGCGGTACGTGTTTTTTGTTGCTTAAGACATGTAGATGGTAAGCTAATGAGTCAATCGTAGGAAATCTCGTATGGGCGCAGAAGGAGGCTGAAGAGCTCTTCTCAGGTTTAGCAGAGATTGTTGTATGTCCTTGATAAAAGCGCTTATATGCACCGGAGGGTAACTGATCGAGTAAACAGGTTATGGACTCGCCTGATCGTGCAGACTTCCTCGCCAACTTGAAGCCAGGAGGAAAGTACGAGGGGGTCGTCGGTGTATACAGGCACAACGTCTCCGCAGATCGGATAGGCATCTTCGACAAGGAGATCGTAGATGCTCTCGCGACCAGTGTGAAATGGATAGCACACAACGGCGCTGGATACGACCAGATTGATGTCGCGGCTTGCAAGGCGAAAGGTACGTAGTTAAGTCATAGATTTTCGTCCATACCTGACAAAGCCGATCTTAGGCATTATCGTTTCAAACACTCCCGGTGCGGTTGATGATGCCACCGCGACTACTGCCTTATACCTTACCATCTCCGCTCTGCGTCAATTTTCGCGTGCCGAGAGAGACGTGCGTGCTGGCTTCTGGAAAGCGAATCACAAGGCTGGCAATGCACACGACGTGACGGGTAAGACGGTCGCCATCCTTGGTCTGGGAGGAATTGGTCTACGCTATGCGGAGCTTCTCCACGCGTTCCCGGCACGCATCATCTATCATAATCGCCACAAGAACCCAACGGTACCAGATTGGTGCGAATATTTCGGCGCCGACCGCCTGGACGAGCTTCTTTCCACTGCGGATGTCTTGAGCGTGCATGTACCCCTCAGAAAGGAGACCGAAGGATTGGTCGGTGAAGAAATGATCAGGAAATTGAAGAAGGGCGCGATCATCGTCAACACGGCGAGAGGAAAGGTCATCGACGAAGAGGCCTTGATCAGAGCGCTCGAAGATGGCCATGTAAGTTTCCTATCTTCTGACCTTTTCCCTGATGCTGAGTTCCTTGCCCCGTAGCTCGGTGCCGTTGGTCTTGATGTGTACCCCGACGAACCGGCCGTCAATCCTCGATTGTTCGACTTCCCGAATGCCACGTTGCTACCGCACATGGGCACGGAAACTTGCGATTCGCAGAAGAAGATGGAGATCAGAGCCTTGACCAACTTGGTAGACTTCTTCAAGGCAGGGAAAGGAAAGGATATCATTCCGGAACACTTGTGAAGATGACATAGAGGACTCGGGGACAACCGTGTATATTAAGCATGCTTTGTAACTGCGATTATACTTGTAAGATCGTTTGTTGATGACGATGAAGGCGGCCAGGTTAGACAGATTCTGTCTACTAACTCGCAATCTTGCAGTATGTACGTCCAAGTGGTGTTTACATGATCTGCACACTGATCTCGCCATATCTCCAGGAACAGATATCGGTGATCGTATCGGCTTGACGATAATTGTGGCATGAGGCTTTCGTGAGGATTCTCCCGCAGACACGACGCCACCACGTTGCCTCAACGTACATTAAGCGCAAAATGAACGGCTGGGTTCATTCTTGTTCTCCACCCACCACTATCTCGATATCAAACTACTACCATCGACTTACTGAGTATGGCCACAGGAGGAGCTTTGACGCCGTATAAGCGGGAAAGCACAATCACTGCTCCACCGAGGACAGAT
The DNA here is from genome assembly GCA_001986395.2 of Irpex lacteus. Taxonomy (NCBI): domain Eukaryota; kingdom Fungi; phylum Basidiomycota; class Agaricomycetes; order Polyporales; family Irpicaceae; genus Irpex; species Irpex lacteus. Next base: position 138,433 of record MQVO02000022.1, read on the forward strand.
GCAGCGCAGCTTCGAGAGATGATTGGTGTTACGAAGGCCACGCTGGAAACGATGTACGTATCCCTGCGCACTCTTGAGTGGCCACGAATGCTGATCTCGTTGTGCGGTGTAGAGGACAGCAGTTCCGTATCTTGCAAGAGCAGCAAGCTAAGATCGCGAATGTTGGGCCAACTATGGTACGTGAATAATCTATTGTGAACCCTTGGAGTCACTAACAGGAATCTTTAGGAGAATGCGGCTTCACAGATTGACGGTCTGCGAAGGCAGATTCGAAGGCAAGATAGGAAGCAGCAAGCGCGCATGCATGAAGTGAAGGAACTTATTCGTCAACAGCTGAAAGAGCAAGCGACCAGGCAGCTGCAGTGAGTTCAGTTGTAGTATGGGGCGATGGCGAAGATAAACTGGTACTTACTGGTCAAACAGGTCGCATATTCAAGAAGAGATCAGGCGTGAAATTGTGGCTCAGGTGAAGGAGCAAGTAAACTTGCAGATCAGGGAACACCTACCGGTAACGCTTGAGGAGCAGGCCCGCGAGAGCAAGGGACAGTTGATTGAAGTCAAACATGCCCTTATGAACTCGTACGTGACTGCTCGGATTCCGGCGGCATCCCATAGCTGACTGCAGTATCGCTGACGTGAACATGGTCGTAGGGAATCCCGGAGAGCGAACTCGAATCTACGGACAGACAACCTGACGGATCAGCTGGCTGTCGTATTGAAACCAGATGGAACACGGAGCGACGTGTATCCTCATAACCTCCACTCGCTCTTTGCTTACAGCGGTATGTCTCATGCTCTTTCATACATCAAGCCCGTCAGCTAAATTAACCACGAAACACATGGACAGATGAGATGCTAACGGTACTGCTGCAAGACCACGAGTTGAACGTCAACGAGGAGAGAGAAAAGAACTTGAATCGTTTCATGGCTCACATAGGTGTGTCGTCCCCAAGGAAACGTTGTATACATGCAGGGCTGACGCGGCGATCGAACAGGGGTGGGGTTTAGGTTGGTTCCTATACCGGGCATGCCTGGGACGAATGAAGCAAAGGATGATTCGACGGTCTCGCCGGTGCACGAGACTTCAAGTACGCGCAAATGGGAATGAAGGTTCGTGATGGATCGCGCTATTATGTTTACCTCGACACTGACAATGTGGCGGCTCAGGTTGGATGCTACAGTTGTACACCATGTAAGGCTAATGCATGACTAAATATTGCAATGCGATGTACAATATATCCAGGTCATCCTCCAGTATCTTGCGCCTTAGCGTGACCGAGGAAGGCTGTGCACTGCCCGGCGCTTATGACAAAGTCGGCGAAAATTGGTGCGTATGACAACGCGTCGATCTATCAGCTCATCATTAGCCAAGCCCATCCTCTGTCTCCGGTTGATAGCCAAGCTAAACATTGAAACATCCACGAACAGAAGGCGTGGACGAGGAGAGGTGCGTCTACAGTATCCAGGAAAGTACTCGCGCCCAAAGAATAGACTACCGGTCGTTCATCCTTCTGGGATATGTTTGCCATGGGATCACTTTGCTTTCAACTCCACACTCAAGTGTCGGACGTCATTCTATGGGAAGGTCTGTTTGCGGGGACGAGCACTGCGGTCATTGCGGAATATAGTAATCCATCACTGATAGCTACGTGAGATCAGTGTTTCGTCCAGTGGGAGACGGTGCTACAGGGCACGCGATCTGCTCCCGATCCTCCTCGCGCATGGTGAGTGTTTGAGGTTACAACATATATAAGCTTGACTGAACCCCTTCTTGTTCCCCAGCTTTTTTTTTCGGCTCACCATCCCTTCGTTCACTTCTCAGCGCCGGTCGGTGAGTGAATTGTTTTTTTTCAGAAAGCCACCTATGTATTGACAAAACGTCTTCAGCTTCGCATTTTTCACGTTCGAATTTCTTCAACGACATCTTATATCGTTATCATCATCATGCGTTTCTTCACTCCGCTCGTTCTATTTGCGACGGTCGCCACCAGCGCACTCTACTTTTCCACTGTCTCTGCAACGCCTCTCTCCACTGTCGCGAACACCGACGTCGATCCTCTCGCAGACTTCCGGTCTCCGCCTTTCGTCGGCCAGCTTCACCGTCCAGCAAGAATCCTTCCTGCTAAGAGATCCGGATTCCCTCATGGTACTACTGTTGGGGGTAGGCCAAATGGACGCCCCACTTCGTCACTGGCTGTAGTAGACTCTGAGTGAGTACATCACTTATCCAAGGACTTTGGATAGTTATTGATCTTATTCATTCATCAGAGGTAAAGCCCTTGCCAGGCGCCTGGAACTCGAGGCCCGTGGTGGCGTCCCAGCCGGTAGTTTCGACCTTCTTCTGAAGACGATTAAGTCCATCTTCAAAGGTGGAAAGCGCGAAGACTACGAGATTCTCGCTCGTGATCTCGAGGCTCGTGGTGGCGTCCCGGCCGGCAGCTTTGATCTGCTTCTGAAGACTATCAAATCCATCTTCAAGGGAGGAAAGCGCGAGGAGTACGAGATTCTCGCTCGTGATCTCGAGGCTCGCGGCGGTGTTCCTGCCGGTAGCTTTGACCTCCTCCTGAAGACTATCAAATCTATCTTCAAGGGCGGAAAGCGTGAGGAGTACGAGATTCTTGCTCGCGATATCGAGGCCCGCGGGGGCTTCCAAATCCCCAGCCTTGACCTCATCCTGAAGGCTGCGAAGGGCATCTTCAAAGGGCTTGGCAAGCGTGAGGATTCAGTGGTTCTTGCTCGCGATCTCGATGCCCGCGGCGGTGTCCCTGCCGGCAGTTTCGACCTCCTTCTGAAGACCATTAAATCCATCTTCAAAGGCAAACGCGAGGATTACGAGGTTCTTGCTCGCGATCTCGACGCTCGCGGTGGTGTCCCTGCCGGCAGCTTCGATCTCCTTCTGAAGACCATCAAGTCTATTTTCAAGGGCAAGCGCGAGGAATACGAGGTCCTTGCTCGCGATCTCGAAGCCCGCGGTGGCTTCCAAATTCCCAGTCTCGACCTCATCTTGAAGGCTGCGAAGGGCATCTTCAAAGGGCTCGGAAAGCGCGAGGATGCCGAACTCTTCTTGCGAGAGCTGGAGGCTCGCGGTGGCTTCCAGATTCCCAGTCTCGACCTCATCCTGAAGGCTGCGAAGGGCATCTTCAAAGGACTCGGCAAGCGCGACAGTTCTGAAGAACTTTTCTCAAGAGAGGAACTCGATGCGCTCTTTAGCCGCGAGTTTGTAGAGCTACTTGCGCGCGAGCTTTTCCTCGACTAAAGAACCTCAGAGTTGCGGCTCGAGTTTAGGAACATGATGTAACGACTTATGTACGATATATGATTTTGTTGTTAAACGTGAATACTGTGCGTTGTGTGGATTGACTACATGTCTGGAGCAAAACCCTTCACCATGCGCATCATATCCTAAGCTCGCCCGCGTAGTCTCATGTAGGAAAGATTTTTCAGCCGTCCACAGAACTCGATATTTCTATCGATGTGCGGGAAAGGCGGGTAGATGGAATATGCAATGCAGTTGACGAAATCTCTCGTCAAGGCTGCGAGAAGTCTATCGATAAGACGATGCTTTCTGTGGGGAGTGTGTCAATACGCGCCTGTCTTCAAAGTAGTCGACTCACGAGCAGCGCCATGTATCAACTCTACAATTTTGTCTCCTCCTTCTGCCTCCTCTATTCGCTCGAAAGAATCCATGTTGGCAAAAAGGGCCACGAGATCGTCCATGCTAACCAGTATCTTTTCCCCATTCGCGTCATATCCCGCAATGGTGTCTCCATCAGAATCCGTGGTTTCCGAATCTTGGGGCACATAATAGCGACTCCAGGTAAATAGCAGCCTTCTAGCAGTCATCTGCAAACAGGTAACAGCACTCAAGGGCGCCCAACTCGAGAAGGGGAGCAAACGGCACGTTTTGAGGTATGGGAGCGGTAAGTGAGGGAACGAGTCGAGATTGAACGACCCGATGGCATATTTTTCTGAGAGTGTAGGATTACCCGGTTCGGTGAGTCCATGAGAAGTGGCATCCAGAGTGATCAAGAAGACACCAAAATTCTATGAACGCAAATGAGCATACTATGTGCGATACTCGATAACACTTACCGTGATGACTCCCACCCTACCATGTTCAACAGCTAGATATATACCGCGCGGAGGCAATCGGAGTGGCTCGTGAGCAGGGCAGTGAAATGCGATTTGGAGCGCCAAACCGGCTTCGCCAACCTGCCCATTGCCAGCCAAATATCGGCCAATATCGCTAATGACGAACAGACGAGAGTCTGAAAGCATTGCGACGACAGCCTTGCCCGTCCGGTCGACATGAGCTGGTGTATGATTAGGACACTCGTTGAAAAAGCGACTGCCAGCATGATTAGCACTGTACCTGCAACAAACTCGAGCTCATCCATGGCATCTGGTTCGGCTACGCCAGGGTGAAAGCCAACGAGCGATGTGCCCCATCCACCATCCAGTGAATCCGTGTGTCGATGGAACGTAACACCCCGTCCCCTCGACTCCTCAGATGTGACATCTTCTCGCGTGATAGCATGCACAATCGCGCCAGATGACCGATCGAAGAAGCGAAGCTGGCTGCTACCACATATGAGGACGTGTTGATCACTGAGTTCGACATAGTTGATAGCTCCCAGAAACCCTCCTGCGACAGGCTTCTGAATGTAATTGATGGTTTTTACCATTTGGGCTCTTTCGACGTCAAATAACCAGGCAGCATTCACACCGACCACTGCCAGTGTGGGATAAACAAACCGGAATGCGTTTCCTGTTTCGGGCGGAGTAAGAAGAGCCCAAGGCTTGAAGTGGCCTTTCGACGTTGGCATGTATCGATTGATAGTAAAAGAGATGAGCTCCTGTAATTCGTCGCGCGGAGCGGGACTAGATCCATATTGCGACGCCAAACGCCAGACTTCCTTTGAATCGTCACGGTTCCATATGAGAAAGCCATTCTCGTACTCGCAATGCGCGTATCTTTGAACGTAGGTCTATAATCTAGATCAGCAGAGGTTCATATATAGGACAACAATACAGACTCGTGGAAGGGCCCAGAGAACTTCGTCTGTGTACAAGTCGCGGACATTGATTCCTCCATCTTTGTGCGTTGTGATCACAATGCCAACGTCTTCGTCGACCTTGATACGGTGAACATCGGCGTGATCCTCAGATAGCTCTGCCCATGCCGGCACTCCAATTCCTGCCCACTTAGCTTCGAGAGTGAATCGGAGTCGACCTGACCAAAATCTGGGTCAGACAGATGTCCCACTTCCACGTCCAAGGTAAGTCCCACGGCTTACAGAATGTACCCCAATCATCAACGGGACAATCTGGTAACAGATGCTTGCTGGCCAGGATTGCATTGGGGAGTGCGATATCTGTTGAAGGGATGAAGTTGTGTTTCAACGCTGCACGTTGATAAATATACGATCGGTTTGCATCGAACCAGGAAAGCCATTCGTGACTCAACCTCCGTAGCGCGTGTAGGGACTGTAGCGGAAGGTGTGATAGAATTGTGAGGACAATCTCGGGCGGTATTTCTGCTTGCAACAACATCGCTGTCGTGGTTCAAGCTTGTGCATATGATTGGTTTACATAATGTCCGAGTCGCAGTTGATGACGCTCAGTGTTTGGCAGTGTTAGGATCGAAAGCTCACTATTTCTATATCAGGAAGAGAATCTGAAGATATTTTGAGTACGAATCATCGGTGCCAGTGATTAATATTGTTGCTTGTCGAAAACGGTGAATACGATGCAATGAGGGCGTTACAAATCAATCAAAATGACAGAACTACATATGGAAGCATTAGATGCATAACTGCATGAATATCCATATTGCTCTTGCTCAATTCGCGGTGCAGAGGAACGAGCTGAGAGCATCGTTTCCGAGCTGCATCTCTGCAATGCCAGGGTTCTGGACAGTGATTTGGCCTTGGTTAGAGTTGCAGTCTAGGTTACTGTGGGTATGCATGAGTTTCGTCAGCTAAGTAAGTATAAATTCTTGTAACAGGATTAAGACATTGGTACGTACACAAAGGCTTGGCAGGATGAGCCAGTTGTAACAGTGATGCTGGATATAACGTCCTGCAATTCCGCTGGGAAGTTCTGGCACTGGTTGTGGATGAAGTCGATATTTTCGCATGTGCCTGCGAAGTCCCAGGTATCGCAGGCAGTGATTGTACCATCACTGCGACGCTGTAACATGATTCGTATACTTAGAACTAAATCCCACTTCGAAAGTTGTGTGTGAGTGAACTCACGGATAGCTTGCCAGTGGCGGGTGCTGCAGACGCAGAGTACGAAGAAGCCAAAAGAGTGACGAGGGTAAGGATGTTGAAGATGGCCTGCATGTTTGTGAATGAGAATGAAATTGAACACCAGGTTCAAGAGTAAGTGAGAACGATTATGAGTCTGCTGGGGGATGGTGTCAGAACGATCGTAAGCCTCTCTTTTATGCCTCCCTGAAGCGCCGAAATAAGCACCTTGGCCGTCATTCACAGACAATGCGGAAGGTCACAACATCAACGTATCTTCTGTCAAATGCACCAGCGTGGAACATTCTCTTTGAGGAGATCTGTCTCCCTGGATGGCTTCACAGCTCGCCCACGATCATAACAGCTACCTGTTGTCAAGGATGCTGGACGAGTTGTCATGACCTGGGAAAGTAACTAGTACGATCCGTGCGTAACAAGTTGCGCCGGCACACTAAGTAATATGAACCCGCACAGACATAGACAGCGAGCGTTGGAGATCATGGCATCGAACTCTCTAAGTTATCATCATCAGGAATCAGCAAGACATCCACCATCGAAGTTTGCGTAGAAAATCACATACGATGACACTGGGCGAATGATCCTGCCAAACATGCATTCCTTTTAGACATGATGATCATCGACGCACTTCAATTGATTGCAATGGAGTAATGGCTAGTACATGCCTAATATAATCCAGACAATGGGCGAGGCAGATCATGGTAGGACAAGAATAGCGATGTCAGTAGGAACCTGCCCATCATTCGCTCGTAGCCTCTTTCCGAGGTCAGCACTTGAGCGAGAGCTGTCTGCATTAGTTGCTGGTCGTTCATCCGAGCGCATGTCGACCACATGAACGTATTCGCCTTGCTCTTCCGCTGAACTCACTTCCGGACTTGTCCCTGGCTGAGATAGTACACGCTGTCGCCGGTCGGTGACTTTGATCTTCGGTAGCTTTGCGTAGCCACACTCCACGGGAATAGCGTTCCATGTCAGGATCTCTTCACCACCAGGCAGTAAGATGGGCACCCGGCCTGCACGAAGGCCGGCCAGGACGAAACCATCTGTCGCATCGAACTCCACTTGAACAACGACGTTGGCTGATCGTGTTGGACGACGGTTGCGGATGATCATACGAATTGGGACAGGGACATGAAGCTTTGCCGTTGTTGGAACGTCCAACAATGCCACTAGTCCGTCTTCCGGCGGTCGTAGCTGTGGTAGTTGGAAAACACTCTTTGAGAGTGGACCAAGCTCATCGTTAGGAAGTATTCTGTAGTGTCTTCAGTTTCTATTCGAGAGACTTGTTGACCGTACTGCTCACCTCCTCCATGAGATTTCGTAGACCCCTGGTCCAGCGATAGAGACATCGGGGTTGTCCTCATCCGAAACAAAACTGATAGAGGCTTCATCACTGAATTGGTCCCCTGGTAGCCATTCTACAGAACTCTGTTAGAATGGATGTGCCTGCCTATGCAAAGGTATGCATCACCTGTCAAGAAGTCTGCTGTATCAAGATCAAGAAGACAGTTCGTTACGCGGGCGTGCAATCCATCCTAACAAGTTGAGAGTTTCATTTGAGAGTGAGTTTGCAATTCCGAGGGAACTCACGCCTCTAGCCAGCTTTGCATTTTCAACTTTGATTCCATGCGGACCGGTACAGGTCCATGTAGTGTTCACGATTGCTACACCTCCAGCACTCTCGTCCCAGAATTCAGCATCGTATGTATCCAGCTGTGCCAGACCAGGCTGCTCTGATGTACTCCGTCTATACTTGACGGAGTAGTCCGCAGTGATTGGGTCGACCGTGGGCACAACGAGAGTGCGTAATGTCTCGCCAATGTCCGTCTTATTTGAGGCCGGACTACTCGGAGTTTGAGGGCTGTCGCTCGCAAGGCTGTACGCCGTATTATGAGACTGGATAGACAGATCGATGATCCTGTCTCCAGCCGCAACGCCGCTATTGAGGTACAATGTCCTCACAGCACTCACACCCGGAGCGAGCTTTCCAAAGGCGACACCTTTGATTAGATTCGACCACGTTTCTTTATCGTAACTGATACTGGTAGCTGCCGCCCGGTGTGGTGAGTCCTCTTCCTCAAATCACGCATTGAAGACTTACTGGCACCCTCGATCTCTGTAGGTTGTAGCAGAGCGTCGGCTACAACGTCCAGTTCTTTATTGTCCATATTCGTGACCTCGATGGAGATAGGGTATTCTTCGCCCAAGTAAGCCGGGGCCACGTGCGAAAGCGAGACGTGCACCTCATGAGGACGAAGGCGCACACTATCGATACTATGAGCCCGATTATCCTAAGGAGTCGAAGAACTCCTTACTTTGTGCTGGATAGTGATAGTTGGCTATCCCGCCGTATAGGCACATACTTCACAGGATCAACCGAGGCTAGCCATTTGGGTAGCTGTAGACCATCGCCACGCGAAGTAGCTGTAGATATGGGCAGCTCTACAGACCAACTAGCTTCCTGGAGCGTCAACACCACCTTCGTGACCTACTTTCTTTATGAGCGTGAATCAGCATGAGTGTCTTTCAAGCACTCACGGATATTGTAGTAGGCTGTGTAGACGATAGTGAACCGGTCAACACGACAGAGCTACCCGGACGCCAACGCAGGTTCGCTTCGACCACAGGACTTTCTGCAGGTGGTGAATGGTAATCCAAGTGGCCTAGACGAATTTCTTGAACAAGTCCTGAGGGTGATTCACTCTCAACGTGTCGGACGGTGATCGGCGGAAAGTCCTCCTTGATATAGACGGCCAGAGATGTGAAGGGCAGCGAGGAGATGTGTACTTGAGGTGGAGTCGCTAGCGTGATTTGATACACAGCTTTCTCGTCAACCTTAACCTCAGGAGACCAGAATATAACGGAGTAGTCAACTGAGATCGGCGTAAATATCATGATAACAGGTAAATGCTCAATGAACTTACATAACGGATCTGCATCCGTCAGATCAACCACAAGTGGTGTGTCGGAATTGGACGGCACTGTGCTCTGTAGCAAAACGTCAGTTCTGGAAAATTCTATCCTTACGAGTACGCACTCTGAACACCGCCAACAGGTCTTCCTGAATCGCATCAGGCTCGTCGTCATCGGGCGCAGGACCTGGGAGGGACCGCGAGGGACGCTAAGTTTCTCCAAAGAAGAACATGCTGCAGTGCGTACCATGTGCCAGCATCTCAATCAACAACTGCACACCCAACTCCATGTCTCCAAGTTGCTGAGCACAGGCATACCATGTCGTCAAGAGAGGCCGTAGCATGACATCCCAGCTCTCACGACGGTAAGTTTTGGCAATACGTTCAAAGAACCTGGACGGATAGTATAAGCCCACGTAAGAATTGACACGATACAAGCTGCTTACTTTACAGCCATATCGAACTTGCCCGAATCGTAGTACGTCCTTGCGATGCGATATGCGATCCAAAGTGTCTGCCGTCCAGGGTTCGACCCGTTCTGCGGACTGTACTTCTTGAAGAGTTCGTACGCGCGGGTATACAGCTAATCGAAGGACGATCATTACATAACCAACTATAAAAGGCCAGGAAACAATAAATACTTCTAGTATAATCGTCAAGTGTTCCACCTTATTCTCGTTTGCGAAGCCAGGCGACGCGTTGCTATTAGGTCCCTTCAAGACTATCAGTGTCGCGCTCGGTTAGTGTGGGATCCGATCTCCTACCTCGTTCTCCAGGGCAGCCAAAAACCTAGCCCTACGACTCTCCACGCAGCGAGCCGCCATGTAGTAGTAGAATCCTGGATGTTGCAGCGCTTGTGTCGGATTCAGGCCCAACGTACGCAAAGACTCCATTTCGACAATACTTCGTTGAGAGTCGGCGGCTTGGGCCACGACGGTTGAAGCCGCTGAGGAGGAGGAAGGGAGATATGTTGGTATGGTCAGTGTCGAGCGCGTCCCCTGCTCCAAGAGCTCTGCAAAAACACGATGCCTACAAATTCTTTCGAGACAAGTCCGAGAATAATGAATGATTATGGGCACTCACTGTCTTGCGAGCCAACTCCAAAACTCAAAGGTTTCTTCGCCTATTCCCCAGCCACGGGAGAGGTCCGCAAACTTGCGTATATGCATGGCATGATGTGATAGCGCAAGCGAATGCTCGTTATTGTACAAATACAGTTTGCAAATCTGAATACCTGTCAGTATATGTGATAGTACACACGATAAAGTCATAAGTACTTTGACGCTGAGGCAGTCCGCCAACACCTTCGCTTCAGCCCAACGTTTCGTGCGCGGAGGGAGTATAGCCGTTGAACCAAACATGATCTGCAGATTCGCATATGCATCATGGTAGTGCCTACAGTCTTATGAGCCCTAATTCAATTCGGAACGGTTATGAACTCACTTCAAAGCAACCTCGTCCTCCCCTCTAAACTCTGCAAAACACGCCATCTTGTATTCATATCGGACAGTCCAGCCTTCCGGACGCAATGGACGTGCAATTGGGCCAGATGGCGAGGTCGGCATTGGATATGTCGCGTTGGCTTGCGAATGTCTGTTGCGCTTCCGCCGCACACGTTTCGAGTGATTCGTGTAGTACTCAACAGCAGGCTCCCATAAGGCTTCTTGAAGACTGGGGTGACGGCGAATCAGTAAGATGCAGTACATATAGTGAACATGAGTGAATTACCTGCGCACAAAGTCGCCAATCTCAGCTTGTGAGACGGGGCTGAGCACAAACAAGGCAGCTCTCGGGTCCAAGCCACTCTGCCTCCGTATGAACGTGAGTCGAGCATCCAAAGTCGGATCGTCTGGAGGATAAAGAATAAGCCCACGTCTCCACTGGCTCTGACGAAAGACATGCGCACCTAAGAGCTTCCTACTAGCCATCAATACCACTGTCAACTTGATCGCCCGCTCGTTCGTGCTCTTCTTCCTTTGTGCAATCTCAGCTGACAGCTCCGCATCTCTCTTCTTCTCCTCTGCCTCCCGGTCGCGGTCGTGATCAGGATCGAGCGCATCTAAAGGCGACGTGGGAGTTGTGCGAGGATACTCGTACAAACGTTTGAACAGGACGAACACAGACGGTACGAGCGTAGTATGTTTTCGTATCCATATGGGAGCGATAAGTCCATCTGGGTAGAGTGGAGACGAGGGTGTCAAGGGTGAAAGGGGAGAGTGGGTTGGGAGGAATTGCTGGTCTTCGGCAGGTGGTACTTTGCGTGGTGGGAAACGTACATCCTGTTAATGCAACTGTTAACGGAGTCAGGACAACTTCAATACGCGTCTTTACTGGTGAAATAGTACAAGACGAAAACACAGACAGCAGTGCGCGGTTTGTATACTTACTGGATCAACGAGTACAACCTGGAACGTCTTGCTTTTGTCCGGCTGCCAGATAGCGGGTGCGCGTTGGGAGAGCAACGCCTCCTTGAGTCTACTCCCCAGGATAAAGAATGGGTCTTGTGGTCTCTGCGCAGGCGATTGCGGTGTGGGAGGTGTAGGTGTTTGGGGCGGCTGCAATGGGCCCAGTCCTGCCACAAACATGACAGGACTAAGCTGCACGAGAAGATCCGGAGGGTACGAGTTCATGTCGGTCTAGTAATTGCTTGTGAGTCACTTGCCAGAGGCTAGTAGGGCCGCCTTGATCGTCACAAAGTTGCAGCAAGCAGCAGATGACGATGAGTGCGCGTGGAATTATCTCAGGCGCGCAATACAACCATGATAATACGAGCGCATCATACGCATCAGTTGCGCCCTGCTGTAGATCTCGATGATTACGAGCGGATCAGAACTCCGCGTCCCTAGATGAACTTGGCACTGCAGGCGGTGCAGGATGAGTTGAACTTGACCTCGACACTCGTGGTCTGGCAAGTTCACCAGACTCGTCAGTGTAGGAATAGGCATTCTGGTACGTTCTCTTGAATTTCTTATGTCCACGTACTGACATTCTGCCGAAGGCGATATCCCACATTCATTAGCGTTCCGAACACGAACCAAGTTCTTGACGCGAAACGGCGATACCTCTCCTCAGTTCTCACTCCGTCCGACGACCTTTGACCCATGCCTATCATCATCGAGGAGGAGGAGCCTTACAGGCACCACCACAGACATCACTCCCGCCACCGTCGCCGTCACCACTCTCGCTTCCGGCGATGTTGTCCCTGCTTCGGCTTTCGCATGCACAGCGCCCAACGATTCCGCTTCGCCGCAGGCCTCAGCATCTTCTTCCTCCTCGCAGCCTTCGTCCTCTACCTCCTCGTTACACTCTCACTGCCCATTATCAAGCAGATTTATCTATTCCAACTCAGCTTCGCCACACCGGACGGCCAGGTCTCAAGTACTCCGGATTTCAGGTTCGGAGTGTGGGGGTTCTGCGCGAGCACAACCGTGGCTTTACCAAGCATATTCACCAAAGACGACGGGACGTGCACTAGTCCGAAACTGGGTTATGATATCCCGCAGGATGTGTTGAACTTGACTGGATACCCACCCGACGTGACGCGCGCACTCACCAAGGGCCTCACGGTTCTTCTCATCCTCCATCCTGTCGCTGCTGGCCTTGCCCTCCTCACACTCTTCTTTGCCCTCTTCCTCCGATCACAATACTTTACCGTTTTGGCGCTCATATCGGGCATCGTCACAGCTATCGTAGGCAGTGTTGTTCTTGCGGCCGATCTGGCATTGGAGATTGTCGCGAATGATAGGCTGAAGGACGTGCTGAACGGGGCACTGTCCGTCGAGTTTGGAGATGGCGTGTGGATGATTGTCGCGGCGGTCGCGCTGAGCTGGTTGAGCGTTATTGCGTTGAGTAGTATCGCTTGTAGGTGTTGTGGGGTGAGAAGGAAGCATGGGTGGTATGGAGATGGGTATTATGGCTGAGACGGAATCGGATGAGGACATCACGAGTGCGTAATCCAGTTCTCAGTTTCTTTCCGGACACTTACATCGAGCCGGATGCCAGAAACCAACGAACACGACCAACGCCGACCGACTAATGACTACAACCTCTTCATGGATTCACGCTCTCTTGAGAAATCGAAAGCCACTTCGCAGGCCTGCGAGACTGGACGTCTTTATTGAGTCTTTATTTCCTTTGTTTCATTCCCCGTGCTCTGCTTTATCTTTATGGTGCGTCCCTTCGCTGTGACCTTGTTTATTTGTTGGGAAATTCAACCTTCGTAGCTCCTCGCGATACCTATACTTACAAGCATCCTTTCCAAGATAAATACGTATTCTCGCATATCCTTGAAGTAGACTCCCCTCAGAAGTTACTAACATGTACAACTTCTCTATCCTTCCCTATCTGGATGGAGAGCCCGTTCCCTATCCACGGGGGTGTTTGTTTCTGTCCTGCTTCATCAACACCGCCACTCAGAATACCATCTCCGAAGAAGACGTATCCGGGAATATAACGGTCTACAAACCTATTACAGCGTGCTTTGAGTTGTCAAGTGACCAAGAATGGTGAAAGAAGACGTACTTCTCGACCTGGTCATCCGACATCCCAACACCGCCATTCTTAGCCTTCATGTTATGCTCCTGTTGTAAACGCCACTCGTATATGTAGTCGTACGGATGACTGTCGACGGGTTTGATCTAAACAGGTAGTCCATCTCGAAGTCAGTGATGATCTCGATTCGAACCAAATTGAGCGCACACCTGAATGAACGCGTCAAAGAACTTCCACCACTCCAAGAACTCTTTCAACTTTTCGTTCACCTCCAGCACGTCCTCCTTCCTAAAACCTCGTTTCTCGAAGAAATCCTCCCCTAAGCCTTGCACGGGAACATTCCACCTCCTCTCGATCTCCTCGCGCGTGGTGGGATAGAAACCGACACACCATCCCTCCAGCATCACGACATCAACAGGAGGATTGACAGATATCCCAATATCCGCACGATCGCCTTCTCCGGAAAACAGGCTTTTGTCAAAGCTGGGTATCTGCACCGGCTGGGAGTCTGGTTCATTGATACCCTTCAGTTTGGTAAGAATTTGCGTGCCGAGTTCTACGTCGTGAGTGCCAGGCTGACCACGACCCTGGAGAAGTCTATTCCGTGGATTTGCCTGTGCAACCGCGACGAGCCCGGAATGTGGAAGATAGAGATCGTCTATGGAAACAACAGCCACAGACAGAGAATGCGGAGGGGATGAAAGCGCGTCCCGAAGACGTGAGGTAAGGAATGTCTTGCCACTGCCCTGAGGGCCCTGCACGGCGACGAAAAGAGGACTTGATGCGATAGCTGGGTGAGATTTGTGTCGTTGAAGCTGTTGAAGGACGTGATTGCTCATGGCCCCTACTTTCGCTGAGACCAACGGGTCGGCCATGGCACGCATTCTGGAGATGAACCTTGTCCTGCAAGCCTGCCGCGCCACCGGGCTTGATGTTTCACAGGAGGATGATATTGTGGTGGTAGCAGAAGAGAAGGCCAACAGCAACCATAGTGCGTGGCTATCCTCGGTTTCCCGTTCAACAACAATCCATATCTTCTCAACACAAATCGAATCACGAGTACAGCGAACTGTGAATCTGCTAGCCGCCGGCCCGCTACACCGGCAGCAGTCCCTCAGTAGCGAGCAAGCTCTCGTTCGCAGCTGGCTCACTTATCAAGTACTCTCTCATCCTATTGTAAGCAGGGATAGATAGCCTTGATATTTTGCTAATCAATACCGTACAGGCAACACGAACAAGACAGAGCTGCGGCGCTGGAAAGTCTGTCTATCATCTCTTGCCCCCCCCCCCTTCCCTCCAACGAGTCGAGTGTTGTAGCGTATTCCTGAGGAGAATATGTTGAGCTCCTATACTCAGTGACACCCCGGACCAGTCATGTCGGACGAAGAAATATATCCCTCTACAATTGCGAAACTCCCCTACGAACGATGCCTCTCGCGCTGACTCCAAAGTTCATTCGTCTACCCCCTGACAACTTCACTCTCATGAAACCAGTAGTATTGCTCGCGATAACTTACCCACCTAACTGCTTCTGTCACCCGCGATGACATATGGATCGTACGTGCTTCGTCGTGTATCATATGAAAGTATGAAAGTGTCATCGCGGGCGGCGGTGGTAGTTATGGGGACAAGCTATCCCTCATTCTGCTGTCAATATTATATCTCGCTTTTCATTCTACTCTTCCTCTCCTCCCTGGCCGATCTTACATGCCTTCAAGATATCAAATGAGTAGCGGACAGCTCCTACCGGCAGGATAACCTGGATTCTCGAAAAGTTTGTCTCTGTACTTCCCCGCGGATTCTGCATGATACGGACGTGATCAATCCACTGAAGGCTCTTGTTGCTAGGTTACTTTGAAATGGTTGTGTAATATCTGTTGGTTTTGGACAGCGGAAGACGTGTTGCTACGCTGACCGACTAACTAGGGATTGACGCGTCCGTGAGCTTCAGCTGAGGTGAGTTCTTCTGTCGAAAGCGTACTAGCGGAGAAGCTGAGAACGGTAAAACAAGCTTTCTGCTAGACATGAACGTATGACTGGTCAATGCCAAACACCCTCCTGGTTTGATGCTCTCGCGTTCCCATATCATGCTCACCAACGGTATAGCCGCTTTTCCTCAAAACACTCTATTCTGTCAATATTATAAGGTATGGACGCTGCAGTGGTCTGCTTGATAAACAACAGCCGTGCCAAGGAATCTCCTTGGAGACTGTAAACATAACGTGAATGGAGGGTATACGCCGGTTCTATGTCATCGGATATCGATTTCACTGGGTCACGCTCTACTGACACAAAGTACCCGACGTTCAGTACCGAATCATACTTTGGCCCGATTTCAAATTTCCCTTAGGCTGTGGTCGAATACTGTACCGGGGAAGGTCTTCGAGGCAAGATCTGACCGCAAACCTGATCATGAGCGGTACCGGGACACTCAACATGTTCGTCGTGCGTACGCGCCTGTGTGCTCTTCTAAGAAGCTCACATTTTGGGTTATTTCAGGTATTTGAATATCCGTAAATGTTCACTCATGCCAATTCTCGACTCTTAATCATACGAAGATCACAATGGAGACGGATGCGGGTTGCGTTACCTCAGGCGCTCCCGGATTCGCTACGCCAACGCCGCATTGCCGCTCATTACCTCACTGCCTTCATCTTTCGGTGAGATACTGTGTCCACCCCGATCGAAATCTCAAGCTGATATTGGAACTTTGTCTTGGTAGGTGTTGATTATTCTGTGGAATCATTGGTATGCACTAATGCGTAAATGTATTGTCTAGTACGTGAGGAGTGCCTCATCAAGTCGACCTTAGAGGGGTACGAGAAGCGGCAATACTTCGGATGCCGGTGATACAATTTACCTCTGTGCACGGCGCATATTTGAGATCGGTACTTGGGATATCATAGAGATGCTGGTGAGAGATGGTATCATCGAAGCCTAAGGTCATCGCGCTCGAACCCTTACTAGTAAGGGTCTCACAACCAGCTAACCATATCATCAAATACTCATCCTAATTGCAGTCTCCTAGGTCTTCCCGACAAGGAGTCTCCCTTTGGGCAGAGCGCTTCCGTTCGTGGAAAGGGCCCAACTTGAAGCTCGCCTCGGTTTTGGAAGTTCTGCACGCAGAACACCGAATCCTTCCAGCCTCTCTAATCCAAGAAGACGCGTACAATGACTGTAGAAGGACTTGCGCAGCAAGCTGGCATCCTCCCAGCTGGCAGAGCGGCTCTATCTCGCGGAGCAAGGCTGGAAAGAAGTACGCTTGTGACAGCTCGAGCGATGGAAGTGGATGATAATCCGTGCGTTGTCAGCAGTCTTGGAACGAACTTGAAGTCCCAAGTCAAATCATCTTCTTGCAACTTCGTCTAGGCTTCTTCTTCTCATTTGCAGCTAGACTCCCCGATGGTATACCGTGAATATGCGACGTCAATGCAATCACTGTTTCCGCGCCTTATGTGTATGGCCCCCAACTTATGTGGTATGATACATTGGTTCATAAGCACTATAAAATGGTGCTACAAGCATGAACCAGAATTATCCAAACCCCTCGCTTTCCAATAGTCGACAGGACGGCCACCTGCGAGTGAAGAGCGTCGGACGCGACTCCTGCTACAAGAAACTAAGACCAATGTCACACCCCTCGGTGCCGGAACTCGACCTTGCACATCCCCTGCCAGTGCATGCACCTTCGATCTATGCAGTAGGAGCGCCGGTTGCAGTACGCATTCTGCTTACTTGTTACGAATAACGTACTCACTCTACTTTAGCCCTACACCAAGGGAAAGTCCTCCTGTCCATCGTCGGTACAGCAATGCTACCCCGATCCAATTTTATCGTCTGTCGGATGGTCAACTTGGCATTCGTCTCAGTGACTTCTTAGAAGGCACCGGCAATAGTTTTGACCTCATTGACGACGGTACAGAGGTGATGTCTTCGCTTGGAGTAAAGATATCGTACAAGATCGAGGTACGTCTGCGCTTCGCTGGCAGCGGCTGAGTAACTTGTGTTCATACTTCAGTGATGCTCACGCTTCATACGTTCAGTGGCCGGGTTATCAGGTGATGAGAAAACAAGTATACTCTCGCCGAGTACATGGCGTGCAATGTCGCACCAGGATCGTCAAGCAAGTCGCACAGATGGTGGATGATTTCGTGCACGTGTGTGATTTTTATATCGGTTTGGATATGCAGTATCTTGTTCGCTGACTGGAGAATATGTTGCAGGAGAAAGCCAGCTGCAATCCGTCGTCCTCTGAATGGCGTGCTGGGCCGGGATTTATTCCATACGAGCGGATATACCTCATTGAACTCAAGCAGATCTCGAAGTCTACCTGGGTGGTCGTTCTCGCATACGCCAGTCAAACTTGACTCGAGTTTATATCACAGACTACATTTACAACTTGAACATGTATTCGATTGTCGTATTCCGCAGTAATCCTGCCTGAATTTTTGCGAAAGTGTTTCTAATACCTAGTGACCATGGTGTCCCACGAGTTTCAAGTTGCGGTAGCTCTAGGCCTTCAAGATCCCTGGTCCTAGTATGTAGTATGTACTTAGTTTGTCTCCACGCGGTTTGATGACTATGTAGTGACGCTGTGAAAAGTGAAGTCTCTGCATGATCTTCATGACACTAATCCTAACCAATTCCGTCCCAACTATGTGTTACTATCGGACGTTGCGTCCCGGATTCGAAGCTTACATGGCAAGCGCAATACCTGCCAAATCTGGCAGCTGCCTTACGTGTGAAATGCACTTTCAACTTTCAAGCGCTTAAGCACTTGACAGCCAAAAGATTTGGACGGGCCTCCGAGTCAATCTCAAGGTTCAAACGTACACTCGTTGGCTGTTGATCGTATTACATTATTGACAGCCAAAAGATTTGGACGCGCCTCAATCTCAGGGTTCAAACGTACACTCGTTGGCTGTTGACCGGATAACATTATCTTTCCGGCCAACGGCCAACGACTCCAATGGTCTTCTTGAATCTCTGATCCTTTTCCTTGGAATCCTTACTTCGACGCCCGAGTATGACCGGTCTGACCTTCAAACAGGTTTCGATCCCGCATAGCCCAAGCTAGCGTAGCAAGCATCTTGAGAGGACTGCCAGTGCTGCTTTCCCGGTCCCTTACGAGCCACACGCAAGGCAAGCCCTCTCCATGGCACTTCGCGTGCGACACTCTATCCGTCTGCAATTGATATCATCGAGTAGGACCCTCAGCGGTGTTCTCAAATGACGCCCAGTGCCTTAGTTCTACTCGATACATACTTGAAGGTAGACTATGAAAAGAAGTTGCCTGAAGGTGCCCGACTTTGACGCGGACGTTTGACGCACGAGGCAGGCTGGCGCTGTACCGCGCATCCAACTTCGCCCGTCTTGTTCTATCGCGTAGTACCCAAGTCTGCCTCGTGTTGTCCGAATTTTCGAGTCAGTTACGAAGTCCCAACTAGTTACACAACTACGGTTATGTGACCGTTTCGTGAACTGAACTCAGCTGATGACCGCTCTGGCGCCTCTCATTCCTCACCAAGCTTTCACTGGCAGAGTGTTTGGGGCACGATCGGCTCGGAAAGAAGTGCGCTGTTTTCGCACTGATCTCTGGGCATATTTTTAAGGGCGGTTATGAAGGTACAGACAGTACCCAAATGACGTCGCGGCTCATTGAACTAGTGATGGCTCATAGTCTCGTGCCCAGACGTTTTTCCTATTCGGGACGAGTGTTTGACACGGTTCCTCAGGAACAACTCGCGTTTCTCGTTTGCCATGGACTCGTCCCAAAAGGGTAAGGAACCGAGTTCACTTCCTTAGGGTTTGCGGGTACGAGACTGGACATCTCATCTGCCTGCCTCGTGTCTCGGCGCCTGCCTGCCTGTCCTGCTTAAATCTAGTAATCGAGCAGTGATGTCGAGTTCACGTTCTCATGATTTCATCCCATGGCAAGCGATGTAGGCCACTAATATATAATGCATTGCCAACCCTCATTCAACAACTCACAATCCCTCTTCTTTCTCTCTTACTCTTGCAATCGCGTCCACCCTCCAATCCTGCCAGTGTATAGGCATTCCATAGTATAGACTGCACGTCCCTTGCCTTCAAGAGCCGACATCGTATTCCTATCATAAACGCAGTCTCCGTCAGTATAGTACGTGGCCTATTACTGCTACCGATATACAAATAAAATTGTTTATACTAGGCTATGTCAACATTGACCGTAGTACCTAAGCCCCAGGATGGTATTATCTGTCATCGCCGATATGCCCATACTGCTCCCATCCAATTTTGGAATCTTGGTGGCCCAGGCATACATCTACAAGGCGTCCTTCATGGCGACTTCTCCAACGTTGTCGACGATGGCACCGAGGTGATGTTTGCGCCTGGGGCTAAGGTCTCTTATAGAATCGAGGTAAGTCACTGTCACCCTCAACCTTGCTACTAGTCGTTGGCTGATAATACTCTGTTTTAACAGTGGCCTGGATATCAAGCCATGAGCAAGCAGGTCCATGCCCGCCGCGTGCATGGCACACAATGCCGCACTAGGATTGCTCAGCAGGTTGCAGAGATGGTTGATGATTTTATCTACGTAAGTTACCTCCGAGTTATCTACAACGTATTGCTAGCAAACTGACAATCGCCGCTGATTCAGGAGAGGGGGCGTTGTGAGACCCCATTTCCCGAGTGGCGCGTTGGACCAGGCTTCATTGCATACGAGAGCCTGTACCTTATGGAGCTCAGGCGTGTCTCGAAGTCTACCTGGGTGGCTGTGCTTGCATATGCTGCTACTTGAACCTGGTTGGAGAGCCCTACGCCCATTCTAGAACAACAACGACTCTGCGTTTTCGTCTGTACTTCATCCGATCCAATATGCTTTGCCAATGCTTTATCCGAGTTTACTATGTCTTTCCATTCTCTTTAGTCGTCGATTTGTTTCTTCCACTGCTCTTGGTTCATCGAGTGATTACCGCAATGCATTCTGTATCATTTCCTGCTGGTGCTACTGCATTTGTCGTCCACAGTCCAATCACTCGACTTCCCAAATCCAGCACGCCAGTGTTTGTTTTCGTGCGGCGATTGAAAGCAAGAGATGTGATTTCGAGCGCCCACGATGTGGCAAAGCTGCGGGTGTCAATTATCTTTCCAGCCAACCAACCAGCCACGACTACGACGACGGTCTCCTCGGGTCTCTGGTCTTGCCCTCCACGTCTCCTTCCTACCCTCTTGTTTCTCCCCGCCTTTCCGTCCTTGACCCTCTACCAGCCTGAAAACTAGAGCAGAAGCATGATGTCGTCCTCCGAGCCATCCACCGACACGCCCTTCACACCCATCTCGGCGCAGTATACCAAGTTTCAGAGGCAGTACCAGCAGGTTCTAGACAAGATTACGCCGTTTGTGCTGTATAGATGGTTGACGACTGTTGGGCTGCTGGGTCTGTTTATGCTGAGGATCGTGCTTGCGCAAGGGGTGAGTGTTTATCCTGTGTAGTATCTTCAATAGCTATGTCGTAGGAACTCACTCTATGTCCTTCTAACTGTCTTTTGTGTTTTATAGTGGTATATTGGTAAGTTCCATCCATATCTGAAGTCTCAAGTACCTTTTCTCTAACATGATTATATTATCCTCCAGTATGCTGTGAGTTGCGCTTCCCATGAACGAACAGACACGCACATATCCTCATACGAACCGCCCGCCAGATGCCCACGCCATATACCTCCTAAACCTCCTCCTCGCCTTCCTCCAACCTAAATTCGACCCATCCCTACAAGAAGACCTCATGGCGGACGAGATAGAAGAGGGTGGCGAGGAGATGTCTCTCCCATCTGCGAGAGACGACGAGTTCAGGCCTTTTGTTCGTCGACTTCCTGAGTGGCAGTTTTGGTGCGTTATACTACTCTCGACGTCTTCAAAGTGGCGTTCTCACGAAATGTGACTGATACATGTACGCTGACAGGCTATCATCAACGCGCGCCACACTCGTCGCGCTGTTCTGCACGCTATCGGAAGCGTTCGACGTACCCGTATACTGGCCCATCCTCGTCATCTACTTCTTCATCCTCTTCACCTTGACCATGCGTCGACAAATCCAGTACGTATCCCCATCTGCAGCATAACAAAGGAATCAGTACTGATGAACGTCCGTCGTATAGGCACATGATCAAGTACAAATACGTACCGTTCGATATTGGCCGTAAGGCGCGGTACGGTAGCAACTCGAGACACTAGAGGATGCAACTACAGCACTAGACGTGACGCGCGAGCTAGATTTACGAGCTATGAATGAATGGACAGTGGGTTTGGGAGGCTACGAGGGAAGTTGAGGTTATTTGTTGTGTTATGCTACGTACATTATGCGGATGCAGATGCAGTATGAGTAGTCTTGTTGGCATCTATATCTAATTTCTCTAAAACGCTTACCATATTCTCTGCCATGAACGGAATAGGAGCTGTATGGTTGGTAAAACTGATCACTAATGTTATCGCACGAACTTAGGAAACTCGTCGAAGCCGCGTCATCTAATCAGCATCTGCGAACGTACTAGCTGACCAGGAAAGAAATGTCGTCAAGGCAGGCGTCCAGAAGAACTGACACGGTGCGCGTCATCAATCCTTCCTTCCTCTGCTCGAACCTCAGTCTGATTTGAGGCGTAGTCGTCGTTGGCTCCAGTAACCTGCGACTTTCGCCCTCAGGTCTGAACCCTGCTTTCACGCTCAAAGGGGATGCAGGGCTGTACCTATACATTCAACACAACACTGTCCATATTATGCGTGTTTAGTGGTCACTGGGACTTCCAGATACCCAAGAACCGAGAGACGAGCCGTCAGAATCCTCGACGAGTTGGAACTCGCGTGTAATCTACCTCGCAAAGCCTCGCAATACCCGTCTGCTCCTGCGTACGGGTGTCAACGTGCGACAATCGGTGCCCAGCTAGACCGCGATGAACCTAGTGGCATCTCGGCTCGTTTATTTTTCTCGAGCTTGCTTCTAGCTTCGCGAGGTTACATCCGACGTACTTGCCGACCACCTCTTTGTCACAAGCGCACTCAACGCTCATGGACAGCCGGCGGGTGTGCATGTATGCACTCCGTTGACGGTAGTACACAGATCCGCCAGTCAACTGATACCACTGTGCGTTGTATACCCGGTACAATTGGACCCATAGCGTCGTTCACAAACGACGGGGTACCCAAGTATGCCCTTGCGAGACGTCTGTGTAATACCTGCAGGATTTAAAGCACGCGAAAGATGAAGAGAAGAAGCTCTTGCAGGAAGGTACTAGAGGGAAAATAGCAACGGAGCAATAATTCGTGTAACAAGCACAGTACAGCGACATTAAGCCACACTGGATGTTACTGGGATGGTTCAAAGCATATCTCGCATCTATACATCCTGAGAGCAAAGTCCGACTAAAACAGAGAAGCTATCGGAATTCTGCCACGACAATTCGTTGAAATAAAACCATTATTGTATGCAGCACACCTCCTTCACCCAACACCCACCTACAAAACAAACGGAACAACCGCCCTCCTCCCCCTCGGATACCCCTCAAACCTCCTCAAATACCACTCATGCCCCCTCCACGCCCTAGGCAACATCGTAGCCACCTCGCTCAACAAAAACACCCACGGCGGCGCGTACGTGTCCAAGTCAAAGGGAGAGGGGAGGGGGGAGGAGGCGAGGGCGAAACCGAGCCATTCGAGCCATTCGCAGAAGTAGTTGGGGTAGGAGATGTAGGTGTAGAGGAGGCCGTGGGGGATTGCGTAGTGTGGTTTGGGCGAGGAGGGGGAGGAAGAGGGTTTGTCGTCGGTGTCGGTATCGATGTCTGTGTCTTCTTCGACGTCTTTTTTGTTGGTCGGTTGGACGGCGGTACTTTGAGACTCCTTGTTGACGTTACGTCGAAGGTCGTAAAGAATCTCATCATGCAAAATATTCCCCACAAACCCCACAACCCACAGCCCAACGCCCACCCAAAACCTCGGTCTCCCATACGCCCCCTCCAAAAACTCCTTCGCCTCATTCGACGAAAGGTACGCCCCAATAAGCGTGCCATTGACGATCGTATACGTGACGGCGCACAGCGGCACTATAATATGGAACTTTGAGCGGGTGGGCGTGCGCAGCGGGGAGATGAAGGCGCGGTTGGTGTAGTGCAGGAGGAAGAGGCCGGAGAGGATCGCGCTGGGGTTGGAGGGTGTTATTGGGGGTGAGTGGCCGTAGTTTTTGAAGGAGAGGGGGGAGGTCATGTAGGCGAATATGCAGGTGATGAAGGAGGCGCTTTCCATTATTACCCAGGCTTTTATTCCTGGTGTGGTGTGGTGTAAGTATGTTAGTTTGTGTGTAAAAGTGGTAGTGGAGAGTGGTGCGCACCGTCAACGAAGAAGATGCTGCTCTGGTCGTTCCCTGCGAACCGGCCGAAGGGGGCGTTGTAGAAGAATGAGGCGGGCCCTGCCAGCAACGACGCGATGGCGAACCATTTCTTCGCAACTGTCAACGTATTTCAGTATGTTTGGCGTACATGCGTGCGTATGACTTACAGTTGTAGAGGTTCTGGTTCTGTACGATCTCTGCTCGTAACACCATGATTAGCTTGCGAGGTGGCTGAGAGCAACCTTCAAGTTGAGTTGGTGAGAAACGAATGCTTCTACGTCACCAGGAAACTCGGGGCGGATCACTCGGTCCGACTTTTCATGACGATACTACTGACACCGTGCATCGGGAATCAGGATGTCAGACACTTTTAAACGATGACTACTGTATGACTGTCACTGCATAACTTCAGACCCGGCGGATTTGTGGTCGTTGAACATGGCGAGCAGGATGACGGGAAAAGTGTCGCAAATGTCCAAGGTGAGCCCGGGTTTTAGCGCTCGGGAGATGTGATTTCATCTACGACTCTTCACAGTCTCTTCACCAGAACTCGTCGTTCAAGTTGAACTTGTACTTGACTCTCAACCGCCACTGTTGTTGTATAGCCTGTTCTCTGTGTTACCTCTGGGTCTCGCTCCACCGGGTGACAGAAGCTCTAGCCGATGGCGTCGTCTCCTTACTACACTGGCTTAACAGAGAAGGAGCCCTTCGACGACGGCCTCCCAACCTTCAACGTCAACGCCGCCGTCCACGAAAAGAGACTCCTCCACTCATCTTCAAACTCCTGGCTCGCCTCCCTGTCTCTGCCTCTCCCTGGCGTAAGAACTACGCGTCTCAGACTCCCTCTGCCAAACCTCCCTCGGCTGCATCGCTCTACTGTGCGCAGATTCGGACGGCGACGCGGGACTGCTCTGCTTCTGCTTGGCTTTCTGGGGGTCTTGTATCTTGTCTTGTCAGCGAGTCGACGCTTTGGATTGGGAGCTAAATCGTGGCCGACGCCGTTTCATGAGCCGTCTACGCTGGTGTACCGACGTGAGGATCTTCGGAAGATCTGGGAGTGGGAGGTCGCTGCTGGGCATTATCCTAGCAGAAATCGGAGTAAGATATCGTGACCTATATGGTCTTCCGAGACTTACCTCCATGCGTACAGTACCAGAAGAGATTGGTTTGCACGATGTACTCGACAACCCAGCCCTGCCCATCCAAACTTCTTTGTCCGCTACTGGCAGGTTCAAGAGACCCACTTCGACGGAAAATCACGGTATTGGCCCTAAACGTGTATATATGGACATGCAAGCCCAGCCGCCCAATGTCGCATACCCACGGCGCCCGATCCCTGGTAGTATAGCCGACTTAGACATAATCATGGAGCACTGCGACTTCTCCGAGAACAAGGCAAGTTCTCTCTGTATAATATGCAGGAGACTAGTTTGATGCTGATGCCGGTGTAGTATGTACGCGACTGCCTCGAAGTCCTCAGATACGGCGGAGGCCTCGAACTAGGAACCCGCACACGCCGCACCAAAATGTCCAAATGGAAATACATCTACCTCGAAGAAAGCGCAAAGAACCTCTCGGTGCCCTCGCCCTCCATCAAGCCCTTCGCTCTCAAAGCACCTTCCCCTCCAAATCCGGACCACGCTACGGACGAATTACCGAAGAAACGCGGCGTTGCCTGGGAGCCTCATTTACGTCTGCCTCCAGTTCCGAAACGTGTACCGTACAAGGATAGGGATGAAGCGCAGGTGTGCGACGAGCAGAACCCGCATATATTCCATATGTTCTGGACGGGGCCGTTCACGGACAAACCATACCTCGCCCTGCTCTCCTTCCTCTTCACTCAAAACCTCGGGCTCCACCACTCTGCCTCTTCCTCCAACTCTCAAGATAACATCTGCAGACCAAAGTTCTACCTCTGGATAAACCCCGGCCCCGCCGCCTCCATCCCCAACCCTTCCGCCATGCGCGACATGTACGACGACCTAAAAAAGAACCCGTGGGCGTCGCCGTTCTTGCATCCCCGGTTTAAAGATGTCGTGCAGTTCAAGATGTGGAATACGACGGAGCAGCTGGATGGGGTGCCTGAGCTTAGGGATGAGTGGAGGGGGATGAGGGAGAGGTTGTTCAATTCTGGGGGGTATGTGGAGAAGGTTCCTCAACCGAAAGACGAAGAGGACGAAGAGTTCGAAGGAGAAGCTGAAAGTGTCGAAGTGGACGGTGCAGACGCGAACTCGCCCGACGTACTCCCCGCAGCTCCTGGCCCCACCGTAAAGCACAAAGCCAAGGCAGACGACAAACTCTCCCGCATCGGCTCAACCTCCGCCTCCACCTACGACCGCCTCTCCGTCATCCTCTCCGACATGGCGCGTTTCGTCCTCACGCACAGGTACGGCGGGATCTACCTCGACGCCGACACCCTCCTCCTACGCGACTTCACCGACCTGCTCAACTCTCCCTCCGCCTTCGCCTACCGCTGGTCGCGCTTGCCCTTATACAACACAGCGGTGCTGAAAATGCACCGGGAGAGCGCGTTGGGAGGGTGGTTGATGAGGACGGCGATGAGGAATGGGATGGACTTTCATCCGATGAGTGTTAGTCGGTATGTTAGGGATGCGGGGATGGAGGGGTTGGTGAGGAGGCTGCCGGATGCGCTGTTTGATGGGGCGTGGCTTGGGACGGAGGGGTATCAGAGGGAGAGGCCTGCGCAGCCGTATTTCGCTGGGTAAGTTCTCGCATGTCTCTCTTGTTTCTCTTGGTTCCTATCATACATAGCTTGTTCTAACGATGGCACCTGGCAGGTTCCAAGAATTCTTCGACACCCCCGCGCTGAACGCAGCCGCACCACAAGCAATGGGCTTCGACGGGTTCTTCAAAGGAGCCTACTCCTACCACTTTCACAACTTCTGGTTCGTCGTATTCCCTCTTCTTCCCTCACATAAACTCACTCATCCCCACTTTCTCTTCAACGTTCCACCACCGTCTATTATGTAGGTGGAAACCCTTCGACCCAGCACGCAACTTCCCAGACCTCGGACCTCGCTTCGCAGTGGGCGAACGGGCTGCGCGGGAGGCTCTAACGAATAAATCGGGCTTACACTCAGAATTGACGGAAGGAGTAGAGGGTGACGGTGAGGGAGGAGGAGAAGGAGAGGGAGAGGAAGGGGAGAAGAGAGACTTGGACTGGGCGGCGGTGATGAAGAGGACGTTTGAGGCGTATGTGAGGGGGGAGAGGCCGAATATGTATGGGGAGTGGATTCGGTGGTGAGTATGGGTGTGTGAGCCTTGTATTTGTGTATGTGGACTTGCATATCGTGTTTCTCTTCACCTCTCTGGCACCCGATTCTCGTTGTATACCCTGCATTGTGATACCCCTCTTTTTGTAGCATTTTGTTTGTATCCTGTATGGGATTCAATAGATTTGTCGACTTTACCACCAGAGTGTAATCGTCCGACAGGCTATACTTTATTTTTACGTTAAGGTATGACGATGGGCTTGATACGCAGTTAATGCATGCTATGATTATCGAAAAATAGCACATGAAGAGTCTAGCATACAATGTCTGAAAAGTCAACTCGCAAAGGAAGCAAGAACATCGAGATGCACCATTACATCATGCTACATCAGCCGGGTCTCCCTCTGTACGCTTCGCACTCCCAGCATCTTGACCCTCTCCTTTCCCGGGTACGACCACCTCCTGAATCTTCTCCGCAGGCGTCTCAGACTCAGCCTGTTTCTCCTTGTCGTCCTTCTTAACCTTCGGTTTCCTAATAGACCACCCGCCCTCGTATCCAAACCACGTATACCTCTTACAATGCGGCCCTCTTAACAGTATGACGACGAGGCAGAATCCCTGCCACCCTACGGAGAGCGCAGCAGCGGGCCTCCACCCGTCTGCGTTGAACACTTTCGTTCCAACGGCGGTACCCATGATTTGTCCAATGAACAGCTAGAACCACCACCACCACCAACATCACAATCAGTCGATACTCCTCACAGAGAAGATGAACAAGGAGGGAAGCTGGTAGCTCCACGTACCGAGATAATCATCACAGCGTTCATCCGCGCTCTCGCAGCAGCATCAAGCCCAAAGACACTAGTGATCAACGCGACCTGCTGCATCTGCCTGAACAGGTCGATGCCCACGGTGACGATGACGACGGCGGCGATGTTCACGCCTCCTGCGCCGAGTTGGATGGCGTAGAAGGCTAGGGAGGCGACGGTGGAGATGAGGGCTGCTGCCCAGGGGTACATGCCGTCGACTAGAGGGCCGATGAGGGGGGCGGCGGCGACGCCTACCATGCCGATGAGACCGAATAGGCCGATGACTAGGCTGGAGGGTATGGTAGACTTGTCAGGATGCAGAGTGTGAGTTGGTGAGCGGGACCTACGTGCTATAGTGATACAAAGGTCCACCAAGGAGGAAGGTCAGCGTCACCTACAAATACATCAGTAAGGTAGTAAATTGTCAGAATGTAGCGCGTAACATACCCAGAAGTTAGTGAAGCAGGCCATCGAGGCGAGGTTAATTAGGTTGGCTTGTATAAGCACCGGCTCAGTGACCGCAAACTTTGCCATACTATACAAAATCGTCCAGTACGTCATGCCCTTATTCTTCGCCGGATAATCGGGGAGTTTGAAGTACAACAGCACCAGCATACTGGCCTGCCACCCCAGAGCGACCCAAAACACGATCCTGTAGGACGCGAACTCCGCGATGAGACCGGCAATGACTCTCGCGATGAGAACACCGAAGAGGAGGCCCGAGAATACGATGGAGAGGGCGGAGCCTCGTTTGTGAGGGGGCGCGAGGTCTCCGGTGAGTGCGATGAGGATTTGAGGGACTACTGTGGAGATGCCGATCAAGAATGAGAGGACCTCGAATACGACGACGTTGGAAGTGATTGGGAGACCGATTGTCAGGGCAGAGCAGATGGTCATGAGAAGGAGGATGAGCTGTCGTCGTCTGACGAGGTCACCAAGAGGGCCAATTAGGACCAGTCCTACAGCATAACTGGTTGTGGGTGTTAGTTAGGGATAGTGCAACACCTGTGAGTGTGCTTACCCTGCCTGAACAAGGGTTGGAATCCGTGACACTTCGTCATGGTCTACATTGAACGCCTGCGATAGCTTTACTGCAATTGCGGTTGAATTTGAGTACTAGTATTATGCGGCGAATACAGGAATACGCACGTAATAACGGCTGGCAGTAATACAAGTTTGCAACCACTACGATATGTTCTCAGCATTCCGTCTGCATTCCGCAATTAGATGACGAAAGTACTCACTGCAAGTGGTTGCCACACCAAACAGTACATTGGTGAAAACATCGAACTCTGCAGGGTTCTCCGGGTCGTATCGAAGATACTTCGGTATTGGAAGGATGAAGAAATCCCTCTTGACGATGTCTGGATGCGCCGCTTTCCCACTAGACTCCGCAAATCCTGTCTCCGTGGTAGACGGTACGGCTGATGCACTGGAGTTCAGCTTGTCTTCGCTGGACGCCGGAGGTACAGCCTGGTTGGCTGGATTCGATGAAGAATCTTGTGTCGTGGCCATGGTCAGTGCTTGGCACCTCGCGTGCGACAACTGCTATAGGGTGGCCAGCGGGCAGACGGCAGCTTGGGCTGGCTGAGAAAGACTGCCTGCGCGCCGTCTTTAATAGCCACGCACCATCACATCGCAGAGAAGTCATGTTCAGTCTCACGAGGAAGCATCTATGACGCTCCGACACGAGATGGAACAGATGGGAACGGAGAGTGTAGAATACCTTCGAGGCCACATTCGAGAGCATGGTGACCGGGAAATGGACCCACCGTCGACCACCAGATGCTGCATTCAACTTGATAGCATTTACAATGACGGTCGCGATCAAGTTGCATTTGCCAGGAACCCCGATCAATGTGCCTTTGGGGTCCTGATATCATTATTGGCCCCCGAGTACTGTACCGGCTACATCACCACCCTGACTCCGGCTGTCACCCAGGATTTTGGAATCCTGATTAACTCGCGGCTGTTCAGCAGACGAAGTGACGCTGTACAAAATTTGACGAACAAAAACTATGACAAGAGGGGGATTCGAACCCCCGCAGAGAAACCTCTATGAGAAACCAGCCAATCACTGGCAAGCATTTTACAGCTTGAGTCACACGCCTTAGACCACTCGGCCATCTTGCCCTGTTCGTGTTGCTCGATAGAACAAATATACCTCTAAAGTGCTCAATTTTCCAGGCAAGAAGTTCACCGTGACATGGCCCGGGTATGCAACACTATAGCACGCACTGCTGCCATGGTACTACTTAATATCCGTATGTGTTCGAGTCCGTTCAGTACTACAGACATGGATATAAGTAGCGACTGTAAGATGCATGGATGCGAGCCGCTGCCATCTCAACATCTGCCAGAGTACACCCCCGCAAGAGTAAGACTCGAGTAATGACTAACTTGAATAATAGCTGATATACTTTATGCCCGAATTTCTGTGCAACTGGAGCGCAATCAGCATGCAATGTTGATGCATAGATAAAAAGAAAGGAATTTTGTAATACAGTATGGTCACGGTGGAATATTAAGACACACCTTTTAGAATACGTCAAACGCGGTAGTCCATCAGAGTGGTCGTCCCTTTGACGAAACATTGTCAAGGAGGGTGTATGTCGGTCGAATGGGAGGCTGTTTCAGCTGTTCCTGGCAGATAGGTCACATTGCGCAGCAATCGCACACTTGTTTCTCCAGAAGCAGCGGCTTTTGCTGCTAAGTGTGCTTGCTCGTTCCCTGGTATACGGGAATGTCCAGGCGTGTGCAAAAACTCTAGCAGGATATGAGGGTGTTTACTCCGTGTACGGGCAGCCCATCGCTGCACCATCGCCGCCACAGGATTGCGATCAAGTTTCCCTGTGCCCTTCGTCAGACAGTCCACGACGAAAAGGGCATCGGAAGCGATGGTGAACTGCCTCCCTTGGTGCCCGTGGACAAGCATCTGTAAGAGTTGCTGCAACGCAATAAGCGCGGCCCAGTATTCGGTTGTTGTGGAAGTAAAGTCCTTGCAAGCACCGAGATAGAGTTCCGAGACCATACTACTTCCATCGGGCAGTGGCATGTATACAGCAGCGCCCGCACCAGTGGGTCGCAGCGATCCATCCACATACAGAGTCAGTGGTTCGTGTTGATGGGAGGTGAAAGGCGATGGCGTGGTGCGGGGATTCAGGAGTGCAGAACACTCTCGCTGTAATTGGCTCCAAAATAATGGGTGTGAGGAGGGAGGTGCGGGCTTGAGAGGTGCGGGCTTGAGAGGTGCGGGCTTGAGAGGTGCGGGCTTGAGAGGTGCGGGCTTGGGAGGTGTAGACTTGGGAGGTCGAGGTGCGGGCGGTCGCTGGTGGCCCAATGCGAGGTATCAGTAGTGAGCAATGAAACCGAGTGTTAATGTGTTACCTTCGTCGCCGCTGAGATGGAACGTGAGGCGCCCAGAGTGTATCGAGAGGTACGATACGGTAGCTGCGAGTCGCGAGAGACACGACGTAGCTGGAATATGTCCGTCACTTTTCGTGATAGCATGTTGACGTCAGTCAGTAATCCTGTGGCTAGTCCAGCATCTTATATCTCTTGCGAAACGCAGTCCCATCACACCCACGCTCTCTGGAGAACGTCAGGAGAGAGGCAACGCGAATAGGCCAGAAAAACGCGTCGCAACGGCACACAACGTACCTTCTTCGCGCGGTTCTGGACCCCCTGCTTTGCTGTAGGAAGCCTCGTGTCAGCGGTAGAGCGAACATGCATGAGAAATCGTTGTGATCTTACCACGTGTGGTTACTCATCTACTCCTTTGGTTTGTGAAGGTTCGCGGCATCTAAAATGAGGTATATGGCTTATGGCATAGCGTACGTTGTCGTACATGTGGCAAGCGAAACTGGAAGCAAAAATGGGCATGCCTTCGGTGAATATTCGTCCAGAGTTCCGATAAGCTCATCTTCGCGGAACGACGTTCTTGAACGATATATACTAAAGTAGGTATGAGCAAATCAATACATGGATGACGTTATTAACAGCCGAGAGCAGTCATTGCTTAGGAGTACTGTGACTTTGTTATGCAGTCCCGATGCGAAATTATGTATTCTTCAAGGGAGTAACGAGTTGTTGGATGTGCAGCGCCGAGATAGCCTCAGAGTAAGATAACATACCTAGGTTTTCGACAAGACCAAGGTTCGTTAGCACAAACCCAAAGTACAGCCTGAGTAAACCAGATATATCACCGCATACTTTTTCCTGGCCATAATACAAGAGATGCTCGTCCCAGTCGCCCTGGTGAGTTGGTAAGTAACAGCAACAGTACTCAGCGCGAGTGTGCCATTGCATCTTCAGTGATTCACTAGTGTTTCAAGCTTCGGTTTGAAGAGACTCTACTGAGCAAATAGATGACAAGATACGAAGACAGCTGCAAGCCTCGTGGCGTTGAAACGCCTTGCACAAATACCAACTCCGCTTGGCGCATCAATTCTATCATCATTCCCGCTTCCTTCCTGTTTTGGAAGCTAGTTCCAGGTTGAACTCGTCCGACCATCATGTCCTTATTATTTCTTACTTACATGGCATGCTCCCCTTCTTCTCTTCAATCAGTACAAATACCTACTTTAAGGCACGTACATAATCAGTATAGCTCCATGCCCTACTGATCTTAACATACATACTGATATTACCCTTCTTTTCTAGTACCGTACATATCCTCATGGGCAGAGCGGATGGTCACACGTCACATCCACTCCGTCCCCACCGCTAATGCCTCGCTGTCACACTTTGCTCAGCGACCATCCGCTTGTGACAATATATTTTGAATTTTACTCATTTTTTTCGCCCCTGCGGGGCACGTAGTATCCCATCCGCTAAGGCGACGATACGAACAAGACCAAATTGTTGACTACTCCAATTCCTGTGTCAACTACAATGACTTCCACGGAGCTCTTCAATGCAGACGATGACATCTACTTGTGTCGTGTCGATATCGGCTTCGCACCTACGGTATGTTCTAATCGTTTGAAGAACCATTGATTTGAACTTGGCCTAATCAATATCTCACGCAGGATTGGCACGCCGTAAGCGCATAATTGTTCGGGTAAAGTGAACTGATAATGGAATGAGAAACTGCACCGGATCACGGAGTACAATTAGTCGTAGCCGACTCGACTTCAAGTTTCAACTTTCCTTACATTCAGTGCATTTGAATTTAACGCGCCTGTCGAAGCCCGTACTCTGATAGTTCATGATACCCCTTGAGAATGGGCGAAGCTTGTGCCCGAAATTACGTGCCAATGGCACTACAGCAGCTGTAAGTATAGCGTCAGCTGACAGGGATACCATACGACTAGTAAAATGGTTACGCTCCCCGCGGGATAACAGACAAGTACTCATCTTGCTATCGTATGATGGCCAAGATAAATGTCAAACGGATAATATTGTACACGGAAACGTGGAGAATAAAACCGGCCAAGCCCAAACTGCTAAGCAAAGAACTATCAGAACAAGATACACTAATACATCGTATGCAAGGCACACCCCAAGAAAGCCCAAAATACGATAGTTACGGCACCAACGTCGATGCGTCTTCCACAACACAAGGATAACTAACACTGGAGCCACAATGTACGTTCATCACTCGTTTTCGCAAATATCGACGCTGGTTTCGCCACGAGCAGCATCCCTGGCTGCTCTGTCTGCCCTCTCGTTTCCTTCAATCCCAGAATGGCCGGGAGTATGCACGGGCAAAATCTTGACCCCCGGGAACGCGCGCATGATCTCCTTGGCGCGGTTCTGAACCATGGATGCCATGTAGGCATAAGACGGGGGCGACGTTTCCATCTGCAGAGAGTGCAGTACGCCGCGGTAGTCCGCACCAAGGTAGAAAACACGACCGTGATAGCCCATGTCAAGCATGCTGTGAATGATGTCTAAGCCGAGCATTGCTGCCCAATACTCTGCCTCCGCGGACGTGTACGAGTACTGGTCACCAAGATAGAGTTTGGCCGTGAGGGAACTTGAATGTTGCTCTGCACCTGGAAGCCTCACGTAGGCCGCTGCACCGGCTCCCTCGGGACGGCGAGATCCATCAGGATGTATCACCGGTGGCGGATATGCGGAACAGGTAGAGCGGCTCATTCGAGGGGTGGCAGAGGTGGTATACGATAGTGCCAAACGTGTGTGCTGGCGGATTTTCTCGGCCATAAGCTGATGGCCAGAAGGAATACGGGGAATACGAGGACGAATCTGTGAGTGATACCACACGTTAGTTCGATTCGAGTGGACCTAGCTGCTACGGAAATTGACGGTTACCGTCATGTGTGTTGCGGACTCGAAATAGATGTACAACGGAGCGAGGTTTGTCGATAGAAAGATTGCGAGATGCGCTTGAGGCTGCTGCGGAAATAGTGTCGGCCTTGACTTTATATTCTGAGCGACACCGACACGACGTCACGTCTCCCATTTCTTCGCCTAACAAGATTTCTATGTCGAGAAGAGGGGTGAGCCAGCAAGTAGCCGCACTGACGCATCCCTACGGCACCATTTGGGAGTGACATACGTGTTGTGCCACCTTCAAACAAGCAGGATAAGTTATAAAGCCGCAAACACGAAGCTACAAAGGATAACACACTGACAATCTGCG
The DNA here is from genome assembly GCA_001986395.2 of Irpex lacteus. NCBI lineage: Eukaryota > Fungi > Basidiomycota > Agaricomycetes > Polyporales > Irpicaceae > Irpex > Irpex lacteus. Next base: position 173,111 of record MQVO02000022.1, read on the forward strand.
GGTGTCGAGGTCCACTTATGCCCAACACGTGCTATCTGTAAATCCGCCACAAAGCCAGTCGATAATAGATCTCCTTGACACTTTGACTCACCTGACAACCTACCGTGTACTACAAAAGAAACATGACGTCCATTATCCACATATGCTACTGAATATTTTAAATTAGTATTGGACAGCTAGACGAGGAGGAAGTGATATTCATATTGAGGTTCCACCACCGCCAACACATGATATGAGCTGCGGCTGGTGCTTGTGGTAAGCTTCTGTTCGGCCGCTACTCAACGTCCTAAACAATACATGGCAAGTACATATGTTAGAATATCGTTCATAGCGTAGTAGATCGGTAGTTACGCACCTGGATCGTATCGAAAGCGCAGCAGCCGCCACCAAGCCATGAGCCTCATTGTCCGAAGTAAGAGGCCAGCTTCGCGTCCAAAGAACGTTCTGACGTTCTCTCGTCGCAAAGTCATGCGCGCCACAACAGATATGCCATAGAGAAAATCCATAGCATATCTGCTATGGCGAAGAAAGAGCCTTGGATGGAGGATACTTGACAGGAACTGGAAACGAAAGACGTCACAGTATGAAGGCAAGTCTTGCGCGCCTCATAAATGCAGCAGCTTGCAGATACCAACTCCGCTTGGCGCATCAATTCGATCATTCCCGCCTCCTTCCTGTTTCGGAAGCTAGTTTCAGGTTGAACTCGTCCACCCATCATGTCCTTGTTTTTTCCTCCTTACATGCTTCTTTCTTCTGCTCAATCAGTATAAATGCTTGTCTCACATGAGCTCGGCTATCACCGCAAGTAGAACAATATCTATCACTCTGAACGGCGTGTGCTTGGGTATAAAGAGCAGTTGCCAGCGAGAGAATACTGACCGCATATCAGACCTCCCTCAGAGCTACAGAAACCTTCCATTAATTTGCTTAGACATCCGTTCTCCATCACTTTAAGTTCTTATTCCTTGGCATAATCTTCTCCTCCCTACTTTCAAGCAACATGGTGGCTCTCACTCGCATTGTGTTAACTACAATCACGCTGGTCGCTTCAGGTGCGTCGTTCCCGTATGTTGGCGTCATGAAGAGGCTCACACGAATTCCTCTATGCTAGCTTCCGCAATTCCTGTGATGAGAGAAGATATATCTTACAGCGAAATCAGTGCGCAGATTACTTTCAACGGCAGATACGTACCTACTGTGAGTTTTTCTTCGAGTGAATCGAGGTACAAATGTTGATACAGTGCACTATCTTAGGTTGATGCGTCGCCGTTGGATTCCGTTGACCTGCCGCGAATCACGCACTCCATTTCGAACCCTGGTGCTATAGATGTATCAAATGCGAGACAACTATGGTCGCCACAACGTTTGGCAAGATTCGTACCGACACGTTACATCTATTTCTTCCAGTTGCGATGACAAGACTCGCTAGACATCCGTCGTAATCACCCCTGTGGCCTCTGTGCATGACCATCAATCGCTCCCTGTTTGCCCACTCTCCTTACCTATCTTATCGACCTCCTCAACAGACCACTTGTATCTATAGACACTGACCCATGATGACATCATCCCAGCTTGGCACTGTCGTGAAAGCAACACATTATGACCACGCTAGAATGTGCCCGATAATCCTCTTCTGAAGTTTCTCAATCACATTGGTGTTTCGACTTCACGTTGACTTATGGTCCCGGTGATCGGAAGATGCGACATATGCATCTCTGTCTACCAGTTGACTTTACTTAAACTCGCAATCACTCGAGATGGACTGCCACGGTCATAGTATAATAACGCTTTCACTTTTCGATAAAATGTGTTAGTTGTATGTATCCCGATGACTCGACTGATTGCGACCAACCGGGGCAATGTTTCCCAACATTGAGTGATAACGATCGCTAGCGCAAGTCAGGCTGAGAGGTTGTTCTTTTCTTGCACACTTTCCACCATCTCACTTGCTATGTCGGCTTACGGTTCGCTCTCCACTCCTAATCGCCCTAATGCACCTTTACCTTCTACTCTCTGGCACACGAAGAAGAAGCACACTGAACCATCTGCTCCGCATTATCTGACCATACATCACCTCACGCTTGAGACGGCAACAGCTCTTCCGGGTCTTATAGCTTACCTGCATAAGACATTCGCCGATGAACTCGAGAAAGGTTTGACATACCCGCAGGAGATTCTGCAAGGGGAGATCTATACGCAGACAATGTTCGAGAGTTACTTCTTCGCTGCTGATGCATTAGTTGCTATAAGCGGAGAGGGAGAGATCCCTGAGGATGCTGCAGATGGAAGTAGAGCCAAGATTTCGATAGCGGAGGCAAGTAGAGGAAGGCCATGGGAAGATGTCTTGGCTGGAGTTTACTATGTAGGTTCTTTTGAATGTGTGCGCGTTCAATCAAACTTAAGATTCGTGGGTATAGGTCAAACCCAACTACCCTGGGCGGTCGTCTCATGTATGTCTTTAAACATGGACGAATGCTGAGATAGCTGATCTCTTCTTAGATCTGCAATGCAGGTTTCTTGATCCCTCCCAGCCAACGTGGACGAGGCTTTGGCTCAGTTCTAGCCCGTTCCTATCTGTACTACGGCCCTAGATTGGGATATGAAGCTAGTGTCTTCAACCTGGTCTACGTGAACAACATCGCAAGCATCAAGTGAGTGATTATTTCGATCAAATGCATGCGTTACAGCAAATCATTCCGACTGATGTGCTTATACGAAGGCTTTGGGAGGCGTTGGATTTCACGAAAGCGGGTCGAATTCCTAGAGCGGGAAGGCTGAAAAAGGTGGATGGCAGCGGCGAAGAATATGTGGATGCTTGGGTATTTTACAAGAAGTTTGACGAAGTCAAGGATGGTCAATAAACCACTCACATATTTATCGCGTGCCTCCTTCTCAATAATAGGGCCATAGTGACAATTTTTGTCGTGCTAGTGCTTGTGCAAGCCATGTTGTCAGGCACACCCGTGTTGATCTTCCCCAGATTCTATGGCCTGGCGATCGCTGGGCAGTATGCTCACGAGCGCTTGATGAATTCTGCAGATATTACAGGATAATATCCAGGCGATAGTGCGGCACTCATAGGCAATCAGACCCTTGAATGACGCAAGAAGTCGCCACGCCGGGTAGCCGGTGAGCCAAGGGGTACTGTACGCTTGCAGTATTATCAGTATCACTTAGCGCCCAATGAGGCGTACCACTGTGCCGATTAGCAAGAGTCTACCTCACTCGAGACTTCCACAATATCGCTCTCGATGGAGTTCTACACCCCACGGAATGGTGTCCAAGAGTGCCTCCAAGCATATGAAGGCACCATACATTGACCGGCTCGATCGTGAAACTGGCCAGATGAAAAAATGCGCGGGTAAGCCTCCACCAACACACGGGCTCCTGAGGCTCTCGATCAAGAATCGTTTTTTCTAAGCTGACAGAGACGCTGGTGGAGGAAGGCAGAGGGAAATATAAGTATCAGAAAACAATGATGTGTGAGGTTGTTCGCACCTCGCCTTCCGACGTCGACCAACACCAACATGAGCTCAGAGAAAGTCGACATCGACGGCAAGAAGCCGTCGCCTTTCGATTCCGCCAGCGACCTCGAATCCGAAGCGGAGAAGGTCCTCGTAGCCCAGCTTGTGCAGGAGTCGGAACATGAGATCAAGTACCGAACATGTTCGTGGCAGAAGGTGCGTGTAGAACGTCTCCAATAGGAAGGTATCGTAGTTGAGCTGATGGGGGTGTTTCTCAGACTGCAGCTCTTCTCTTCTCGGAATATATATGCCTGGCTATCATGTCCTTCCCATGGTCTGTTTGCGTCATTAGCAAGCGGTATACGCCATTTGCTGACACCAACGGCAACGTTTGACAGGTCTTTCTCCGTCCTCGGCATGGCCCCCGGCATCATTGTGACCATCGCGGTGGCCGCAAGTGTGCAATATACCTCACTTATACTCTGGCGATATTGCCTCAAGCATCCCGAGATAAGAGATGTTTGTGACATCGGTCGTCAACTTTTCGGCGGGTCACAGATGGCTTATAACATCACGGCAGTCTTCTTCCTCCTGAATAACACCTTCATCCAGGGTAAGTCATGCAGCCCTCCCCATTTACTCTCCCAATGACACGGGTCGTTTGATAGGTCTTCACTGTCTTGTCGGAGCCAAGCTTCTGAACACGCTCACCAACGGCAATGCCGCTTGCACCGTTGTTTGGAGTGTGGTCACCGCCGTGATCTGCTTCTTCGTCAGTCTTCCTCGCCCCCTCAGCCAGATGAGCATCCTCGGCACCTTCAGTGCTATCACCATGGGAATTGCAGTGCTTCTGGCTATCATCTTTGCTGGTATCCAAGACCATCCATTCGGATACATTGCAGGTTCTGAGCCATTGGTGACAAGGCTTCCTGTGCCCGGAACGACATACGTCGCTGGCATGTCCGCATTCTTGAACATTACCTACACCTTCGTCGGCCAAATCACCCTTCCTTCGGTATGTGTCCAATTGTACCTTTCCCCGGGCGAGTCGCTGACGGAATCTCCCTGTCTAGTTCATCGCCGAGATGAAGAACCCGAAGGATTTCCCTAAAGGTATGGTACCGTCTCTACGGGATACATGAAGCGAGAAATTAACCTCCCTTCTTTTCAGCTTTGTGGGCCGTCACAATTGCTGAAGTCATCGTGTTCACTCTTTGCGGCGCCCTTATGTACCATTTCGTCGGTACGTTCGTTCATGTCACGGCCGGGACCTGACTACAGCCCGCTTATTCTTCACTTCACCATAGGCAATCAATACATGACTGCCCCAGCTTTCGGCAGTTTGCAGCCCGTATACAAGAAGATTGCATTCTCGTTCGCGATACCTACGATCATCTTCTTAGGATCGCTATACTCAGTACGTTACCGTCCTATCTCTATTCTCAGCATGGCAGGATGGCTGACTGATTGCCCCCAGTCTGTCAGCTCTCGCTTCATCTTCTTCCGTCTCTTCAAGGAATCCAAGCACAGACACTCAAACACTGTCATCGGCTGGGCATCTTGGACTGGTATCGTTGCTGTTACTTGGGTCCTTGCGTTCATCATCGCAGAGGTCATCCCATTCTTCTCTGACATGCTCAGTCTCATGAGCTCCTTGTTCGACGGCTGGTTCGGGTACGTCAACTCGTTTGTGAATGTGCCCAGCACAAGTAGCTAATCGATCGTTCTGTAGATTCATATTTTGGGGAATGGCTTACCTTACTCTCTACCCTGGTGCAAAGCGATGGGCAGGCCCGTGGAGGAGTGCGGAGACTCTATTGAACTATGCCATCATTATCTTTGGATTCTACATTCTCGTCGCCGGGTGCTATGTACGTCTACGATTCCCACTTCGTCCCGTTATCCTATCACTGACCTAGCACTGTTATACAGGCATCGATAAAAAGTATCATTATTGACTTCAACGGTCAGACGGTCTTTAGTTGTGTTAGTAATGGATTGTAAACGAACACCACGCTCATCTATTGCCATGTACTACTAATATTTACCGGCACGTTTCCACGAATGCATAATCTATCCTCATGACTACAATTGAGTGCCATTTCGTCAGAGGGGCTGAGAGCGACAGGTAAAGCCAACTGAATCCAATATTTTTCAGTGATTCGATCTAGCCGATATCTTTGTCATTGTATTGCCAGGCGTAGTTTTACAACAGACTCTCTTCCAATGTTCCCCTTTAACACCATACTACCAACAGCCGATGCACAATCAGTTCAGCTGGAGATCCTCCCGCCTGGACTTAGATTTAGGGTCGAAGTAGGGTTTCTCGCCAATACCTACAACGCGGTTACCCTGACGGTGGTCGTTATAGTCATTCCTGAAGTCATGTTAATCCCTGCGGCCATACGAATGATTGGAGAAAAGACATACGTAGCAGTATGGAACGTGGCTCGGTTGTCCCAGATGGCGACGTCGTTGATTCCCCACTTGTACCTCACTTGCAAGTCGTGGTTCTCAGATACGTGGCGGAAGAGGAAGTTCAAAAGGTCATCGGACTCTTCGGGGTGCAACTCGAGGATACGCTTGGTGAATCTAGTGAAGTCAAGAGTCAAGTGGTGATTTAAACGGTCGGCAATGTGTGATATAGGTACGTACGATCGGTTCACAAAGAGAGTCTTGTATCCTGTCACAGGGTGTGTGCGGATGACAGGGCTAGAACCAGGCGCGTAAGTGTGAGTGCGTTGGAGAATTACGAGCGTGACTTACTGGATGGCCCGCAGGTCGTCGCTGTTGTTTGCGGGATTACCTCTGTCGGTTTGTATAGGTACTCCGAGCTGTTTTGCTGTCTGTGAAGGACGTCAGCTACAATACGAGACAGTTCAGGAAGGAAGAGGCCTCATTACCCTGTGGAAGAAGTTCCCATCGTGTTCTGCAGTCAAGCCCTCCAGGAATCGCCGCAGGGCAGGAGAGAGACGGTCATACGCCTCGTATCCGCTTGCCCACTAAGGAAACAGGACAGGACAGTCAGTCGAGGGTATGTAAGCATGCGCGTGAATACTTACCAGTGTATCACCGCCAACTATACGATGGGTAGAAACAGTCAGTATTTAATTCTAGAGAGCGTGTCTCAAGCGTGAAGACAGACCTTTGGGCAGTGTATGCATTTTCAGGATCTGGAACACTGTAATCAGGAACACAATGACTTTCCTATTTAACGATACACTTACAGCATAATCAGAGGGGACAGGCTCGAACGTAATGTCTGAGTGCCAGCCATTGCTTGCGCGAGTATTCTGCACAAACCCGGCACGCGATATTCCTCTGTGTATTGAAAGTGGTGCTTTGGTTAGAACAACGATACAATATCCTCTTGGATCTGTTACGCACTGCATGGAAGAAATGACCTGGGTATCGGTACCCAGCTCTGGCGTGGTTTCCGTCACAGGATGCTTGTGCAAGCTGGACTCTGCTGGTCTTCCAGTCAGCTGGCCCAGACGCAGGCCAAGCTGCTTTTGCTCCTCTAAGGTAATGGATTGGTTCTTGAAGAAAACAACTCCTCTTTGCGATACCAGGCGAGCGAGATCACGTATGAGCTCATCAGAGTTAGGCGCAGAGAGAAGAACCGAGAGCTGAGTTGATTCAGATGGGAACGAAGTGCCAATATGAGTTGTCTCATCCACTGGGCCAAAGTCCTGGAGAGACTTGAAAGGGGAGGATGACTGGGCGACGACCATTGCGGGGTACGGCTGCACTGACCGAGATGGGGGAGTGAGGGGGTTTGCGCACTATCACCGTCGAGACTGTTATCGATATAAACCCCAAGCAAAGAACACGCTGGAACACGGGGAAGATACAGACTCAAATGTGTTCCTGGGGACGAGTCGTCGATATTAGTCTTCGAAGTTCGACGTCGAGATTTCATGATTAAGTCGACAACACTGAATTAGGAGGTAGCATATCATATGGTCTTGTGGCCGACATACACCGGCCTGGATTCTATGGAGGGATGAATCGATAGCACGCCATGAGCAACGAGTGAAAATGATGCAAGATGCACGACACGATTACCTGCTTGGTCACGGTTCGGACGAGCTCGTCGCCGTCGTGCGGCCTACTAGTAGTACGAGGCGGATCAAAACGCTGATAAGGCTTGTCTTAGCGCACAAGACCAGATCTCGGAAGCAAATCGAATATTCAACTTGAACTGATAAGAAAGGTCTCGCGGATGGGGAAGCTGTAACTTGAAGTACCAGAGAAATCGAAGCAACCGATCGCTGGATTGAGGTTATGAGATCCGAGCACCGAGTCAGAACTGGTCAGCACGAAAACATACACGAGTAGCCAATGCGGTATGAACATGACCAAGGACAGTAGAAACGGAAACGGTGTCCCTCGTCGCAACATGCACGAGGAGAAGGTTCGAAATTCAGGCTTCCAAACGTACACAGCGCCATGAAACGGCCGCTTTACCACGCTTTGACTATACCCCGTACCCCACTGCCGATCTTCATGAATGTGCTCTGAGACAGGTTAAGTCCACGCGAGGGCAAAGCACTGCTATGTTGTGGTGTATGAATTACCTACGCTTTGCCGTTGGATGAGAAGGAAGACCGTGATGGCCGTAGGGGCTTGCTGTCTCCGCTGAGCAGTAGTAAGCACATTCGTAAAACGGGTCATGTTGATGTGCACGCGAACCTTTCAGCGAAGATCAGAGAAAATCCGAGGCTATCAAACACGCACTATTCATGTGGTCATCATGGTACTCGCCTTGGAGATGTAGGAGAGAATGTGACCGTGCCCACCAGGGCGAAGTCGAAGACCCGAGGCATGAATGATGGGAGACCACGTCCGAGTCCGAGTCTAAACTCACGGGTCGAAGAAATCGGGTATATCCTTGAAAGAATGCATGTCCTTTATGTAATACTCCCTGCTTTCTAGGGATGCTGACAGCCGTGCCACCTTGATACAACGTGGTATTGTGAACGGGTTAATAGAGAGGAGATGTGGAACGAACGATTGGCGTACCATGCTGCACAGGTTTTGACCCAATGGACTCGCCGGATACTGGCGGAAGCATTCTCCGCTCGCAGACAGCGGCGCAACCTCGACGCTGCGGCGAGTTGTCATGAGGGAACAATGGACGTCTGTCATTCTGGGGGCGTCGGGGAGAGGAAACGGCGCGAAAACAACAGGTAGGTAAAGCGCCGGTGACTGAGTACAAGGCGTAGATTATAATAGTTGTTGCCACTGCAACCACAGCATACTACGCACCACGGAAGACCTGTATCAGAGGTCGATTACAAGAAAGACACACCGTATGTAAATCCTTGGCTTGCTATGTTTTGACTCGGGAGCACGCGAAACGTCCTAGTACCGTGTCACTGCCACAGTGCGTGCTCATTCTCGATCAGGGGAGATCGAGTATGAGTGTAGATAGACTGCGCCTCAAGGACACCCTAAGATAGTTGTTGTATTTGTAGTGACTCCTACTACGTAGATCCATGTATACGCCGACCGATGGACCTACGAATCAAGTGGTCGTTTCATCGCGACTTTCAAGAGATCTGATGAGTCGAGTGGCGGGCGGCGACGTTATTAGTGGCACAGACAAAACAAAGTACTACGATAAAGATCATTCACCTTTCCGACCATACCAGTGGATAGCACGATGTTCGTCGTCCTTCGTAGGGGCTCGATCTATACTATACTGTAAACGGTGCATAGAACTTCACCATGAAGAAGAGGAGAGATACCTGTGCATGGAAGTCAGCACAAAGTCTGTCATTACCAGCCACAAGACCTTGGTAGAAGCTCACGGTGCATTGTCAGCGGAAGCCACAACAAGAGGAGATGACCCTCCGTTCCGCCGTATCCAAGATCGCGCCACCTGAAATGCACCCTATTCACGGCCTTCACCAGCTGTATCCCTACCGTTTCATGCTATTCACTGGTGCATTGACGATACAATGATGGGTCTGGGCGAGGGAGACCCCAATTCATAGGAGTGGCGGCGAGGCTGTGCGAGAAGGATGATCTTGAACAATGCAATGTCGACAGCAATGCTGAATTAATTCACAAGTGCCACATCCCGAGTGACAAGGCCTATCAGAATCGATCAAGAGGCTTCCGATAATGAGAACCTTCGCATTGATCGAACGGCCAGCGAGTACTCACGTTACACTCCATGTGGGATTCTAGCCCGGCTCCTAGCTACTGAAGTACTCACAGCCCACCGGTCCCTTTGCAGCTAGCTTCGGAGTTGCGAGTGACGACGTGCACGTGTGCCTTGTTCGGTGCGACCGGTCACGATAATTACAGAGTTCATCGGTCCGAAGATATGGCGCTTCAGACAGATTATACCACGGTAAGTAGTCAGATAGACCATGACGAGCATATGTCGAAAGGCGTTCACACTGTGAAGGCAGACGGTCCGAGGTCTAACGTCCTAGGCCAAAAACACGACCGTCAGCTGCTGGAAGTCAATGTCTGCTAGTGGCGTGCTATGGAAGGCATTGCCATGGGCCTGCCGACTCCAACTCGAAGCTGGCGAGAGAAATCAGGGCACGGATGAGCATAGAAACCCATGGGAGTGTTGTTCTATAAGGGATAGTTGGCGGCTGTATTCGTGTCTGCGTCTGGAAGTCATGAAAGTTGGCACCCTAGACATCAAGATGGTCATGTATTAGAGCTGTGCACAGCAATTCAACGAACTCACTTGGACCGTATATGTACTTCTCTGCATGGCCATACAGTATGTGAGCGGGTCGCCCTGGTACTAGAGTTACGCCGCGTCTGCTACGGTCATGACATCTGTGATGCCTCTCGCCGTAATCCTTGCCAGTCGGAGACGTGATTCGGAAAGCATGTATGAGAAGGGATGATCAACAGATATGAATGATCCAATACATACCTGTCTATGCCTGCGAACTCTTTACAGGGGCTCTGTCTGGCATCCTAGCATTCCATCCATCCAACTATTATGTAGTTGTAGGGAAGGTTGACGATATGTATTTCTGGAAAGGAGTCGCTGACCTTCTCCTGCGTCAGCAGCCGCTGTCGCTGTTCCCCGTCCTCAGCCGCAGATACCCTTGACAGAACTCCGTTTGGTCTCCTCGGAGAGATACGTGGAACCATAATGAAAAAGTTCGAGGAGCGTGGGGCGCGTTTGACAGGCGGCGATCGAGCGAGGCTGCTTCTTTCTCCATATACGCGGTTAATCTTGTAGAGAGGTCATCCGGAATTCCGTGTTGAACAACTCGTGTACATACCTGTACATATCGTATTACATAGAGAGGCAGTGCATGAAGGATAAGAAACGGTAGTGGCATGTAAACTAGAAATAGAACATTTATTAGACGGAGATTAGACAGGCAGAAGTAAACCAGCACTTACTCACCAACTGACTATGCATGTCCAGCCAAGGCCTGTTTTCCACGTTCATGGTACAATGCGTAAACGTGCCTGCGGGTTCTCTGTCCGGCACTGTTATGCGAAATGAACTGGAGAACGACACCTATCAGAAATACCGCCAGCTGGACTTCTATCAGCGAACACGTGCAGTAGATACTCGGAAAATGCGTATGCACCTCCGCCCGTGAGATCTTCTTGCGTACATCTTGCTGAGGAAATCACCGACAGCCCGCACAAATGCCTGCTTTATCACCGGGCAGGTACGCGACATTCGCGAAAAAAATAACCGTAGACCGAAGGCTTTGCGAAGTCGCTACCGGAGCGGTTCGAGCTTCGACGTGGCAAGAAGCCCTTGATTGCCCTTGCTTGTTGTACCTTCATCCTGTTGAAATGAAGTAACTGATGCCTTTATGAGTGACGCTCTCGGGAGTGCAACGCGAGAATCATTTCCGTTGAACTCGTGTAATTATAGAATAGGGGGCCAGCAAAGCGTGTCGCCTACGCGTGTTCGGACGTCGGTCCTGACGGTGCACGCGCAAGCAACATTGTCCTCCCTGAGCCTTCTCAGCTTTCAGTCAAGGGCTCTGAGCCCGAACTTCTGTTGCGAAAGAAAAATCTGTCCGGCGAAAATAACGACAGCCTGCGCATCACTGGATGTCCCTCACTGCCGTCAACGTTGCAGTAAGTTGCCGTTGGACCCTCGGTCAAGACCTTTGCGTTCCCGTTGACTGTATACACCGGTTGTCAACCATACTGATAACCCTAGATGAAAGACAACGCAGCGTTAGATCCCGCCAGATCACTCTGATCCCCACACTCATCTGAACGGCCCATTATCTTCTGAGACTTCTAGCGATACGAGCTCCAGCTTCTGAATTTCCCCTTGCAATTCCGAGCTTACTCGTGTGGGAGTCCGGTCTTTATCTGACTTGCCGTGAGCTCGTGCAAGGGGTGTGCAATCACGGTGATGGCTGGTAATGTGTGTAAATCGTATCACCCGTTCCGCGTACCGTGTCGCGCCGTGGGGTGGGGTGCAATTCGTTGAATATCATTCGCATTTCTGCCATCGCAGACAAGCCCAGAACTGGTCTTCTCATAAGCTATCGTTCAATCACAGCGAGGGAAATTCGCCCCGAGGAGGCCTCGAGTTTGGGGTAAACAAGCTACTATGGCACAACCAGTGTTCGTAAAAATTGGGCGCTCTCTGCATTGTCATCGACGGATACCCTTCTCGCAGCATAAAACTTCATGGCAGTATTATTATGCATCTCAGGGATATCCTCCATTTTTCTGGGACGAAACAGGTGAGAGGGGCAAGTAGTAGAAGGATCCCGGTGACGTGACTTTTTGAGAGTAGTGTTCGTAAAAATGTCACAAGACGTCACGCCGCCGTGGTGATCGCTATTGCTGTATTTGGTAGTTCCATCAGTTTCGGCTTCGCGAGACCAGTGTTCGTAAATCCGTCGTAGACTTGCCTCCACGTACGTAGGGCCTCCAAAATTTTGTTGAGGTTTGTAATAGTATATCTGCATATGTAGCAATATATGCAGTAACGCATACTGCTTGAGCGAAGGCCAGAGGAAGCCTCAGACGCACTGTAGTACTACTAGCATGCGCCTGAGCGGAGTTTCAAAGTGATATGGCCCAAATGTCACACTTTTACATCGATACCCTAGCACTACGTCTTGGGACTATTTCACACAGAATCGGGCACTAAAAATACTTGTATATGGTGTAATGTAGCCCTTTCCCTGACTTTATTCACTACGGCTGTTACAGCATCAATAGAGATCTCAATCCATCAGCACTTATTGCCACCACAAAGCTCTACATTGCGCTTTGCAACTTATGTAGGCACTTTTTCCTTACGATTTTTACATCAAACAAAAGCTACAGTTGAGCTCTATTAATGTGTATTATTTCATATTTTTAGAGGGAGGGGAAGTGCCGAAAGTACCAGTGTTCGTAAAAACGCGATTTCGCGAACACCGGTTATGCGATAGTAGCATACGCCGCAAAATGCAGGCATACACATGGTAATTGTTAGCCGACATTGTATGTGGATGGCAATACAGCTAGAAACAGGGCACGTTACACTGCGAATTGATTTCGGGACGCTCTTTGTGAGACGGTGGTGTTGTTTGGCGGGGATATTTGGTGGTGGACAATAGAAACGCGTGGGCATGATGGCGGAATGAGAGAGAATGGGCACGGAAGTCGATGATGACGACGGCAATGGGAATGGTCATCGCGAAAGATGTAGACAAGGACCTGCAGCGTTGGTATATCCAGGAATACGAATACCATCGAGGCTTGAGAAGTGTTATACAATCGAGGGCGTCAGTGAATTTCACGAAACATACCACAAAAAATCAGCCTGAGTATGCGTGCTTCCCTGCTATCGCAAAGCATATTGTCGGTATAATTTCCTGAACTGTCTGCGTGAAACGACGTACCTTGCCTCTTGCCGATGTCAGGCAGAGGACCCTGGTGGACTTGGGACTCAGGAGAGTTCAATCGTGGACGTCACGGCGGCCGGCCACAAGACGACAATCTAGGTCCTCTTGAAGGTTCGCATCGAATGGCATAGCTGCCTATACAGATACCCAGATAGTACGAAGCTCCTGAGTAAGCGGGCCATCGCAGACGGAGCGACGGCGGTCGACAAAGTCGAGCCGCAGGTCGTGCACAGGTCCGCAAGAGCTCGAACGGTCGAACGGTTCGGCGAGTCTGATAAGCTTCCGCTGGGGGCGATCGAGGCACAAGGACCACGAACGAGGCTGGGAACGAATATTTTATTTGTTTACCCCGCCTTATGGGTGGTGGAGTGTAGCAAGAAAATCGCGGAAGTAAAAAACGCGACTCGATTGTGACTGGGGCGTGGCTTGTCAGATATCTTGGCGAGTGCGGCTTACGCGGCTTCAGTCGACAATTCGAACTTCAAACATTCGGACGATGGTGGATGGTATATTCTCGATGTTTATATTCTTCCTATTCTTGTATTTACTTCATTGCTAAGTACGTGCCTATACATGTGATGGTTTAATCTGAGTCCTGAGCTATTATAATACAACATGACTGTGGGCGCAAGCGAGTGAGATGTATGAAGAGAAAAAGAGAACATGCAATGATTAGAGGTATGCGAAGAACGAGGTATAGATATGAAGCAATCAAGCCCTGATTGTGCACGACTGTCCATGGATGTGAATGAAATGCAAAGAAAAACAAGATCAAGCATCGATCACCAGTGGGGCCCCAAGGAGAGAGAACAGACGTGCAGGAAGAAATATGCGTGAAGGAGAGACGTTGATGTCCAAAGGCGACGATGGAGGAATCTAAGGAATGAGAGCGAACCCAAGGTTGGCTCACCGCCATCTTCGGATCGTCCCACGCAAATAAGGACCTATATAGATTAGGGAGACGATAATTAAGGAGCGAGTGGATAGCGCATGTCTACCAGGCGACCGGCGCCGCGTACGCGAAGAGATCGCACTTGGGTTTCCTCGACGATACGCCATCATTTGACATCCTTGCCGAAGGTTGGGGGTGGGTCTGAGAGCGCATGGGCTTGGGCATAACACGCTGAGAGTCGACGGCGATGGGGATACCGCCCGGGCTCGCGATCTGCACCTCGTTGTCGACTTGACCCTGAGGCGTCTGTGGCGATACAGAAGAGGCTGGGGACGTCGACGCCGAGTGTGATGCATCGGGGGTGTCGGGAATGGATGGTGAAGCCGGGGGCGAGAGGTAACTTGATTCCGGCGGTGCGGTTGTGCGGAGAGAGGGCTTCGGTGGCGATGTCGAGATGGCACTGCGGCCGGTGACGAACGACGGTGCGGGTGTCGGTGCACCGGAGGCGTACGGTGTTGTCGATGGCATAGGGGATGGTGCAGGTGAAGGCATGAGGTAGCTGGGATACGGACCTGGACCCTTGAAGTCCCGCTTCACCTTCTCCTCGAACTCCTTCAAAGCGTTGGGCTCGACATTCAACTGCCACTCGAGGTAACTACACATCTCCCTCTCCATCTGGTTGATTTCCCGGAGTGCGAACATGCCTTGACCGACTATCGACCATGACTTGTTCGAATACGTGTCGTCACAGATGACCTTCGAAGCAAGCATGAAGGCAGAGATGAAAAGACGGTGGCCAGAGGAGCCACGAGCCGCGGGGAAGCGAGCCTTCAGTCGTCGAAGAAGATAAAGAGCAGCGTATGTGACGGAAGTGTGCAACCGCGTCCGGTGGAGGGCATAGGCAATGAAGAGGTCCAGACGGGGTGACGGTGCCGAGGGGTTCGCCGACGATACTGGGGGGAGCTCCGGGCAAGCAAACAAATGCGTCACGAAGTTCGTACATATCTTGGCTGTCACTTCATGGCCGTAATAAGGGTCCGCCTAGTAGGAGAGAGCGAAACATGAGAACTAATATTTTGAACTGGCCTGTGAGAGGCGCTTACCGACGTGGGGTGGGATGTTGATGATCTGGCGGGCACCTTTTGCGACGCACGCTTGAATGGGGATGGGTGACGAGGGGCAATGGGACCATTTACGGCGGCCATGTTTGATGTGGAGGTCGTTGCGGCGGACGACGAGGAACGGGCGTTGAGAGGCGACGAAGGGGGGAGTGACCTGCGAAGAGAGCCAGGTAATAAGTAATGGTCCCCTGCAAGGCTGATGTCCGAAAAGGGACACTGAGCGCTCAAATCTCGATTTCCAGATCTTCCCACGAGAAATACTTTTTGTTGATGGGATCTCAAGGGACCAGGTGAACCGGAGACTCTGGGACCTTAGAGGCGCCCACAGAATATTCCCAACAGAAGGAGGACTCACCGGGTCTGTTCTGCGCAGGCACTGCAAACAGTCGTGCGTCCGTCGTCGATGCTGCTTCCAGTAGCTCAGAAGTACCTGCTGCCTCGAGGCTCTCCAAGACACAGTGAATCAGCACAGAATAGTAAGGGGGAGGAGAGATGAATACGAGTAGCCGAGTATCTGCAGCTTTATATACTCCAGAGAATGCGAAATCTGGACAGACGAATTTGTATCCATCTGTGGCTCTGTATAGCCTGTGGCCCAAATATAAAGTCGCCTCGTTGATCGTTATGGCCAAACGGTGGCAACGGTTTGTTTTTCTTTGCGTTGTACATCCTCATCCTATGCCAGTGGCCCGCCACCGAAGTGGAACTCTCCTGCCTTCCTTATATGGGCATGCACTGCATTATGCAACGCTTGGCCAAATTGAGCCTAAAATATTCTGTGGCCCCCTCCGATTCGTTTTTTCGACATAGCTCAGTCATAACTCGGCTCTTCGACACTCCCCAATGTTCTACACTCGTAAATCCTCAGGAGAGCAATATCGCCACTGCCGCCACAGGGAGCCCGCTTCGGGGCCATGACTAAAAGCGGTGCGCCCAAGCCCTTCAAGTTTGCCTAATGCAACAACAAGGCCTCATCCCGACTGCGACGAAGGCCACCATTCTCGTCTGCTTAGCTGGTTTCCTCTTTGTCGACCGATGTTGTACTGTTCCGGCACTCTCTATTACTGCTTTGTCTACCGCTCGGCTCCTGTGTAAAAAGCCTTGATTTCGTGATCCGTTCGTATACGGCTTCAGTGGCCCAACACGCCAGTCATTCCAGCTAGCAATTGTATCGGCTCATGAACTTCTCTTCGCGCCGAACTCTGACTTTGATACGAATAACAATGCACAGGACTCAGATTTTGCCTGGTATTACCCGCCCCGACTGGCTCTGCCTTGCTGCTGCGCTTCAGCCACGCAAACCTGTGGCCTGTGCGCGTCATCGCATGCTTCTTACTGTACTTCTTGGTGAGCATCGTCTCAGCAACACAGCTCATTGTCGGGTTCCTACCGCCTCGTAACATATGCGAAGCTCGATCTGCGGATTGGTCGAAAATCAGGGCTATCCGAACTTGAATAGCCTCTAGAAACAGAAGCGCAAACGAAACCACCCCCGACGTATCCTCACGGTGCGTGAGTGCCGTTATCATAGCCACCAAGTACCTAACCACAGGTCTGAAGAGTTGCCAATCGCGTTCATGCTTCTTCTTCCCCACGCTGATTGCATCGTATTCTTCGGGGCCTCTGGTGGTAGCATGGGGCCTGAATCCGTCGCATCGTTCGGAGCACGGACCTGTGAGCACATCTGTCTGACACAGTGCAATGCATGACCTCGCTGGGCCTACACGCACCAGCAGACTTCCCGTTTAAGATTACCTTGACCTGCTGGTATTGTCTCTGGTGCTACAGCTGTCCGCCTTACCCGCTCTACCCGAATTTGAATGCATACATAATCCAGAAAGGCAGTAAGCCTCCGCATATTTCTCATCCTCACGATCGCCTTTTCGATAGGCTGCGGACACATTGTCCAATCGTTTTCTGCCAGCAGCAGTTTCTTGGCATTGGGATCCGTGGCAGAAACGGATCCCGGTGCCTTGAACTGAGACTCAACGTAGGTGGACGTCCCAATCGCTCATCTTTACTTTTCTTACAAAATTTGACAGAACTTCTGAGAACGCCCTCGGATCTCACTGCGCATGCACTGCCAGCCGCACGGACAGAACAGCAGCCCGTTCGTTGGCATAATTTTGGACGTACCAAGGGGCCTGCACACGACCGGCAGGCTGTACGAAGCCCATGCGGGGAGGCGTCATGTATTTCCAGTCATTAGATGACAGATTGCCTGCAGGGAATTCGAGTACTAGAAGTCCAGGTAGCAGATCAGAGTCCGTATCATCAACGTTCCGCGTTTACTGACTACTAACATATCTTCAGTGATCTATCTCATCAGCGGTCAAGGGCTCCATTTGTATTCAACCCCACCAGGTATTGGTTAAGGGTCTTGTATAACAAACCCTTGGGAGATGCATATCATACCCAGGGAGTATGAATGGACCACTTCTCGTCATGGCCGCTGATAGGAAGCGCACCCTGGCCATTGACGCGTTTGGCGTAACGCCTTACGACCTCTGAGCCCGTTATCCATGAACGCTGCAGCGTTGAATACAGGAATCATGTTCTCAAACGAAGTGTTGGCGACTGAGACGCGGTGGAACACGTCTAGCACGTACTGCAACCCGGTGACCTCTATGCGCAGACGTCTATTACGAAACGTTAAGGATGCTGTAGACGGCGTGTTAAACGCGTCTCCCAGCGTTCTCGCCTGTGTTCGCACATTGGTGGGTAAACCCAGCCCTCTTGGTCCCCCATGTGACACCCGTTGACCGTCATATAAACTATGGCAGAGTCTGTTCCGAGGTCACGTGTCGCCATCATGGCAATGCGTAGTTTACCAAGAGTTCTGCGAACGCTGTGGATGCTAAGGACGCCATGACACACGTAACAGGTTCTGCATTTCTAGCTCCAACATACGGAAACCCCTAACATCAGCAGAAACGGTGACGATCGTTGTAGTGGCTCGGTGAAAACACGTCTCTTCGTCTACTTTGGCGCAGCGCGAATTTTGGAGAAGCTGGTGAGTGAACTTCTGAACCGAGTTACGTTTCAGATCGTGTACTTGTTCATGCGAATCTTTAGTACCTCGATACTATGCGCAGATTTCATTCCCGTCCGGGTAGGTCCCCGTGGAGTCAAGACCTGTGTTCATTTACCAACCCAAGCCCACGGTTAAGGCTATCGGACGGTGTTATGAAGCACACACAGCGGTTTCTGGCTCTGACTGGATGCTTGCTGAGACCTCCGGGTCAGCATAGCCACATACGCAGAACGTACGTAGTCTGTGCGCTGTGTATCCAAGCGGCTAGCTATCCTGACGGCACCAAGGCATATATTAAACCGTCATCGGAGCATACGTCCGTAATTGCACCTCAGGTAAGACTTCATCGGGTTTTTACGGGGCATCCTAAACTATGCTTACACCCTCATATCGGGCTCACTCGAGTAGGCGAGTACACTTCCTTTCTTCTACCTTTCGCGTGTCGATGATATGCTGAACCGAAGCCATCTTCCTGCACGCCTTCGGCGATAAAGCTATCGATCTCGCGTAGGTCCTGCATAAATGCGACTCTGAAACTCGTATACTGAATTACTCTCACGTCCTCAAGCTTCCACTAGTCGATATTACGCAACTAAATGCTTGCAGCCCCAGGCGTGTTTCTGCGCGCGAGATGGGCACAGGAAACGTACTCTTGACGTCAAGCATGCATTTTAAAATAGGAAAGTCTCCTCTTCCTTAAGACGCCAGGGTGTTTCACAGGACACTTATTGGTCCCTCGGTGCATCGTGATCACTCAATGCCAAAGTCACGGGCGAACAATTTGATCGCAAACGTGTCCTTGAGCATACTTGTGTCGGCTTTCAAGCATTCTCCGCGGCACACGACTCGTATGGATGATGGTTGGCTGACTGTAGGTATGTTAGAAGTGTAGCATACTATTCTCTTCGCTGTCCTGTCATTGTCATGGCGCTGATAACCCGTCTTTCTGCTTACAGAGAAGCACGGATTTGTCTTACTCGTGGCATCCCACACTGAGCGTATTCTGATGAAGGTAGTATTCACCGGGCACGCGCTTAGCACGTGCATCTTCGTGACCCTACTCGTCCGGCGGACCTTGAGATAAGTATGCTGTACCTTTCAGGTGAGCCATCAACGTTTCGCTCGCTCGGGCACCGACGTCTACAGTGTCATGGTCACTACTGACTTAGCAGCCTGAGTGACAAAATACTCCCTGATAGGCTTGCACTTCTCTACTAAATAGATCGTCGTCGACATTGTCACTGCTTCTCTGATTAGCCGTATCCTGTCTGCTTTAGACTTGTGCGCGATATGGCTTAGTGGACGTTGATCAAAGATGTTCACAGCCACACTTGCAGGATTTAGTTGAGGGCGCTTCGACCAGCATCAAGGCAACCCTGTCTGCAACTCCCGCGACCTTTGTATCGAGGTAAAGATTACCGGGAAACAATATGTGTAACCTGTAGGTGCTATGCTCACCGCGACCAATTGTCTGACCTCTAGGCAGCGGTGTCAGCACGTCAGTCTGAATGTCTAACGATGTATCGAATTGATGCTCCTCGCCAGCGCCCGGAATCCCCGCCTTCTGACAGCTGTGTCGAAATATCAGCTACACTCGTCTCAACCCTCAGCGTGTTGACCCGCCGGCCAAATGGCTTTACTGGCATGTATGTACCTATGGACCCGAGACTAATTCCACCCCGTCTGTATCCACCCGCGGCGCTGATCCGAGGTTCCTATCAAATCCCAGTCCCTTCTCACTGTCCAACTTATGGAATACGCGGGTCGGTGATCAGGGCACTCTCGGGTGACCTTTCGGCATGTACAGTCGTCTGGCGAATCTTCTCACTGTGCTCGCGCCGCCCTATCAGTTTTCCGTCAATGCGAAACGAACTCAAGTACGCCGTGGCGCGTGGTACGGCACTGGTGGCAAGGGGTCAAAATTTGATGATGACCCTCGTAAGTACTGATGGAGGAGTCAATGTATACTCTGGCACCTACTGCGCTTATGAGAGGGCCAGTACTAGGACATTGTTGACACAGAGGCGTCCGCGTCATCTGTCGCCCACTCGCTCACACGATTCATTTCACTTCCATGTCTCCACTCAACTTCCGTATATCCCGCATTCCATAATTCTGAGCTCAGTGATCTCACGTGCTATGCGAACAGATATATACAATGAACTACAGAGATAAAATATGCCGGCGGTATCGGTAAGTAAGCCCAGTCCGTATTGTTATTATCAAGTTCTCACTGAGTATTCTTCTGCAGAGTTCCCAGCTCTCCGAGCGCACAAAGAGTACCGGTACATCATGATCACGATCAGAAGCGAGTTGTCCTCCATTGTTGGCCACCTAGATTTGCTGAACGCTCTCATCCCGTAAGGCCGCATGCACTGTCACATTGTAATAGGGTAGGGTCGGATGGAAGATGATGACGGTGTTAGTGTTGGAGCATGACAGTGATTCGGAATCCTGACTTGACATCATACAGACTTCCACATAAGTTTCGTTACTGTGGGGAGAGTAAGTATGCTTAAATGTCGGCGTGGGGATTGTAACCGGGTCTCAGCTGGTGTCTGCTCTGGTACGTACGCTGACTTTACAACTCTGCAGGTTCGTATTTAGCTATTCAGTATCGAATTGACGGTCCAATACGAATTTTCTCAAGAGTCAGCGATTGTCGGATGCCATACGTCTCTTACGCTCTTACGCCACTTCATTCCTTGAACCAGTTACTGTACGTTCTTAAGCACTCGAGTACTCAAACCCGATTCCGGAAAAGAAGGCGAGCTGCGTAAAAGCCGACAAACGTCGGTATGTTGGTGAGGGATCCTGAGGATCAAGGGGAAAGGCCTATCAACCGCTTGCCAGAACACGTTTCTTCTCGAGCGGGCATGAAAGAGGAAATGCTTCTCACAGCCCCATCCCAACTTAAATGGATAGTCAGGCCCAGTTCTCAAACCTGTTGACGACAGGCGTTCATCGTGAGTCCCCTGGCCACACCGGCAAATGCCGAGGTTCCACACCCCAGTCTCCGATCACGCGCACGGCCCACGGTCCACCAAGCGTCTTCTCTCTCTGTCCATTGTACTCACTCCGCCTATAGAAAGTTTTCGTGGGTTGAACTGGGTTTTGTATTGTCCTTTACTCCTGGTTAAAATGAGTACTCACTTCCGTGCTCGCAGCTGGTTCAAGAGTCACAACGTTCAGGTATATCTGGAATTTCATTGAACTTTGCAAAAAGTGAACTGTTCAAGTGGTGACCGTATGCACACCGCAGCTTCAATCTCATATAGAATGAGAAGGAACAGCCTGAAATCACCTATTGGCGCAAGGTGACAACGGTGAGTGCTGAGCAGTTTCTCTGTCTTTCGGTTTTTCTATATTCAGAACCTCGCTTCATTGAGCCGATGGCTGTGTCATTGCGCCGTTAATACTCCTATACAATGAGTACAACTCGTAGAAAACGTGCTAGTCTCCGCATCGACATACCGAAGCAGGCAAAGGTAGGGTGGTTCAGTGGCTCATATACCTCACCCTCACAAGGGAACCACTTATGTTACTGGACCGTGCCCATTCCGACAGAAGCAACGGCGCGGTTCCCTTCGCACGAGGTCAGTTGCAAGTAGCTCATTCTCTCCGCTTGGTGGACCTCTGATCTACCACGCTTTTCTTACGGCTGCTTACAGCTACCGGCACGAATTCAATCACTTTTATGCCCTTTGCTTACCATTCATGAATCCTGATCGCCTTATTACGCCTTCTTCTAATGCAACTCAGGCTTAGAGTCTACTTAACCCACGCCTGCACAACTCAGGCTCATTCTGATCAGCAAGGAAGAGCATCAGCTCCGGGATCTCAGCCTTCAAACTACGCCGAAGCAAAGCAGCAGATGCCGTGCTGTGCTTGCGTGTGGCCCCTTCTACCGATGTGTGCAATGTGTCTCCCGCCACACCCAACGACTCCTTCGCCCGACTGTTTCTCGCGATTAATCGCCGACGTCCCCAGGCTCCCCACCCGCTGGCAGATACACATCAGACCATACGGATGTTGTACCGAGCGCACATACAGTGGTCCGAACGCCGTCGGGGGAGGCTTTTTCAACGTTCTTCCGCTATGGCAGATTTCCTGCAGACTCGGTACTATACTGTACTCAACATTCGTGCTTCGTAAGCTTCCGATGATCATCACGCACATAACGCTCTTCAGCATATTGACTACTGCCCCTGCATTTCGTAGCTCGAAGACGCCCTATACTGTTTTACTCGGTGGAATGGACAGGTCCGTCATCCGTAATCGCATTGTCCCAGCGTGTCAACACTAGGCCTTCAGCACTCGCGCTAATCTTCAAGGTTTGAGCTCTGTGAACATACTGTATGGGTACTGATTAGGTTACGACCATCATTGCGTCAAGTCATCTTATCCATCCACTATGTAGTTGCGCAACCTCATCGTCATCTCATCTCCACGGTACCAGCGACCGAAGGTTGACATACCAAAGTTCAAAGTTCAAAGAATTGAGAGTGCTGGAGTGACTACGTATGTCCGTAGCCTCGTGCCTCTTGCGCCTCCACTTCATGAAGAGGTCCATGGTCCAGACGAGTCTCTTTAGCGGTGGGCTCAGCACGGAACGGTTATCTCCGCTGGTGCTGCACGATAGTGGTACACGGAGGTTTGCTCCATGTGAGTATGACTGCTTTGGCTCCCACCACATGACATGTTCTAGATCCAACTACGCGACGATGAGTTGACCTACAAGCGAACCAATCTGTCCAGCCTCATCTATGATACTTCGAGCTCTCGATACTCAAGATCATCCCCGGTCTCCACATAAAGCGGTATAGTGGCCACGCCTCATTGACTGTGGAAGCTGTGCAATATTGTGAGTATGACATCATACTGAAAACCTTCATACTCGTCCCATGCAGTGTATGGTCGCGCTGATCTGTGGTAGATCTTGCGAGAATGGTCGTGTCCTCTGGCCGAAGGTAGGTATTGAGCGTTGAATGTTAAGAGACGTTGAATAACTGGCTTTACCTGTATATGACTCCTCTTCAACTTAGGATATATGTGCGAGTTTCGGAGCCTTAACGTACCCACGTACAGAACGCATAGCCCTCGGCAACGGACATCTAGCAATCTGCATACTGATAGATATCCCGTTTGACTTTCACAGTAGAGCCACCTCAGCACGAGTACTGTGTATTGCTGCGATCCTAATAGCATTCATCGCATCCGTCAAGATTTTGATAATATCGTTGCTGATTGGCCGAAGACACAGAAGACTCAGTATCCGAGTAACGGCTAGCTCACCACTGCATTACCGATGTCTCCGTTGAGTTTTTGGAAGAGATCCGCTTTCTCTGGAGACTCTATTACTGTGTTACCGAACGATGCTGTAGCTATATAGCGTTTGTATGATATTCCTGAGAACGACTTGCCAGGAAACGTAGCACTTCTCAGAGTACTTCGGTAGAGATAGCCCTCTGAGTTCAAGTCTCGCTGAACGACGTACACCTTGATGTAGTGAATTAATCGGATAGCTGGCAGGTGACAGAGAGGAGTTGCTCGACCAGGCAGGCTGCCCGGACATGCCGTTCCTGGATTGAACCTAATCGACAGTGGTACACATGTGGTACTCCCAATAACCTGAAGCTGCCGCCAGGATGCTGTGCATCGTTGGTCTTGGCACTGCTGTGGTCACCGTTTGATGCGGCTTGCAGGACGGCGGCACACCTTCGCGATTTGGTATTAGCCGTGACTTTGCTGTGCCTCAACCGACATCGGGGGCTTTCACTGGCAGAGGTATGGTGCCTCTACGCTCTTATCATCTAATTTCGATCCCGACATTGTCAGAGAGAGCTGCCGCCACATTGATGGGAGACCGCCATGATGCAACGACCGATTTTGGCTACATACTCGTTAGTACATCGATACCGGTTCGATACCACCCGTCTCATCATCGAGGATCTGAGATACCACTGTCCACGACAACGAGTGCGGTAAATGCTGCCTTGGCTCGGATCATTCTCAGCTTAGTAGAGGTCATACGGAAAACTTTCAAAAGCGCAGAGTGAGGATGGTACAGCAAATTCTCGGTTGGATGACTTACATCGTTCATCTCTCAAAGACGACATTGCGCTCCGGTCGATTTCCCCGCGCCTTCGCGGATGTGAGCATGTGAGCCAACTATCGCAGGATCTTGTAACAAACACATCCTCATCTCAACTGATAGTGGCGGTATATGTCCTGCACACGCGCTGAAATCAATCTCGGCGAGCACACACTGACACGAAGAGAGCAAGCCTGGCTGACACACTCCGGAAAATTCGGTATCGTCATTACCGTTGGCAGGCGTCCAGGTATCGGACTTTGGGATGAGCCTAGGCAGACTTGACCGGGCCACATGTTGATCCAGTCAAGGTCCAGTAGAAGCAGTGGACTGTTGCGGTGGCAGGGTCTGATTCGAGGAACTTGCAGGGTAGATCTGGGAGGGTACAAGAGATTAGAACCACAATAATCAAGAGTTGCCTCGACGTACTAGTACTCGTTTCCATGTTAGGGTGATTGGACACTCATGCCGGAAATCAGTGTATGTATGAGGAACGAAGATGATGGCATGAAATGATGGGACGTTGTACCAGCGGGAGCGCTGGCGTTCAGTACAAAAGATGCATCTGCCAATATTCAGTAAAAACAAGATCCTAATACACCTCTGACAGATCCCTAGTACACCTCGAACACGAGGAAAAAATTAGAAGTGGCGACAATCCCTCTTGGTTGATCCAGGTCGCAAGATGAATTGAACCTTATACGCCAGATTTAACCAAGGACACACTTCTGTGTACTTGGAAATTCACAATCGAGCGCAAACAAGCGCAATGACGACACGATCCTTGTCTGCCCGGAAAACCAACACCATATCCTAATAGCAGAGCGGCTATCCTGGCTTCAGTTCTGTAGAACCAAAAAAAAATGTACGAAGTGCGTGTCCCTTAGAAGGTGTGACAGACAGCACTATCAGACAAGTCAAGCTCGCAGCTTACAGTGCATGTTATGATGTTGGAACGATCTTTTGTGTGGCTTCAGCCGCCGCAAATTGACTGCAGGCGTGTTAGCAGGCAAGTGTATGAGAGTAATTTGGAACATTGCGTTGAAGGCCACCTTACAGAGGCCTCTGGGCTCAAGGTCGCGGAAACGCTAGATAGTCATGCTGAACGTCTAGACTGAGACTTCACCCTCTTTTAGCGGAAGTATACGATCTTGGACCAACGCGGTATCGAGACTGAGGCAAGACGGAGCCGTACAGGCTGTCCGCAAAACCAAGTTGGAACGGTGACAACGCAACCTGCTCGCACATGGCTTGCACGTTCATAGACACATTGTCGCACGTTCACATGCCCTGGATCCCGTCGGAGAAGGTTCGCGCGAGAAGTTAACAGTACTGACCCCTTTCACCAGGGAAAGCCGGGGAACCATTGATAACTTGCAGCTGTTTGTATGGGTCGTGGCAAAGCCTCACCTACTGGACCACCAGGATAGCACGCGATTCGCGTGTTAAAAGTCTGATAGGCGTAGACTCGTCAGCTGATTGGACAGTAGAGATAGGTCGGTACGATAACGGCGGATGCATTCAGCTTTAGGCATAGATACCGGATCTGCGTGCCATACTCGGGGAATACATGCAAGAAAGTGCTGTGATGTTGAGGGTGGTGAACGGAGGTCTAGGAAGAGCTGCCGTCTTCTACGAGGAGTGTTCCGCCTTTATCAACGGACAACCGGATGCGGTCACCGGCTTTCACATCCTTGAACTAGCAATATGAAGTGAGTTAGTAAAGAGGAATCTAGACCAAGAAGGAGTTCGATGAATGAGGCAAAGTATAGACGAACCGTGAGTTCCCGTGTACGATGCAAGCTCTCGATCTCATCTACTCTGTCCCTAACGTCGTCCAATTGCTGGTCGAAGCCTTCTTCTTCGACCACTTCTCGTGCTGCATGCAGAAGAAGTTCCGAATCAGGGGTTACATCGTGGTTGATCTGCACATAGTGGTCAGTCCCTGATCAATGCGGCGTGAATGAGAAGCAACGTGATTCACATCCATAGCAATGATGTTGGCACGATCCAAGTCTAATACGATCTGTGAGTTCTAGGGGCTACTGTACGGATATGGCTCAACGTACCTTCGAGGAAGTCGGTGCGGGTCATTACTTGTCGGCAACGGTACTGAGCAACGACTAATGTTGAGCAATGTACAGCCAATAGGCGGGATCAACGCTCACGTATGAAAGCCTAGGCAAGGGGAGATCTAAAAGGGCATCTGGCGGTTTTTCGCCATTAGCGATTTGTTCCCTCAAATTCTCTTCGTCTGCCTGTCGCATCTTGACGAATTCACGGAGAAGCAGCCAGGAGCATGAACTCCATTTTTGCTATTTGGCCCAAGTCAGTGAATGGTACTGATTACGCCTGATTAGAAAAGACTGAAGACGAACCTCGTCCATGACATCGTCATCGTGGTCTGGAATCAGGCCTATCTGACTAGTCAACCATGCCTTCTCTACTTCGAGCATATGTCGCGCATGTCCAAGCATGTCCGGGCTTTTTGCGATCTTAGTGAGATATGCTAAACGTCCCCCGACAATGCTGATCGCCTCCTTGAAGACTTTCTCTGGTTCCAAGGACCGACGAGCACTCATACGCATCTTCACAGTGGCGTGCAATGCTTCTCTTCCGTTGAGGTCCTTCACGGCTTGGACCTTGAGACCAGTTACTCAGAGAAAGCAATGAAATACGCATGGATGGAGACTTACATGCATACGACTAGCCGTTTTGCCTAACGGTGAAGGTGAGTAGGATAATTATGCCGGAGTTCTCCCACTTACGCATGAACAAGAAAGGCCAGAAGTCATCCCTGGTTTCCCGAAGTCAATACACAGCGATGAACGGTCACGTTATTTACTTACGAGCTGAATACCATGGTTAATATTCCTGTACGGAATGACGTTAGCTACACTGGCGATCTGACAGCACTGATTGCATACCACTGGCGGCCCACGCTTCTGCCTTCTGCTGGAATTGAAGAAGAATGTTCTTGCCTTCGTCGTCATTATTGAAGAAGTGGATGTTGTTCAGTATCAATACAAGAGGTCTCCTATGCTTGTCTGAGTAACGCAATGCGACTTTCTCGAGCTTGTTGAGAGCTGGGTGTATTTCATCCGTTATGCCAAATCCACACACATGCTACCGATAAGCGTACCTCTCTCGATATCAAGCGCAGGACCACCTGTAAGACTGAGTTTAGTGACTGCGTTGACAGCACATTTCATGCGCATATATCACACCTTCCCGCGGATCCCGCCGCTGAAACAGACCCGTTTGTGAGTCTTCATGGTATTCGAAGTTGAGTGCTTTCCCAAGTCGGAGGCGGAACACCTCGAGGTCGGGGTGCGCCTCGCATATGGAAACACCCTCAGCACGCGTGGCTTGCATTGCGTCGTATAACATGGTAGTCTTGCCGGCACCCTGACGTATCGCGAGGTAACGGTTCAGTACAGCGTGCCGCTTCAGTAAGCTTCAGTCACGAAAAAGTCTAACCTTCGGTCCGAGCAGGAGGAAGTAATGTCCAGACTCATTGCCGTGTAGGATACGGTCAATCTTGTCTTGGTCTTTGCGACGTAACCGATCTTTCCAAGAGATATCCGTATCCCACGATAGAGTATCTTGTGGGTCTTCAGTGTCGTTGGACTCTTTGATCTCGTTTTGTCGGTTGGCGCGATTAGCTAGCTCTAGAGCAGGATCATACCCGCGGAGAATGCATCCTCAATCTATGATCGCATATGAGTCACAGTCTGGTCGTGTTGATGGAAAGCTTAATACCTTCTCAAGAACCTTAGCTTTGTACCAGTCCAGGTAAACTATGCCACCAAAGAACACTGGTGCAGGTATCAGTAATGGGTTCACGGTTCGCGGGTATGTATGAATGCGTCAAAGGTGAAGAACTCGGCGGAGGGGTCCATATACGACATGGCTGCCCATAACTCAAACTGCGGTACGACTTACTCATGCCTAGACCAATTGCAGTGGCCAGCAACGTATCTACGGCTCCGGAACCTGTTGTAAACTGTCCGCCACCAGACCCTCCTGCTGAAGGGACTGCTGGCGGTACAGGCACTTCTAGCGGCCTGACTTCTTCCCCATTGTCAGACGCAGCCACTTTTTCCTGTACCCGCAGCTTTCCGGTAGGACCCTGTACATCATTGCGAGATATTGGAGTGTAAGATAGGCAGCGAATTGGAAGCTTGTTGGCTGTATGCGTCAAAGCCGCGTTGTACGTGCCAGACGCGTGCCCCACGTGGTGGGAGAATATACGACGAGCAGCTGGCCCGGAAGATGCGGCCAGCCGACGAGTTGAGTTTACACTGATAGTAGGCTTCATGGGTATAAGGTGTGAAAAGAGTGGAAGGGGTTTGGGGGAAACACGCAGCTGCAACTTGAATTCAACCAACCGACCTGACCATTCCTGTTTGTCTGAACACGGCACGCAGCCGCCTGAACACCGCCTTACGCTCCTCACAGGCTACGGCTGGCTTGGCTTGATGTCGCGCTCGAAAGTGTCGTCCATGATGTTACGTCTTCAATCACCTTCAATGCTGGTGGATAATGCGACGACGACGAACAAAAGCCGGGACAAGTTGATCAGCCCGGTCAGAAATCTGGATTGTGGCCAAAGCGAAGTCCAAGCAAAAGGTATATCTAACTGGCTTAGTAATGCATAGTGACTATTGTTACAGACCCCTACAGCCTCCTGTCACAGGATAAGGCTTTTGCTTATCTACCGGTCACAGAGATCAGTGACATACGCTAACGGTTATGTCACGCGCTTCGCCTGCGTCAGAGCCACCCTCGGTCAACGCTTCTTTCCAACACCTCACTACCTTCTCCTTCACCCTCAGCATGGCATTTGGCTTAACAATCGGGACAGAACGAGCGAATGCTTTGCAAGTGCGTATACTAATGAGTTTCAAGCTTCACATACTAATCTTGAGCTTCAGAATGCAGTACAAGACGAACTCACGAAACGGGGCTACAGTGCCGACGCAGGTGCGTCAAATTTTGCACTTTGAAGCAATGTAAACTCACTTTTTATGAAAGACCCGGTCATGGCGGAGTATATTACGATCATGATAATTAACAACAAGACGGCTGGTGAGTGCAGCTCTCCTCTTATGAAAGAAGAGTCGTTGACAGCCATACAGCCCAAATATCGTCGGAACTCGAAGACTGTACGTTTTCAGCTTATCATTGTCTATGAAACGCATACTGACGACTATTATAGTGATAGGATCAGACTTTGGTACGTTATATGGGAATTATAGCTAGGGAAACGACTAAAGAGGCGCATAGATCCAAGCTTCGTGGACTGGCTCTTCGCAGAGGTGGCGAAAGGTGCACCGGAAGGAACAGAGCAGCCACTACCAGCACCAGAGCCCATACCAACTGTGTCAACCGTGACAAGCAAACCTCGTGGCGAGCCTCCCCACCTGTCTAACGATATCCCGAGTAGACCGTCTAATGGTCCTCGAGAGTCAGCGCCGTTATACAGACAGGCTCTAGCACAAGCTGTACCAAGTACCTCTCCAGGCCAGAAACGAACACGCTCTGCAAGATCACCTTCACCTAACGGGCACGCCAACAAGTCTCGACGAGTAGACCTACCAACCGGACCTCGCGCGATGCAACAACGCGATGGTGGCGGACCAAGTGGTTCGAGAAGCCTCCTTGATCGCATGGGTCCTCGGAACGGACGTGCACACGACGATATCCAGGCGCGAATCGACAGCATCACTGGTCCCGTCCAGCCAGACATGATGATGTTGCAACAACAAGGCGGATTCCCGATGAACGGAGTGCCGGGCATGGATATGGCAGCAATGGCAGGCATGGGAAACCCAATGATGCTCCAGGAGATGATGATGAGCCAAATGGCGATGATGGCGCAGATGGCAGGAGCAATGGGTTTGTTGAACCCGGCGGCGATGGGAGCGAATGGGCAGTTCCAGGGGCAGCCAGGAGTAGGGGATGTAGGCGGGATCAACAATGGTCCGAATGGACCTCAGCAATACGGACATGACGGTCGTGGAAGAGGCAGGGGTAGGGGAGGTCAGAGAGGTACTGGACGGGGACGTGGCGGGCATACACCAGGCTCTGGCATTGCTCACTCGGAATCATCTCCTGCGCCACCGCCTTCAGCGTCGACACCACAGGAACGCCCTTCGACAATCGCTGCACCTGCACCGGTGCACGCCACCGCTTCCGCACAACAGCTTACTCCCTCTTTGTCCCAAAGTCGTAATGCCGGTCCTGTTCCTGAACGCCCCCAATCCCCTACCCTATGCAAGTTTGGACTCAAGTGCACCAACGCGCAGTGCAGATACTCTCATCCCTCACCTGTTGCTACGCCTGAGAGTGGTGTTGTATTGAGCAACGACCCTTGCGAAGCTGGAAAGGACTGTAAAGACAAGGACTGCGTCAAGGCCCACGTCAGCCCAGCCGTACTGAAGCCCAATGGTAAGCATCGTATTCCGCTCAAATTTTCACAACTGCTAACACCGATTCCATACACAGCCGAGCATCTTAACCCCAAAGCACCCGTATTCACCCCTTCCGCCCACCACCATTCACCTGCTCAGTCGCAAGTTCCTTGTCGATTCGGCGCAGCGTGCACACGACCGGGATGCTCTTTCCTCCACCCGCCACGCCCGGGTACCACGCCATGTCGCTTCGGTGCTTCTTGTACGAAGGCGACGTGCCCGTTCCAGCATCCAGAGGGCCGTAGCGTTCTACCGTCGACGTTCCATCGTGGCCTAGGGAACGGCGCGGAGATGACTAGCCATAACAAGAGCGTCACCTTCAACAACAGCAAAACTCAGACTGCTGCCGAGCTGGAGAAGAAGTTGAAGGAGATGGAGGAGAAGAAAAATCAGGCACAGGCTGCGGTTGCTCAAGCTCAGGCTGCCGCCGCGGCGAGCAAGGATAACGGTGCGAAGAGTGTACCCGCTGCGGCATAGTGACCCTCACGATCAAGCATCGCTTTTGCTCCTGACATGGACGGTCGGTGCACACCTACGTCTCCGAACTTTGGACTGCTAGAAAAATAGCGGTCGCGAACAGCTCAATCAATTAGCTCATGGATATCGCTCTCATGTAGTATTATTTTCTTAACGTGTTTCTCGCTCACCTCACTGCTCTCTGCTCGAGTTCCTTCTTACATTACCGTATAACGCGCTGTTGTCGTTGATTGTCTGTTTCTTCCCAGTAGTTGCGCATCAGTTACGCATAAGTAGCAGTAGACAAATTCTCTGTTTGCAGAGAGGGAAGCTCCCAGCTCGTAACAAATAACGATATGTCGGTGGTCCGCGCAAGTTATAAAGCGGCCACTGACTAGGAGTCTCCTCCAAACATCGTGTGTTTCTCGAAGTGCTAGTCCTGCTGGACGGGTTTGTGAGAATAAATATAGAAATGGATTTGAGTCCACGAAGGTCCACGACGGTGGGATGATGGATCATGCCCACAATTTTCCTTTCCACTGCTTGTCGTCTAGCTCGCTGGCCACCACCTAAACAAGTTGCGAGAACCTTGCTCAAGGCGTACTGTCTCCTCTGGAAGGCCTCTGTGATCCTCAAGCTTCGCGATATCGGGAGACCACAGCCGACGTACGCATATGGGACCGAAGCCAGCGTCTTGGCAAAGGCTCCAACTTGAAACCATGTCGGCGGATTTCAATGTCGTCTGTCCCCCAACCTCTCCTCTCCCCTCTATACGCTTGACATAGCGACTAGGCCCTGTTTTTCTTGACCTACACGGCGCTCGCTATCGCGCCCCGAGTCGGCGTCCGGTGAAGGCAGTGACCACTTTGGTGCATAAGTTGGACTTTGTCAGCCTGCCGACACCCAGAGGCTACTGCTCCGACTGTCTCCAGACATATCTATGAGACCATCTGGCTTATAATTTGACTCGAGACTACTTGATACCCCACGCCCGCACTCGTTCACGCAATGGTCAACTCACTGACCCGCGAAGCGACCGTGAAACTTGGTCCAATCCTCCTCGAGACACTCCTCAAACATTATTTCGACCGGATCGTCAAGGACAACACCTCCCAG
This sequence comes from Irpex lacteus, assembly GCA_001986395.2. Lineage (NCBI taxonomy): Eukaryota > Fungi > Basidiomycota > Agaricomycetes > Polyporales > Irpicaceae > Irpex > Irpex lacteus. Next base: position 205,633 of record MQVO02000022.1, read on the forward strand.
GGCAGAGTGCTGACCCAGCTCCGGAAGGACGAACTTTTGTACGATGAAGCGTTCATTGTTGTCAAGGTGCGTTTGTTTGGTTCCACCCTCCCCCACACTCAACACTTAGTTGGCTTTGTCTCTCCCGATATGGCATGTGTAGATGTTCCTTGAGGCAGCTTCTAAGTGAGTTGTATGAAATGGACCGGTGGCAAATTCGCTTGACGGAACGACCGTTTGGCTGGTAGACACACGGTGGAAGAAGTTCAACAATTCTCCAATACCCGCACGCCATCCCCGCCATGGGTCCATGTGGTCAAAGTGGTGGTACCAATGTCTTGCTGTGACGCTGCTGCGGACATCGTGATCAAAGCGTTGGGCGGAGAGCAAATGACAAAGAAGGTGGTAGGAGGAACGAAGTGGTGGCAGGTTCGCGGGTTGAAAGGGTACGTGAGCCAAAATGTGACTGTAGCCTGTTGCGGTGCTAATAGACGTGACCAGGGTGGATGGGGAGTGGATGGTGGCAAAGAAGGATTGGCAGGAAGCTGAGAAACGGTACAAGTCCCAGGAGAAACAAAGAGCCAGTCTCGGGAAGAACGGTCGCAAGAGTAACTCTGCGCCAACAATACCCGTATCGACTCCAGAAGAGGATGAGACACCTTCCTATGATCCAGATATGGATGACATGCGCTGTATCTTGTACACGCACGGGGGTAAGCCAGTCGACGGTCCTGTAATTCTGTGTTCTGAACATTCAGCAGGTGGTTATTATTTCGGCAGCGTGGACCAGGAACGTTATGCCATCCAACGGTTTGCGCGCAAGATTAATGGTCGTGTGTTTGGTATGTACGCCATTGCCGGATGTATGATGGCCTCCTGATGTTGCCTGTAGCAATCAACTACCGTCTGGCACCGCAATACCCCTTTCCTTGCGCGTTGCAGGACATTGTAGCGGCATGTAAGACACTTTCTCGCACCTGTATGGCGGCTACTAACTTTCCATGATAGACCTTTTCCTTATCCGCCCGCCCGAGGGTGCTCTTCACCGACCGGTAAATCCTGCGCATATAGTGGTAGCTGGAGACTCAGCCGGTGGGGGTCTGACTATAGCATTGCTCCAAGTGATTCGGGACTGTGGTCTTCCGGCACCTGCTGGCGGATTTCTCATTTCTCCGTGGTGTGACCTTACCCACTCCTTTCCTAGTATCCACACCAATACCGCAACAGTAAGTCTTTTATGACATGCGCATGGAATATTTTCTGAACCTACTATTCAGGATGTCATACCCCCGTGGGGATTATCTTTTCAGAAGCCCAGCACGCTATGGCCACCTCCTCCCGAGGAACTCACTACACGAGTGCGAGAGACCTTGCGCTCACGGATTCACGACGCCATATCAATGACGAAGCAACCACGAGCCGATAACAACATTAGCCGAATCACACCGAAAGCGGGAGAGAACGACGTACGATTGCCTCAGACTGGTCAAACGTTGCACCTGGGCTCCACGGCGTCTCTGCCCGCTATGCAGTCTGATGTCAGGGACCAGACAGTTGAGTGCACGACTAGTACCGGCAAGGTGCTAAGAGTCGAGGATCAGATACATATGTATGCGCCGAATTATCTGTTGGACCATCCGCTCGTTAGTCCAGTGATGGCTTACCTTGGTGGATTGCCTCCGTTGCTTGTTATTGCTGGCGATGGTGAGGTTCTTCGTGACGAAGTTATATATATGTAAGTCCACGTATAGCTTCTAGTCAGAATCTGCAAACTCACCAGAATTCAGGGCACATAAAGCCGCATATCCTGCTAGATTTCCTATTAAACCAGAATCACGGGAAATATATCCTGCGTTGAAGGGTATAGAAGAACGCCACGGTCCCACGCAAGTTCACCTACAGATCTATGATGGTAAGACATTTGCAAGCAGTCGGGCGAATGTAAGCTCACGTATTCCGTTCGACCAGATGCTGCGCATATCCTTCCAATACTTTTCTCTTTCACAACTCCGGCGAAATATTGCTTCCGTGCGATAGCCACATTCATACGCCATGTCACAGGGACATTACCGCCGTCACAATCCGAAAGCTTCGTCAACATCCCTCCACCAGTATCCCCGCCGCCTAGCCCAGGTCTCGTAGTGTCCGACAATTTAACTCTATCACCCGTCCCATCTAACACGGCTTCAAGACCATCATCGCTCCTCCGACCGAAGTCATTCTCTGCGAACTCGCGACCGTCATCTAGAGATACCAGTCCTCGTCCGAGAGGAAGGTCGCTGTTCGTCAAGTCCAGTAGACCTCCCGTTGATGGTGATAGTACTGCTCCGCCCCCTCAACTGTTGAAGAAGAAATCCCTTCGGCGGGCATTCAGCGCACATGTATCCCGAGCAGGTTCCATATTCAAGAGCACCCCGAAGTTGCCTGATTTCTCCGTTGAGGACACGTCTAAGAACGTGGATAATGGGGAGTCATCGAAGCATAAGAACTCTGCCGATGTTGGTGGCCCGAGGTTCTATGGATCTGGAGCGCAGGAGCCCGATGATGGCGTGAAGAGAGCCGGAGAGGCATCCGTATACGACAACCCTATCGTAAGTCTTATCTCGGTTCACTGTGTTATTACTTGGCTGAACGTCTGCTCGTTGCAGAAAACCATGATACGAGAACGGGTCTCAACTCGTGGGGTGATAAGGCCTCTTGAGCCGGAAGACCAGCTCTCCGCGTTTTCTCTCCCTCCAGAGCTGATTGGGGTGTTCTCCGAACTGACTATCCGTCGATATATCGACGCGAAGGCGAAGTTCGGGAAGAAGTTCTCCAAGGCGTACAAGGCTGTCGAGAAGTCTCGTAACAAGCACCTTGCTGCCGCAAAGAAGAATGCGATGCGCAACATGATCCAGCTGCAGAGTTACTTGGAGCAAGAGAAAGCCGAGGGGACCAAAAGCTTAGCGGACGGTCTCGTCAGCAGCGGAAGCTGGAGTTGGGCCTGGGCTCTGGATATGGACGAGAAGCCTCCAGCGTCGAGCATAGTAGCGAGACGAGACACCCATGAGGCGGTGCAGTTGGCCAGAATTGCGGACCAATCGGTTCTGGCGGAGGAGAGCATCATGAGCGGGAACAACTTGTGGGCTCTCATGGCGAATTTCTTGACTACGACTCCTGGAAAGAAGAGCCAGCATCATCATCACCAGGAAGAGAACGAGTCAACTGACCAAGACAAGGAGTCGAAAGAAAAGCGGATAAGGTCGAAGTTCGCTCAACTTGTGACGGATCGCAAGAAGTGGAAGTAGAGGAGTGGATATAGAGGGAATTCAAGGTGCGGTGTTCGATGTGGCCTTCGCAGTTGCTGTGCCTCATTGATATGAAGTTGGATATCTTAGACTGTTTGAAGGCTACATTAGCATTCGGCAATTCGTATATTGTAGAACATGAAACGCACGTACTGATCATTTAATGCATGGCTCATATTCAAGCCTATTCGCCTTATTCAAGATGTTAGGCTGCAGGGAATTGGATTTGTGCCTCTGCGGATGCATAGACACTGTAAGTGTGGCTTGAATTTACTGATACAGACCGGATGGAGGTACTAATAGTAAGGAAAGATGGAAGCGTGGTAGGTGAGCGGAATTAGTCTTTCGTCGGTGACGTGCTCACAAAGGCTGCAGATCATTACGGACTCACTGGCAGCCTCAAAGGCATCTGCCTACACACCTCACAGTGCCCAGAAAAACCCGCACGGCAATTTTGCCATCTCGTACTTGACAGCGATGGCCGACTGGCCTGAATGGCCTGGCGCCTAATATAATGGCCTGCCTCGTGTCGTGTTGGTCACTAGGCGCCGGTAATATGTATCGCGTCTCCGCCCTTTCCGAGCCCAACCATACCCTCCTCTATCACGCCCAACAGCATTCACAAACCCTCTGGCTCATTGCTATACAGCCATACTGTTTTATCCCTCAACCTTTATTCACACTACCGACTACGAAACGTCGTTGTGATCGAACACTGGTCATAGCCTGCATTGTCTGGCGGCCAGCGGCCAAAGTTGACTACAAATCTCTTGCCTCTTACTTCCATCCCCTCTCTCTCTTCTATCTACGACTCACCCTTCCTTACCTCTTCTTTCGATTCATAATTATGTTGGACGTGGCCACTCTCAAGCTTCTATCGCGAGCTGAAATCCAAAAGTTGGGTAGAGTAAGTCATCGACGACCTGTGCTTGCTCTGCACAACTCTTACTGACGTATACAATCATCAGGCCAATCACATCAAAGCCAATCTCAAGACTGTCACGATCATCGAGTTACTCGTCGAGCGCAGCAAGAACAACGAAATTAGTGGTTCAGTCGCGTGAGTCTCCTCATATTACAACGCGTCGGTTGAAAATCTGACACGTCCTCCTAGCGTCCCTACGCGGGCTACGAAGGTTGAACCAGCTGACCCGCCGATTCCTGAGCCTGAACAACCACCGCCTGTAAAGCACTCTTCAAACATGGATTACGGAGAGTCAATATCTGCTGGAATGAGAGCGTTGAGGGTTCTTGACGGAGACACAACAAACCTGCGGGACGGATGTGGTAGCGAGCGAGTCCACAAGCCGGATAATGAAAGTAAGGAGTCTTTAGTTTTTTGCTTATTGAGAATTCACTCAACTTCTGCTTCAGACTACGCTGAGATCGCTGCAAGGGTGCCGGACACGACTACCTCTTGCGGAGAAAGCTCCTCCATTGACGGGAGTCGTCTCGATCTGGCACCATCGTTGCCTTCTACCGGCCGACAGGAGAGTTCTGGGTTCAAATCCGGTAAGCAGGTACTCTGATTGACTATGTACTGCTCCCATAACTTATGTTACCATAGCGGCTGACTCACAAGTGCTGGCCGATGTCAATGCTCTTCTACCGTCTACCAGTCCCAACGCAAACGTCGACAACCTCCATACCACCACCTTGACCCCTCCTGGCACCCCGGTCATAGCGGCTGGCTTAGCAGGAAAGAGTCCTTCTGCAGACCAACCAAACACCCTTATTGTTACTGATCCTGTCAGCTCAAGGTCGCTGTCACCGGACGATTCTAAAGCACGAGGAGATATTTCCGCAGTGGGCACTCTTAGCCATCCTGCAGCCAGCCCAGTTTCCTCCACTTCTCTAGGACGTCGACCATCTCCACCTTCCGACGTCTATCGACAAAATGCTCTCCGAACTTCTTCATTGAACGGCATGCGTTCATTCTCACCACTACCACGTCGCCGTCACATGCCATCATCCCCCTTACCTCCCAGCAGCCCGCCCCGATCTTCTCCTCAACCAGAAGTCGTTGGCGAACTCCGATCTGAGGAAGGCGGGGCATTGTCCAGCAGCGACGACGCTGAGCGCAATCAAAACTGTCGCCGTAGTGGCTCGTCCACCTTTGGTGTTTCTCCAGTCGCGAAGGGTGGCGTGGAGAATTCACTTGCCGGGCCACAAGCCCAGTCGCAATCAAACTCGCATGAAGGTCTTCGCTTGCGAGAGCCCGATTCGGGAGACTCTGCTTATTCGAACGGTGACAACTTCTATCGCGCGCCTCCATCGGAAGATTCGGTCAACCCTGAACCAATGTGCGCGAAGACTTATCAAGATATTCTTAGGACAACCAAGTCTCTCTCAGAGTCGTTCAGAGATGTGATTGTTGACGGTCAGAATACGGCGCGCGATGTGCATAGCGCTGAAATGGACGCGTACCTTTCTCGTCACAAATTGGCTCAAGAACGAGGCAGCTTTTGGCGAATGTATCTCTGGACATCCACGTGGACCAATCCTGCGATGAAGTGGAATCGAACTGCTCTTTGGAAGCAACCTATGGACCTGATACGTGCTGGCGGTAAGTATGTCGAAGTAGACAGCGATGATCCGAGATTGCAGGTTCAGCTGCCTCGCTCGGGTGGTGGGGCCGGGAAGAAAAATGGATTTGAGGTCGATGAACAGGCGGAACAGGCCCACGGGGATGCTCACAGGACTGGAGTGTCGAACGGAGGTGTTCAATCGTCCCCAAACCTCGTCGTTGCGGAACAATCTGGACTTGGCGCAAGTCAGCAAGGCGAAGAGTCGTAAGTTGATGTCTGTATCAGTTTTCCGTGCATTTATTGAAAACCTGTTTCTTGTTCTAGCAGCTCTCCATCGGTGTTGCAAAAGTACATGATACATCGGGCAGTGAGCGAACCCACCCGCTCTCCAGAATTGTGAGTCGCTGCATACGGTAATGCTCGAGTTTTAGTCTCATCTTTGCTTCCCCTAGGTTGTTCTCTCCACAATCTCAAACGTCAGCAGTGAGCGAGCCGTTACGCAGCAACAAGCGACCTCGTGAAGATACTTCAGATGCAGTTGAGAGCGAGCAACGCTCTGTACCTAAAATTGCACGAAGAGGCGATTATTCTATGATCAGCCCTTTGAACTATCGCCATAACTCCTCCGACGATCAGTCCGAATCCTCCTCCCCGATCATCCCTACCCGCCTTTTCCAAGACCCTGCATCTCCAAGTTCGGGCGAAGAGGACTATGTAGACGAGAAGAGCGTCGAGTCTATTTTGGACGGACTGTTCAACATCGACGACCAGCCTAATGGAAAGGTGAAGGGAGGAGAACAGAGGGGCGGGCTATCTTTCGCCCCGTTCTTTAATGGTATAGAAGACATTCAGGCAGGTGTGGTCGAGATTGTAGATGAGGAGGGTGAAAGGCACAGGAGGTACAGCGCTGCGTCCAAGGGCAAGGGCAGAGCTATTGCCTAGAATACGTGAAGTACATGAGGTACGCTAAAGGTACCCTTGCGGATCTTGTATCTAGAATTTAATGCACTGTGGTTTACATTTCTTTCGTTTGTCCTCGTCACTGCGATTGTCCACGTTGCGTCGTCACGCAGATGCATCTACGTCAAATGTGCATTTGACTGAGACGATTCTCACTCCACCCCAAGTTACCAGTACTGCAGTCTGCTATGACTTGGGAGCATTCAATATTTACGCACCATGACCTTTAAGCGACCTTACTATCGGTGCGATCAGCATTATTTGAAACCAGTCGAAAGCGTGCTGTAGGCACCGTTGGGTTCAAGCGTCACAATTGTTTCTTTGAATCGCCTACTAATACTACGAGTGCTATATTGATTGTCAGGCTGTTCAGGTTTAAGGTAGCTCACGAACATGCTGTTGCCATTAGTCCTTGGTACAGGCTCCCACTGCATGTACGCTCCGGACGTTAGACCTCTGGCTCCGGTGTGCTGCCAACTTTTCGTCTTGTGTTGCCTTCAGGCCTGTAAAAGGTTAGATAAGATTTGAATATTACTATAATCGCACCCCTCCCCACTGCTCTGAGGCATCCATGCAATCGTATGGCTCGCATATATATCTATGTACGTTGACTGGTCTGATGGATCACAAGGCAGAAACTTCGTAAATGCCTGTGGCAGATGTCTACTAAGCGTATGCACGGCAATAAATAGACTATACCGTCACCAACTTGAACACCGCTTCGCACGTCGTACTATCTCCGCTCAGACGTCGGCGAGAGACATGCGTTAGGCCTTACTAGACTGCAGTAAGCAAGTGATAATGAAGTTGATCTTGGACATCCAATGTCCCGGAATTTAGACTTCTAGTCTGATTTTCTTCTGACCTGCTGACAGGCACTCGGACTTTAGAGCTTCTCGTGGCCGATCGTGTATACCTGCGGGTTTCGCGGATATATTACTTGCCGTCAGAAAGTGGCAAAGACCGATTGCCTGCCTAGAAATTCCAGGAACTACCATCATTTCGCTCGTTTGACGTACATACGGCAGTAGTGCGAGACAAAAGCCGAGCCTTTCTGAGGTGCAACGTGGAATCTGCACTAGCACAAATAGTCACACTAGCGCAGGCTATGGTATCTGGCCTAAACGTATAGGGAAGGTATGAACCAGTCGATGCGAAACGATACGACAATGAAGTAATCAGTCTCAGGCTCATATGTACTTACGGTTGGCCCCTGGGCGCAGGTCAAGTTTGCCTCGTAGACGCTGGATTTGAGCGGTGTCAGGGGTGCGGATGGCACTCCGTTACTGATTCGTGACCGCTACTCAGACTTCGAGACACAGAAACGGCTTCGCTGTTTCTCAACCTTGGTAAGTGGAACATGAACATGACCTCCTCGGTGCGCTACTGTCCGACTATATTGGTTTCAAAGCCTGTCATATACAGATTGTAATCGAGTTTAGTAAGAACTCTGCCGATGTCGTTGTAAACATGCAGGCCCGCCGTGTATGTCCACTGTGACCGTGAAATGGAGCTCTGAGGGATCCGGAGTATAGTCAGTTGAGGGTGGCTGTACCAAGGTTGCCTATAGTCTGCCGCCCTGATAGTAACAAGGCGCGACAGAGAGCAGAGCGCAATACAGTATCTGTAAGAGATTGAATATACTGTAACCGCTGTACTGTGCAACTCGTATGTTACTCCGACCGCACACTTACATATAGCCTGTACAAATCGGACAATTGCCTATTCAGGCAATGGACGGTTATTCTCTCCGCCAATGACATAAAGCATAGCTCTGGAGTGGCTAATCAATGATTAATGAAAACCGATAATCCATAATACTGTACCCACATAGTTACGCGTACGCTGAGCAGGGCTGTTTAATACATATAATCGTAGACGTATAGTATTAGGCAGATTCCAAGTTGAAAACTTAAGGCTACTCATGGCCCGCTCCATCGAACACGATTAATCCGAACGCACATACAAAAGCCATAGATACACGCGGGAGACTGTTCAGACCAGCTTCACTCTACATGTAGTCGACTTAGCGTATGTGAGCTTGAGGACAGTCTGTCACATCGCTGACTTGTCTGGTAACATCACAGTCACACAAGGACCCCGGCAGGTGACGGCCGACCAACCTTATGGACAAACTTGACCTGCGCCCATGGGCCAACCGTAATGTACTGTCACTCAAGGAAATATGACGATATGAATGGAATACTTGTGCATTAGAGGTCCAGGTATCGCAAGCTAAGTGTACTAAGCTACATACAACGTGTACGAGGAACGACGAATAAGACGAGTGTTACAGAAGCAGCATGATTGTGTCTATGATATGTATGAGAAGATTAATAAATAATCCGAACGAGCCTTTAACGATACATGGGTAGGGAATGACGCGTGACAGTTCACCTGGGAAAAGGTGACGATATCGATGAGCGTACCACAACTAGAAGCAGAGCCTAGGGCAACCTATAAAAATTGCAGAGTTGACATCTCCAGGGCTAAGGCCAAGGCAGAAGTAATTAGGCCTTGTGCAGCATCTGCACCACCGTGCGCTGAATCTTGCCGTCGCGAATAGCCTGAAGGTAAGAAAAAGACAAATAGACAATCAGCACGTTTGCACTAACAGTAAGGGTTTAGTAAAAAGATAAGATATGTACGTACCTCGTGGATCAGCGAAATATTCTGTCCGATGGAAAGTTCCTCGGAGCCAGGACCATCCTCCCAGTTGTGGAAGTTCTCGAGACCGTGCAATCTGATGCCGAGAGTGAGCCTAACAAACTCGTAGAGTGCCTTGGTCTTGCCGAGATATTGGCTCGCAGGTGCAGGACCCTTCTTGCCCTCCAAGTATTCAGCACGAAGACTTTGGAGTCGGATAGCGCCCTGCTCGGCCAACTCGGCACGGAATGCAACCACGTTCGCGATAGCAGAGACCGCCTCAGTGCCCTCAGTAGCGAAGAAGTCGATGATAGGGGTTGTGGTGGCAGCTGCAACGGCTTGCAGACGAGGACCAGCATCTGCACTGCTGGTGTTCTCCAACGCCTTGGCAATGGCCTTCACGACGCGCGGGTACAGCGTATCAAGCTGAGAGGTGGAAAGATGGGAGCCGAAGTGACGGTTGAGAAGGTCGCGGGTGAGAGTGTTGATCGAGGCAGAGTAGTCATACTGGAGCGCACGAAGATCGAGCGCCTGGCAGAGAGCGAGGATGTAAGAAGACGTCAATAGCGAGAGAACTTCTAGGGAGTTGATGGTAGCACGCGCAGATATCAGTGCGAGAGAGCTGCGAGAGATGTCAGAGTTGAGATGACTATAGTAATTATGAAGACACGTACTTGACAGCCTGATTATGGAGCTCGGCCGATTGGACATGGGTAGAGACGGGATTGGCGAGGTAGCCCAGCTCGCCGACGTACGCGGCGGTGTGGATGTCAATACCCTTTGCGAAGTAGTTGTGAGAAGCATCAGTTGCTGCGAGGTTTGGCGGCAAGCCTCGGTTCATCTGAGGGTTGACGAGCTCAGTGCACTGCGCGAACAACAGCTTGCCAATATGATGCAAGGCAAGACGGGTCTTCTCCATCGCATTAGTGACAGCCATCGCCTGGAAGTTGCCTCCGTGATGAACAATGCCGGTCTCTCCATCGATGAGCGGGTTATCGGTAGCTAGATTAACCGCAGCGAAAGTCGTGATCATCAGCCGTGATAATCAAGAACATTTGGAAGAGATGAAACGTACTGCAGTTGCACTCAAGTGTCACGACTTCGAGTGCAGAAAGAATATCCTCGACCTGAGGGCCTAGGAACTGAGCAGAGGTGCGCAGTGGGTAGCGATCCTGACGGAGTTCGCCTGCGTCTTCGTCGATATGACATTCTTCCTCCTCTCCGGTGGCAAGACGAGAGCCACTCAGCAAGTCAAGAATGTTCGCAGCAACTTCGACTTGTCCCGGATGGGGCCGAGCAACTCCGTGGATGAAGGGATCGAACGAGCCCTTCGAACCGAGCATGGCCTCTGTGCCCATGGCCGTAGCGACCTGAGCGAGCAGAGTAAGATGAACAGCATCGTTAAGCGCAAGAGCAGCCACCGAGGCAGAGAACGCGGTTCCGTTCAGGATGCCGAGGTGCTCCTTAGAGCTTAGAGGTATAGGCTCGACACCGTGAGCTGCAAGTGCCTGGCTTGAAGGTACAATCTTGCGAGCGCCGAAGGATGCTGGGCCATCGAACACGCGGATGGTCGGATTTCCTATGAGGGTTCCCGCGATGTAAGAAAGTGGAGACAGATCTGCAATCCAGATTAGATCCGTTAGCCGCATGATTCAAGATCACAAAGATGCCACCGAGATGAGACAGGCGAACCTGGCTGCATCTCAGCAGAGGAAATTCTGCGCACCTCCGGAAGCTGAGATACTGCCGCGCAGCGGCACGAGAGGTGTAATATTTTCTCGCAAAAGGGTGTTCATCTTCTCGATAAGCTCCCAGCGGACACCGGAGTGGCCACGAATGAGGGAGTTCATGCGGATAAGGATTGCACCCCGAACCCATGCCTCTGGCATGCTGGTCGAAGTGAGAGGGTCAGACAACGGGAGCCCCGGAAGAGGCTCGTTGGTCGAGGATGGAAGTACACCAGCATGTTGGTGCTGAAGAAGTGCATGACCCAACAAGAGTGGGTTGTTCGTACGGGTATCAGCTATGCATCAAGAAATGAGTATAATTGAGACACAATTAAATCACAGCAACCTTACCACTACCGCCGAAGCCTGTGCTCACACCGTACACACTCTTCTCTGCACCGACCTTGCCCACGATCACCTGCCTGCTTGCAAGCACACGGTCACGAACCTCGGGAGAATCGTCGAGGTTAACTTCTGCACCATAACGTGCAGTAGCAGTGACCGCGGGAATCGAAAGAGAGTTCCCGTCAATGACCACGGGTGTACCCGACCTAATCAACATTCAATGACATGCATTAGTTCTACCGCCTCCATACAAACAAGAAATTTACGCACCGGAAAGAGCTGAGGGCCTCGTAGGACTCGATGAACTTTGCGTACATGGCAGGACGACTTTTGCCGTCGTTGAAGACAGCTTCCGGTCGTGCGTGCCCATTCGCGTGTCCGTTCGAATGTCCATTCGAGCGCCCATTCGAAGTGCCGTTTGTGGCAGCGACGAGAGGGAGAGAAGGTTTGCGAGCGGGGGTCTCGAGATGAGAGGGGTGGAGAATATCTGCGACGGAAGGCATGTCTATGTCTGACGTTGAGGCCAGATATGAGGAGAAGTTGAGTGTGAGGGTACGGTCCATAGGCTTGTGACGGGAGTCTTTATATTCGATGCGGGAAAGGAGGATATGGCAGGTGGATGGTCGCTTGGCTGAATGACGATTTCAGTTCAACAACTGGATACGAACTGCCCCGATCCCAGGATCCAGAACAGCCATTTAGCTGCCACCCCTTGTATCTGCCCATGGCTTGCGTTAATTTAGAGCTGAATCAGACATTTTCCACGGGACCCTCTTGCCGTACCAGCTCCGCCGGGTCCGAGATGCCACCAGATCCCCCGGCCGGCTGCCTCCTGGGCTCACTTGCCTCCTCGCTAAACCACAACCAGTAGGAAAGCGATTATGAGGTAAAAGTAGTCTCATAAGCCTACCATGCGTTCAATTCAGTGTCGCATTTCAGATGTGGATTATTTCCGACTCCTCTGCGGACGCCAGCATCACCTGAAGCAAAAGGTGCATGCTCTCCTCAGGCCTCCGAAACTCACATCTTTAGATCCGCCCGGCCGGAGTACAGGTAGTCTGTGCGGTCAGGAAACACAGGAATGCAACCCTCCATCTATTCCCCCACAGAGCAACCAACATGCCTCTCTCTCGATCCCACCTGAGAACGGATCCGCTACGTTGGTTGCTGTGCTCTTGACAGCGCAGAAAGCTGCCTTAGCGTCTGCGAAGATTCGTCCGTTCCTGATGACTGCAGCAGCACCGGTGTGTGTCCAGTGGTGATCATCATCCAGTCACTGTTCGCATTGTGTTTCCCGCCAGATCAACTCTGCCAGTCCCTTGACGCCTGTCACGATCACTTCACGCCCATGTCTTGCTCATGTCCGCTGGGATCTCCCTACTTTCCTAATGCCAGCACAGCCAATGGTCCTGATAGATGGCTGCTAGCAACAAGAAAGTACAATGACCCGTACTGCCCCGTCTCCGACAAGTGCGCAAATGGTTTTCATAGTGAGTCACATTCATTGTACAACACCGCATCTTATCCCAGGATTCCAATGTCATTACTCTACTTTTCCAAGAGGCTGGTTCTGCAATTCGTCCTGCAGTGCATAACTCGGCTTCAAAGTACCACGACCCCGACGTCTCCCATGTAAAATCCTATGTACTTCCCAGGGAAGGCTTCATGAAAACCAGCGCTGTGGGCGACAATTCGATAACGCCCTTGACAGCCTCAGAACGCTTCTCAAGCACGCTGGCTAAACTCACGTACGCTGGCCATTCGTCTTCTATCTCTAGGACACGCGTGTCAGCGAAGACAGAGGCAGCGCCGGTGTATAGGTACGGCCATCCAGAACTGCGGTATACAGTTGTCTACGCGCCTTCGCACGGAGGTACTAACACTCACTAGTACTCACTCCACGCACCGTTCTGCCATCTTGGCATCGAACTGAAACCGAGGAATGGTGTTGAGGGACTTCTCCTCATCGCTCATCGATTCTCCTTAAGCTTGTATTGTCACACAGGCTATGTTGGACCTGAACTCGATGGGAACCCGACGCAATGCAAACGTCGGGGCATTTTCGAAGCTTTCCACCCTAGATAACCAATTATCCCACATCGTTGAGAGATGTATGGAAGATTTTACTCGACTATCGTCACTAGTAGATGCACACTTATTATTAGTGCCACAAAAATGTAACAACTGGACCTTGAAACTCACTTCGACCCCGTGCCCACTTGGTTTCCTACGACGTGTCCTTCTTTCATCCTTGCGCGCTCCTTGATAGCGTATGCAGGATATTAAGCTTTGCGCCCCAATATCCGTCTGACGCACGCCTACGTCTTACCTGCAGCTGGCTGAATTGTATCGATAGCCCGACGCACGACATGGCTCTCCATACGTGAAATCAGCAGACAATTCGCCATTGGTGTTATGTTCCGGCCGGGATGTATGAGTGGATAGCAGCCTCTGTCACTTGGCTATCGGAAGGTCATTGCAATGCATGCATGTCGTATGGCGCTATGGTGCAACACACCACCCTGCATATGTTCAAGTATCAGCATTAATAGCGACTTTACTCTGTAACAGGAAAGTCACTCGTACGTGAACGATGACGATAAGTACGTCGGGTATCTTTACGGCAGTAGCCACCGTGTCTATGCCTTCTGGTCGAACGTTCTGGGATCACGATTGGCTGTTCCATCCCTTGTCCGAAGAGCAGATACCTCCTGTGGTCCCGGTCAGTTTGACTCCTTCCCTGGATTGGACAGAAGGCTTTGCTACCCGAACACCGTGGCCGCGGGTTCTCGCGAGCTATTGGTCGCCTTGATCAGAATGTACCTATACCTTTTGATAAGAGCCAAGTTGAAGGAGGTCTAGAGCCGTTATCTATGCTGCTGATAATAAGACCGCCACATCTATTAGCTAGTTGAGCGTACTATGAACCTCGTGGACTCAGCTTGTACGATAGCTGGCGGGACCTATTGGGAAGTCATTGGTGGCCCAACTAATGGTAGGGACCAGAGCGATGTTTCTGTCTCGGACTGTAATGTTTCTGGTAGATTCGAGTCGCTGTTCGGGACCTACAATTCAGCAAATGAAGAAGGTAGGTCGCTAAGACAGCACAACAGAACGGACATGGGTGTGTTTACAGTGCAAAACGTCGCTGCCAATACGAATCACTGCCCGACAGTAATGTACCTATCCTCCAGCGTATCGCGCAAATAATTGGAGCCGTTTGCGATAAATTCTTCTCGACGCTAAAACATAAGGAGAAGAGCAAGGAGAAGGCCCTTGGTGAGAAAAGTCAAAAGAATGAATACTCACAATGCAGTAGATTCCAGTGTTTCGTCCAATCGCGCATTACTTTACACTATAGGCTACTACTCAGTTGATTGTGAGTAAGGCCGACTCGATGAGCGAATAGGCTGGCAGGAGGCCATTGAGCCAGGCTGAACCGAACCGAGAATATTCCCTCAATACGTTTCCCATGTGAACTTCTGTCGTCGAGACGAAACCGTCAGCTTCCGTCGGATCCGAATGAACAGTGTATTCCCGTACCGTACTCACGACCCTGGCAATCATACCATTTCGACAGCCATAACATCAACGTTTATTGGACGTGATCGCGCAGGAACGGCCATCGTCATAAAACCTGTGCCATATTAGCTTACGAGACAGGGCATCGATGTTCCTCCACCGAGGCTTGTGAGATCTACCTGTCGTTGGAATAAATAATCAGTGTCAATGATCTCTCATCACTTGTCTCATCCCAGAGACAAGGCTTGACTTCTGCGACGTGCGGAGCGGGAGCCAGGAAGTAAGCAACTCAATACGCTCTTTGTCGCCTTGCGTGAGAGTTCAAACGTTCATCCGTAACTCCGGTCAAGGCGAATCGCTGACGAATAGCCAACGAAGACATTCAGTCGGGATAACACCCGCCTCTTCCATCCAATTGGGCTGTGTCTTCAAGTATATCTGCACCATTGCATAATCAGAACAACAGAACAATTCCACCGATATCATGTATGTCAAATATAACAAGTCAAATGAGGAGACGTATCTGGCATGCTGGCAGTTGTGAGAGAAGTTGCAGTCGACGCTCACAGAAGACTGTGAACGAATACCGCCACAAGGCCGCCACATGCCCAAATAGGGAACACTATCACGTGGATCCTTTCTTCACTTCTGACTTCCATCTTCTCGGGCACTACTCCTTCTCTAGACTCTGTTCTTCACACTTACTTCACACGTTAACCAATGGTAAGCTACTAGCATCACTTTATACCCGACGTATGCTCAAGATAACGCAGGGAAAGGCCAAGAAAACTCGCAAGTTCGCTACGGTTAAGCGTATGCTGAACCCAAATGACATCCGGCTGTACGTATTGCACACAAGACACAGTGGATTGCTCTCACGACTCTTTCAGTAAGGAGAATCAAGCGAAACAACAGAAGAAAGAGGCAGAAGCAAAAGAGAAGGCTGAACGCCGAGTGTGAGTAGCAGTTACCGTTCAACATACAGCCGATGTCTCATAATTTTCGGCCTCATCAGAACTCAAGTTGCTTCGTCTCTTTTTCTGCAACACAACGATGCTCTCGTTCCTCCTTACCGCGTTCTCATCGACACAAATTTCATCAACTTTAGCCTGCAGAACAAATTGGAACTCATAGGCGGGATGATGGATTGTTTGTATGCAAAGTGTGAGTAATCCTCATCTACAACGCCCGAAGTTTGAGAGAGGAGATCATTGAAACTCGATTCTTCAGGCATACCGTGTGTAACAGACTGTGTCATGGCTGAGTTGGAGAAGTTGGGGCACAGATACCGGGTTGCTTTAAGGTGCGTACCGCAGTTGTGCAGTGTTCCCACATTAGACTCATTTAGACACTCTTTCGCGGCAGAATCGCTCGAGACCCACGATTTGAACGCCTAGCGTGCTCGCACTCGGGCACATATGCGGATGACTGTCTTGTGCAACGGGTGACGTCGCATCGGTGCTTCATCGTTGCCACCTGCGATCGTGAGCTTCGCAGACGGATACGTAAGATACCTGGTGTACCATTGATGTACATCGTGCGAAGAAGATACGCTATCGAACGTCTACCAGACCAGGGCGCACCAGTGTAAAGGTTTCCCGGGTGAGGTAACACCTCATGGTGTATGTTCCATATATCTGTTTGTTCGGATTCCCTGTGTACTATCGTAGACTGTGAGTGGCCCTTCCGCAATCCCTTCCAATCTTCTGTCCACTGATTCTCGTAACAGTTCAAAAGTATATCACTATTTGTTATTAGCATTCTCCATGATATTGGAACCAATGACAGAGAACAACGTGTCTTGTAACGCCGCAACGTATGCTAAAAAACCTCTTGTGTGACCCAACGTACGTGTTGTCATTTTTTGTACCACAAATCTTCTCGCCGAATAGGCAACTGATTCATTAGCATCAGTCAACAATATTAACGACTCCTAGCACCCTCTGACCTCATTCACGGAGGTGCTAAAAACAGGTACATGTCGCCGTTCTGGATGTGTGGCGAACCGTCATACACATAGTCCTCATGATGCATCTTACGCAGTGCTCCTTAACTTCTGCGGGTATGCTCCGTCTTCGGCTCTCATCCGTTCGTTGGTCTGCTCCAAGAAGGCAAAATGCAAGAAGAGTGCATGACCTGATTTGACGTCGACTGGGGTATCGTGTTTTTAAGTTTCGCTCCAATGCCGCGGTTCTTCCATCAGCAATCACCTCGCCCGCGTTCGCGCGCAGGTATATCCCAACTTTTTCAGCCTCGTAGTTCTACTGCTGTTTGGATGTTTTGCTCTATCTGTCCGCCCCTCAAGCATGGCCGATCGGACGGATGCATGTCATAGGTCACGCCAAGGTCTTGCTCCTTTTAGGCTTTCAAGCGCTCAAGAACGCAATATCGGATAGTCATGATCAATTTGTATGTACTCAAGTTATCACCAGACGGCATCCCGAATCGAAAATGACTCGTGCGCACAGATAACAGTCGATATACATAGATCAATCCATCTCACCATGCGTTGTTCCAGTTCAACGCATCCACAACCATCATCCGAAAACAGATGTCGCACAAAGTTCAGAAGGATAGCAAGATCGTCATCGTAGGCGCAGGAGTATTCGGTCTATCCACGGCGGAGTACCTCCTGAAGAGAGGATACACGGAGATCACGATTTTGGATAGGTCAGCGGTGCTCCCGGCCCCTGACGCTGCTAGCTGCGACATCAACAAGAGTACGCAAGATGATCATCTGTTCCGGTACATACTCATAACTGACGCTGGAAACTCTAAAATCTCTGGCTCCTGTCAACATGTCTAGTTGTGCGCAGTTCGTACTCTGACTTGTTTTACACGAAGCTTGCCAAAGATGCGGTAAAGCTCTGGAGGGATCAAGAGCAATGGGGCGATACCTATCACGAGTGCGTATCACATTGCTATCGAGTTACTTCACCCCCGCTTCCATTCGTCACTGCTGTGCTATCACTTTATCAACCTTCTATGTTGAACACAGGCCGCTGATGCCTGATTTTGGCGTTACAGAAGTGGCGTCTTCGTTATCAGTGCCGGAGGTAGCGGCTACGGAGATGGCGCGTACCATAACGATGTTGCTGTCGGAATTCGTTTGAAGAACCTTAATACACCGGAAGAGATCAAGGCCATCTTTCCTCCTGGAGTAAAGACCGGGTCGTTTGAAGGTGCTTCAGGGTACCTTAACTACGAAGGCGGATGGGCGTTTGCATCACAGGGTGTCGCGGTTTTACTGGAGAGGGTGAAGAAGCTGGGTGCGGTAGTTTATCCCGGGAAGAGTGTCGTGGATCTCGTGAAAGGAGAAGATGGCGTGACGAGAGGAGTTAAGACCGCAGATGGTAGCTCTTATGATGCAGACTTGGTGGTCATTGCATCTGGCTCCTGGACACCATCGACGTTCCCGAAGTTGGATCTTTTTGATAAGTGCCTTGCGACTGGGTCAGTCTATTCTTACTACCTTGTCTCGTCTGAGGTCACACTCACTGTTCGTGTCTTCAGCCAAGTGATCGCGACCATTCAGCTTACGCCAGAAGAAGCAGAAACATACCGTAACACTCCTGTCGTTCTCTCATTTAACACTGGCTTTTATATGTTTCCTGTGAGTAAAACGAGAATAGTCTGGAAGGACGAGCTAATCAAGACTCGTAGCCGAACGCAGACAATATCGTGAAAGTCGCCATACACGGGAAAGGATACTTGCACCAACCAAATAATGGACCTTCCACTCCACGAACAAAACTCTCCGATGGAGAAGATGGCCTGCGTATCCCCAAACAAGCCGTCAGGAATCTGAGAGCGGGGTTGGCGGCCGTCTATCCAGATTTGGCGCAAAAACCATTTGTTCATACTCGACTATGCTGGTCAGTCCGTAACCATTGGTTTCTTATACCTACGCTCAATGAGGTGGATTACTAGGTACAATGATTCGCCAGATGATGATTTCGTTATTGGCTATCATCCCTCTGATTCTGGAATTGTACTGGCAACGTCGGGCAGCGGACATGCTTACAAGGTGTGCATCTCACAGATCACGCTGCTCACCTTTAACTGACATAATCCATTAGTTCCTGCCCAACGTTGGACGTCTGGTGGCCGATGCGATTGAAGGAAAACTCGAACCCGAGCTGGTGCAGAAGTTTGCGCTCGACAGGGGTCGGAATGAGCATGTCCCTTGGCGAGCGGATGGTTCAACTCGCCCACTGAATCTGGACGAGCTTTGCACTGCGGAGGACCTCTTGCCGTAACTGCATATGCACATTGCACATGGCATGTTTTGATGAGGTCATGGGTGTAATGCGGTACATACTGATATGAC
Organism: Irpex lacteus; assembly: GCA_001986395.2. Lineage (NCBI taxonomy): Eukaryota > Fungi > Basidiomycota > Agaricomycetes > Polyporales > Irpicaceae > Irpex > Irpex lacteus. The sequence goes on from MQVO02000022.1 coordinate 224,957, forward strand.
AACATGACATTCTCGCGCTTCAACGAACTATACACTGTCTGTCCTTGACCTCGATTCGACTGAAATGCAAGGTATTTTGGAGACACGGCTGGTCCATACAACTTGACTCGACCAAGGGTCGATATGATCCTGACGTACGAACGCGCTAAAGAAGTGAGGGCGGGATTTGCCGCCAAAATTGATTCGCCTCGAGTCACTCGCAGAGTTAAAGTGTTGTGTCTGGACAGTCTACCTCCTCCAACCTCATCTCTCCTTCCACCACACAACTCGGAGGAACCTCTCGCTGGAGGCCTGGGGCACTCAGGATGAATATCCTTCGATGTCATCCCAGCGTGCGATGCCTCGCGCGTCGAACATTGTCCAGTGTTCGCCAATTCCATGTATCCAGGACTCGACTGGCAATCGTACCAACCAAGCCAATACACGCTGTAGCACGCGCTGCGGTCGGCTCTTATGGTGGTGAGGAAGAAGGAGAACATGTTCTCAACTCTCCCTCCGAGCTCGCACGCAAAATCTCGGCGAAGGTGCTACCCAAGATTCCTCGACCCGACGTTCGCAAGGTGCTCATTGTCGGTAGTGGAGGTCTCAGTATTGGCCAGGCCGGCGAGTTCGATTATTCAGGCTCTCAGGCTTTGAAGGCTCTCCGTGAAGAGGGCGTAGACGCGGTGCTCATTAACCCAAATATTGCCACCTGGCAGACGTCACACGAACTCGCCTCGGAAGTCTACTTCTTACCTATCACCCCGGATTATGTGGCCTACGTCTTGGAGAAGGAGAGGCCTGACGGTATTCTCCTGACATTTGGTGGTCAGAGTGCTCTCAACGTCGGTATTGAACTGGACAAGATGGGTATTCTCGAACGTCTCGGTGTACAAGTCCTTGGAACTCCTATCAGGACCCTCGAGGTTTCGGAGGACCGTGACTTATTCGTACAGGCACTAAAGGGTGAGTCATAGCCTGTCCCCCAACGTTACCCCTGCTTCCCTGCTCCTGCGTTGTCACTTCCTTATCTTCTTGATATGTGAAGGTCACGTGGTCGTTTCCGTCTTCATAGCGCATACTAAATGTTTCGTTTCGCGTCCCAGAGATCGACATTCCTGTAGCTCAATCAACTGCCGTATCTACTGTTAACGATGCGCTTGATGCTGCTGAGAAGATTGGCTATCCGGTTATCTTACGTTCGGCTTTCACCCTTGGTGGTCTCGGTTCTGGTTTCGCAAATAACCCCGATGAACTTCGTGATCTCTCCGCGAAGAGCTTGAGTCTCAGTCCTCAGGTTCTCATCGAGCGTAGCATGAAAGGTTGGAAGGAATTGGAGTATGAGGTTGTTCGTGACGCTGCAGATGTAAGTCTACCTTACTACATAACTTTCGTCAGCTAACGAAAAGCGTTGCTAGAACACTATTATTTGCTGCAACATGGAGAACTTCGACCCTCTTGGTACACATACCGGTGATTCGATCGTCGTCGCGCCTTCACAGACCCTGCCAGATGATGAGTACCACATGCTCCGTTCTGCTGCTCTCAAGGTTATCCGTCATCTCGGTGTCGTCGGTGAATGCAACATCCAGTACGCGTTAAACCCTACCTCCCGTGAATACTGCGTTATCGAGGTCAACGCTCGTCTGAGTCGTTCAAGGTACATTCTGTTCACATCATTCCCTCATGCGTGTTCTTATCTTTGTGAAGTGCACTCGCGTCCAAGGCTACAGGCTATCCCCTTGCCTACACGGCCGCGAAGATTGCTCTCGGTCACACACTCCCCGAACTCCCTAACGCTGTCACCAAGACCACCACCGCCTGCTTCGAGCCGTCCTTGGACTACATCGTCACGAAGATCCCCAAGTGGGACCTGGCCAAGTTTTCTTCTCAGGTTAACCGTGAGGTCGGATCTGCTATGAAGTCTGTCGGCGAAGTTATGGCCATCGGTCGTACGTTTGAGGAATCTCTGCAGAAGGCTATCCGTCAGGTCGATCCCCGCTGGAAGGGCTTCGAGGCCTACATCCAGCCCGAGGATCTTGACCGTGCTCTGTCGAAACCGACTGATATGAGGCTGTTCGCTATCGCATACGCGATCTTCAACAAGAACTACACCGTCGATCAAATCCACGATCTCACCAAGATTGACAAGGTTAGTCGCGACAGTCTTCTGATCATCGAATGCTTAGCTGAATACACGTGTATGTGCCCAGTGGTTCCTTTACAAGATCGACAACATAGTGCAAACCGTATATGCTCTCAAGCAGGCCGGCTCCCTCGAGAACGTTGATGCTGAGCTCATGAAGCGCGCCAAGGGGCAGGGCTTCTCCGACTCACACATCGCGGACCTTGTTTCCTCGAAGGAAGACTCCGTGCGTGCTCACAGGAAGTCTTTCGGTATCACGCCATTCGTCAAGCGTATCGACACCCTGGCTGCCGAATATCCCGCACACACCAACTACCTCTACACCACTTACAACGCCTCTGAGCACGATGTCAAGTTCGACGAACACGGTACCATGGTTCTCGGAAGTGGCGTCTACCGCATTGGCAGCAGTGTCGAGTTCGATTGGTGTGCCGTAACCTGTGCTCGCAAGCTGAGGGAGATGGGACAGAGGACTATCATGATCAACTACAACCCTGAGACTGTCTCGACCGACTTCGACGAGGCCGACCGTCTTTACTTCGAAGAGCTGGGATACGAGCGTGTCATGGATATTTACGAACTCGAGCAGGCACATGGTGTTATTGTCAGCGTCGGCGGTACGTTCCTCAGCCACATATCACATTAAGTCACATCGCTAATTGTGCGTGTGTTAAGGTCAATTGCCCCAGAACATCGCATTGCGCCTGAAGCACAATGGCGTGTCTGTCCTCGGTACCGATCCGGAGAAGATTGATAACGCAGAAGATCGTCATAAGTTCTCTTCGATACTCGATAGCATCGGCGTCGACCAGCCGGAATGGACTGAGGTCTCTTCCCTCGAGGCGGCCAAGGAGTTTGCCTCGAAGGTTGGGTGAGTTGTTACCCCTCAACCCTGGCTAAGTAATAATGAAACTGACGCTTTCACTAGCTACCCCGTGCTTATTCGTCCTTCATATGTGCTTTCGGGTGCTGCTATGAACGTCGTATACGAGGAGCATGCACTGGAGTATAACCTTTCCGCTGCCGCAGATGTTTCTCCTCTCCACCCCGTCGTCATTACCAAGTTCATCGACAACGCTCAGGAAATTGACGTCGACGCCGTGGCATACCAGGGCAATCTCCTCATCCATGCCGTCTCTGAGCACGTCGAAAACGCCGGTGTCCACTCTGGAGACGCTACCCTTGTCCTTCCACCGGTCTCGCTTACCGACACCGATATGTCTCGTCTGAAGGAAATCGCAGAGAAGGTCGCCGCTGCGTTCGAGATCTCTGGCCCTTACAATATGCAAATTATCAAGAAGCCTGCCGAAGACGGAGAGGAAGCGCAGCTCAAGGTCATCGAGTGTAATCTCCGTGCCTCGCGGTCGTTCCCCTTTGTCTCGAAGGTCCTGGGTTACAACTTCATTGACTATGCCGCGGCTGCGATTTCCGGAGTCAACGTTCCTGAACCAGTGGATGCCATGGCCCAGAAGCGTGATTACACTGCCGTGAAGGTTGCTCAGTTCTCCTGGACTCGTTTGGGAGGTGCTGACCCCTTCCTTGGAGTTGGTGAGTTTTCGTTTATGATCTATTAATGCGCCACCAGCTAAATGATCATGTAGAAATGGCCAGTACTGGTGAAGTTGCCAGCTTCGGCCAGGATATCCATGAGGCGTACTGGGCAGCGCTTCTCAGTCAGACTGGCTTCAAGGTCCCTCGCCAGGGCAGTGGCGTTCTCATCGGCGGAGACATCAGCAAACCCGAAATGGTTACTGTGGCTAAGACTTTGACGGATCTCGGGTTCAAGCTGTACTGCTCGTCACCGGTGGTTGAAGATTTCCTGAACAAACTGCCTTACGTCTCCGCGAAGCGCATTTTCTTCCCTACCCGCGACAAACGTAAACTGCGTGAGGTATTCGACGAATTCGACATCGAATGTGTCATCAACCTTGCGAAGGCTCGCGGTAAGGATGCCGTTGACGAAGACTACGTTGCTCGCCGGTTAGTAGTTCTATTTGTTTTAGGCATTTCCATAGTCTCATTTCCCTTTCGCAGAAACGCCGTTGACTTCGGTCTCCCGTTGCTTAACAACCCTCGTTGCGCTCAACTCTTCGTTGAGAGTCTGGCGAAGAAGATACCCCAAGGCGGCTTGAAAAAGTATACAGAAGGCCGGATACCCTCAGAAGTCCGGTCATGGAGGGAGTTCGTTGGAAAACGAGCATAAAAATATGTGCTGTGGATTTATCAATTTTGGCACGTCCGTTCGCTATCTTGACCCTAGAACCGTAGCTTGCAAAAGTACGATTGCTCAATGTATCAGTATTATAATTGTCCTACATGCTAGACTTCGTGTAAATGCTTATGTCCTCGAACTGTTCTCATCAATTTCCGTACGGAAGAGGCAAACCACAGAGCGCTTGGGTGATCGCAAGCAAGGGTAAACAACGCGCTCCGCTTTATTACAACGCGTCGTTACACGCTGGCGAGGTTGGTTTTGTTCTCCCACCACGGCAATTTGACACTCACGCTAAGTCGGAAATAACTACCCTAGACCACTTCATACTTGAGAATGGGCGCTGTAAAGGACGATGAGCTTCCCGCAGCGGAGTCATATCCGTATTTCTGGCATAAAGAGTCTGAACTTACCCTCCAGGACTTCCTCAAGAAGGTGTGTAAAGCAGCCCTTTCACGTGTGTTGTAGTAGACTAATAGCAATGGGATCAATAGTATAAGCCATCTATGGTACAGAATGATGGTACTAAGCCTGTAAGTCATCCTTTCACCATCACTCATGCTAAGTAGTTGTTAAACGCGCAATTAGTGGCTGTGGGTTGAGAAAGCTCAGTCGAGTGAGGACGATGCAGACAGAGACAAAGCAGAGAAAGAGGCCGCCGTATTGTGTACATTCATATACTATGCCTTGCGTACACAAAGCTGACGGCGGCTGTCACAGTGGAGGAAGTAACAGAAAAGGTAGAGAGCATCAAGGTATGTATGTGGCAATGACGTTTCTCAGAATGCAGAATCATTTAAGCGGACTCTACGCCTCGCTCTATCAGAATGACGATTCAATACCAGTTCGAGCCAATAAGAAGAAAGGTCTGAAGAGCAAAAAGGAGCTCCGAGAAGAGGTAAGTTCTTTATCTGGAACGCAGTTTTCCTCGTAGTGACCCTATATGCCGCTCTAGGTGCAAGCCGAGGCTTCCGAAAAGTTGAAAGACATCTCCATTCGCCACCATTGGGTTTCCGGAAAATGGTACGGAAGTTATGGCCCTGCTTCTTTCACTCTCCTGATTATCGAGTTCTAGGTTAATCTTCGCCCCTCCGGACAAAGTTGACCTGGTATGGTCGACTTTGGCAAGTGGGTACCATCCCAAATACCTTGCTCTCTATTATACTCACTCACTTCCTCACTGCTACACAGCATCCCTTGTTGAGGGACCTTTAGCATCTACTTGTGCAACTCTTGCGAAAGTCTCGACTTCCCCTAAGGATGAAAGTCAGAATTATCAGCACGTTATGTGCCTCTATGTTCCTGATGTCTACGACAAAGATAAGGTTATCGAGGTAAAAGTCCTTCGTATGCCGGTGGGTGATCTGGCAACATTGACCAGTTTTCAGGTGATGAGAGTCCTCTTACGGAGCCATGGTCTGAACCTCATGGGGGTGAAATCCAACCTCTATACTGCTATCGGTGAGTACGCTTCAGTCGGATCTTGTGTTCATCTATCTCATCATATGCTTATGACGGGGCCAATGCTCTGGCCAGGTCTGGATAGTAAACATCCTAGTGGAATACAGTCCACCGTGCGTTCGACAATAGTCCTCTGAATGATGGAGCACGAATAGCGATCAATGACTTACATGACTTTATAGGTTTGGAAGAACTCCGCCCTTATGAAAGAGGCGGATATCAAAGTACGCTCTTTCTTTGCTATGTCCACTCGAGATCTCATCCTGGTACATGCAGGCGTTGAAAGATGAGTACTATGCGGAACTCAATGCATCGAAGGCAACAACCGCTGAGAAAACGGCTGACGAGAAGAAGCCGACACCTTTGGCATCCTCGGGCGCCACGGGTAAACCGAAATTGAAGCAGAAGCAGGTCCAGAACAATATTTTTGAATCAGATGACGAGGTCGAGAAAGTTCCTAAGGAGAAAGCAGTATCCAAGGCAGATACAGATACGAAAGCGAAGGCTCGTAAACCAATTGCGAAGAAACAAGCTCAAGAGTTCGCCTCAGACGCAGAAGAAGATAGCGATGTCGAGGCAAGGAAGCGAGAACTGCAAGCAAAGAAGTCAGGCAGTCGCAGTCAAACTCAGAAGAAGAGAGCCAAGAGCGAATCGGACGAAGAGGAAGACGATGAAGACTCTCGACCTACGAAAGCCCGCAAGAGGAGTGGCAAAGTCTGACGACACTACAAACGCCACTGATACACTCCGCCGATCGGTGTCTTACTCTGTACTTATAGCTGATGCTGGCTACAAATATGCTCAAGCCACGCATACACGGTTCCTATAACTTTGCGACATATGAATTGTTACCTTACCTCGCCTCTTTCATTTCTTATGCTCGGAATTTTTTTTTGATGCGGTGCGTCAACGTATCTCACCATTTCATGCTACATCGTTACCATCGAACTATCCATCTCATCTACCTAGGTATAGAGCAAGTGGCGTATGTTTTTCCGCGTCATCCATAGTCGACAAGAGGAATACACGCGGAAGTGAGCGTCATGAAGACATCAGTGCCATACGCATCACTGCAAAATGACGGAGTCTGTGTCAGTAGGTGTTTCACGTACCGCTCATGCTTTCCTAATGCAGTGTTCAATAACTCCCAAGTGTCTTCATCAAAGTCATAAGCCTTCATAAACCGGGCAGCTCAGTCGTCCGTTGGCTGAATCTCAGGCATATACAGCATATGCCGGCAACCGTTGGGCCGACCCTAAATGAACAGCGGCTCTTTTGCTGAGAAGTTCTCGCCACATGCCGTATATGGTGGCTCCGGAGTATGAGCTTCAGCGATGATTGCTCAGTCGTCCTATGGCGACGTATCACATCGGAGGATTCATTTGCTCTAATGGTATAAGACAGGGCTCGCAGTAGGGCTCCTACGCTCAACAGCGCCATGTCAAGCCTCACTCCGCTTCTATCCCCCGCCAAGTCCCCTTCCAGTTCTGCATCCCCCAAGGGGAAGTGGCGGCCCTGGAGCGTGCCTGTCAAGTCTTCTACGGTATCTCGGACGCTTTGCGGTCAACTCAACAAGTTGACGAATAGGAACTTCGACGTCATCGCAAACCGCATTGCGCAGCTCACATGGACCGTCGAGCTCAGCGAAGATCGTGACTCTCTAAATGCCCTCGTTCGCGCAATCTTCTATCGAGGTGCTACAGACGCGCATAGGCAGCTTCTCTACGCTTTGCTCTGCCGGCGGGTCATCGACGTCTTGGAAGCAGAACGGAGTCGATGGAGGAAGGTGGACAGTCTACATATAGGCAAATCTGTCCAGTCATTCGAGACGGTTATGACCCTCCTCGCCACCGACGAATACAATCGTATCCGAGGATACCATGTGCCGGAGCAGCTAGAGAAATTGGCGGGGTTCTTGGGAGAGCTCTTGATTTATGGTGTCGTCGCCACCGCCAACATGGGCGACATACTGGCATCTCTTGTCGAGGGAGCGAAACGTAATGACGAATGTATGGCTGTCGCAACCTGCCGGTTTCTCTTCCCCATCACCCTAGCGTACAATGCCGTACATATTCTGGGAGCTTTAAAAGTGACAAGTCTGCTTGATCAGGCTCTGAAGGAGGATGGCTTATCCCCCATGGTACGGTATCTTATGATGGTAACTCTCATTATTTTGTTATGTATTGCACACCGACTGACTCAATTCTCGTTCAGGGGATGCTCGACCGCGTTAACTCTCCTACGCCACATCATGCCTTTAGCTCAGCTCAACCCAGAGTTGACATGTATCCCACCGCGTTAGACGAATACTTCATTGACGACGATGACGGCGGCGACGCAGACGTTTTCTCAGATGTGGACGAAGCGGAGGATAACGAATGGATGCAGCGGGACTGTGAAGATTGGGCGAAAGCGTTCCTGATACATCACGATGACCAACATCTCGGCGACATTCTTCATAGCCTACGACTAGTGCATCGCAAGCAACTTTTGCGTTGCCTTGTCTCCACTTCCCTATATCTCGGCGATGTTGCAGAGGCAACGTCTGTCGGCTCTCTGTATAGCCAGCCACGCATTCGTCAGCTATGCTCTGATGGCAAGCTCTTCGACGAAGCTCTCTGCGATGAACTAGCGATACTTCAGGATGTTCGCCTAGACGTCCCTAATGCGGTCTACCTGATGGCCCACGTCTTACACTCGACAAATCTCAATGCTGATAAGCTGAGAGCATTGGTCCAGTCTTCCATGTCCTCTCAAGCGACTCTTGCTGATGTGCTCATCACCGAGATTAACCGACAGGAGCAGAGAGAGCAAGTGGGACGATCAGAAGAGGTGAGACTTAATCGTTTTGAGCGAACGAGTTCAAATACCTCATGTTGTGCATCTTGTAACATATTTGCCAGGACAAGCTAGTCACACGCCATTGACGTTGAACGGTACCGTCAATCGATGATTACTGGACTTCCTAAAACCGTACTTTATCCAAGTAGATGTACAATAACTATGTATCATAGAAAACGCAATGTTCAAGTCCAAACTATGAATCTTTGTTTTGTTCCTCTTCGACGTCAGAAGAATCGCGTTTTCCCACTCGCCTCTTCTTCTTGACGTCTCCTTCGTTAGCACCGTGACCAGGCTCATCAACTGTTCGTGCTCGTTTTCTTCCTCGGCGACCACTGCCCTTGACTTTCTTCGGCTGACCCTCCTCCTCACTGCTATCTCCCTCGCTCTCCGCAGAAGGTTTGTACGCATGTGCATCTGGTTGAAGACGTCTACTTCTTCTGACACCAGCGCGTTTGGCTGGCTGATCAGCCTGCTTTCCTGAAGAGCTAGCAATAGAAGGAGCCGTACTAGGCGCCCTCCTGGCCCGCTTGGCTCTCGGCTTACTCTCTTCCTCGCTGTCTTCGACATCTGAGATAGACGTAGGCGTACCCCGCGTGCTTCGACCCGCAGTATAATCGCTGCGCGCGACGGATGCAGACCTAGATCCGGCGATGGACGCACCACCACCTCTCCTGGAGCCCTTTGCTTTCTTGCGAGACGCGCCACGGCTCGAACCGATTCTTGCACTGATGGTACCAATGCCGGATAGTCGAGGGTTGATGCTTTCGTTGAGCTGGGTGTAGTTTTCCCCTTTCTGTGGCATATAGAAAACCTCGCGCTGGCGTATAAGATCGACTCCGACGAGCTGTCGCAAGAGACCAACCACGTAGGGATCGAGGTCTTCAACATCAGGGTCCAGGATATCGTGGCTCATGACATCGCCGTGGTCTTTAATGTCCTCTTCCTTCATGAGTTCGTGATTCAACGAACATCCCGGTACAGCAAAGTAAAACCGTCTGTCGGTGTCCTCCTGCGGTAAGCTGACCTTGTGGAAACGACAATTGCGCCGAGTGGTAGGAGAGTTCGCGGGCATTGTAGGCGAGGTAGGGTTTTGAGCCGCAGGTTCGGAAGCGGGCTCTGGCGATTCCTGAGTGTCCTGAGTATCCTGGGTATCCTGAGTGCCCTGACCCTTCTGACTTTCCTGACTGTCGTGGCTCTCTTGATTCTGCTGACTGGGTCCTGACTCGTCGCTGGTGCTTTCCTCTGGAACGGGTGACAGGGGAGGAGAAGGTGGAGCGGAAGAAACCGCTGGTGCTGGGACCGTAACAAGAACAGTTGGAGGGGCAGTTGGAGGGACACTCGGAGGGACACTCGGAGGGGTAGTCGGAGGAGCAAGGGGAAGAGCAGATGAGGCCTCAGGAACAGCGGGCGCTGGATCCGAGGCGACAGCAGGTGGAGAAGGTGAGGGAACACGCGGAGGCACCGGTGGAGGAGCTGGTGGAGGTATGGGAGGGGCAAGAGTGGCCTGACGAATGAGAGTGGTCTGACGGTTGAGAATACGGGCATGAGTCATGGCAGCACCGTGAACATGCATGAGCGGGATAGAAGGAGCAGCTTGAAGTCCTTGCTGCTGCAAGATAGGCGATTCAATCGACGCTTCACTCGTAGAGGCGGATAGAACTGAAGATGCGCGAGAAGTACTGCCATCCTCTACTGGTTCAGAATATTCCGAAGGCGGCGAGCTTGCTAGTTCGGGATCCTGAGCCTTTTGCTTTCCTTTGGCCTTCTCCGACTTAGCGTTTACGGCGTCCGGAGTGACCTCTTCCTCTACTTTGGTGGAACGTGACCGTGTAACGCGAATCACTGGCGCGGGTGAGGACCGCTTGCGCTTCTGAGAACGGAGAGGAATTTGTTCCTGTTCTTCGTCGTCTACTCTTGGAAGGGATTTTGACACTGGGGACGAAGCGTCTGGTTCCGAAGCCGTAGGTTCCGGTTCAGCATCTTTCCCATTACTTTCAGAGTCTCTGTCATAAAAAGGTGTTCAGTAGGTGATCTACGGTAAGAAAATAACACATACAGTGGAAGGTCTGGTTGGCTAAGATGCTTAGTTTCATCCTCTCCTCTCGGGGGCGCGTCGCCATTTACTTGAACCTCGGGAGCGACAGAAACAGCTCTAGGAGTACGCTCGCCACTGGCCTCCGGAGTAGGCGAAGAAACATCGACTGTCACAACTTCCTCCGGCGCCTCGTAGTCGGGGTCTACATCGCCATCAGCATCTTCATCCAAATCAGCATCGTCGTCATCCTCCCCTTGGGGTGTCAAAGGCGCAGACCCTTGGGCTTCGTCGATTTGCGGAGGAGAGGTACTTTCTACAACTTCCGGAGAGCCTTGCTCGGACTCAAGTGCAACGCTAACATCGTCTTCACCCTTACTAGGTTCAGATTCGGGTTGCTCGGCCAGAGGAGAGGGAGCGATGTCGGCTGAAGATGCACCCTCCGGCACAGGGCTAGACGACTCGACAGGTGTCTCCAAAGGAGTCTCGTCGATAGCACCTTCAACGAGCTCGACGGGTTGTTGTTCATCAACGACGTCCTGCATAGTCGGCGACGGTGGATACGAACTGCCCTCGCTCATAGGCGTGAACAACCCGCTGACAGTCCGGTGGCCAGATATATGCTTCAACAGGTTGGGAGGGATCGCACTAGCTACCGTCAGGTTCGAATTCGCGTTTTCATTCGCTGTGTCCCGGTCGCTTTCCTCGTCCTCTTCGGGAGTAGCGGCTTGGGAGAGTCGATGGGGCTGACGTGTATACTGGCAGGATCTGGGACGTCGGGGTCTGCGGATACGGGCATGGGTATACCTGGTTGGAGCATTACTTCTGGTGAGGAGATGCGTTCTACGAGGGGCGATTGTGGAGGGCTTGTGGGTTCAGTAGCGATAGAGTCATCCACAACAGCCCGCTCGCCGATTTGAGGAATTTCATCAACAACCTCCTGAGTCTGAACCGTGGGTGGAGGTTCAGCCCGGGACGGTGCCTCGCCCTCGACAGTCTAAGCAAACCACTTGAGCGATTTCAATCTGGTGAGAACATACACTTGACTTACTTCCATAGCATCGTCAGACTTTACTAGTTCGACGATCCGAGAGCTTTCATCGACATCGACGATCTGAACCTCCTCAGATGATATTTCAGTCTAACAAAGCCGATTTAACAACTAACATCCTATGAGAATCAAAACTTAACTTACCTCCATGGCATCCTCAATCTTCACAGGGCTCCCCTGGCCATCGTTGGACACCTCGATAGCTGGTTTCTCGACTGCTGGAGTCTTGGGTAGTGTTCCAGACTCAACCGTCTAAAGAAGTTATTTGAGATTAAGAGACAAGTACCATGTGAGAACAGACAAACACATACCTCCACGGCATCATCAGTCCTAGTCTTCGCTGGTTCGACGACTTGTGGGGTGCTCTTCTGATTATCCTTCGATTCCTCGACAACAGCCGGGGTCTCAGACTCAGCACTTGCACCCAGAGAATCCTCCACATCCACAGGTACAGCTTGAGCGACATCGACGTACGGTGCCTCCTTCTCCTCAACATTGTCTTCTTGCCCTTTCCCCGCATCTTCATCCCCCCCCTGTGCGGCGTCACCCTCACCAACTTCAACAACAGCCACTTCAACTTCCTCGTCCAAAACCTCAACGACCAACTCCGGTTCCTACAATCACCAAACCGTCAGCTATCAACACTCCCCGCTCACTTCAATAAAAAGCGCATAACTTACCTCACTCCGCCTGCCCTCCGTCCCGACCTCTTCAACCTCCACACCAACCTCAACCTCAACATCCACACATCCGACTTCACCCGTCACGCTAGTAACGTCGAGGGACACTCCTCTCTGTGACCGCGCCGGTGCGTCTCCACGTTCAGAGGGCTCTGAGACAGTGTACCCTAGACCGAAGTCGTAGCTCGGATCGGGAGTTTGTTCACCGACGAATTGCTGTTCTAGGGCTTCGAGAGCTTCTGCTGATAACTCTTGCTCTCGCTCGGACGGTCCCGCTAACGAGTTGGAGGAGTCGGGAATAGGATTGAGAGTAGCATTGTGGAGGGAAGGAGGACCAAAAGCCCCTGCCCCTGCCAGTGCGACGAGTTTCTCCAAGAAATCGGGTACGTCGATCCCCACCACATCTTCCTCTCCTTCTTGTCCCACTATTCCTGCACCTGCACCCTCTCCTGCACCTTGACTTTGTTCATCGTCAGGTAAATCACCAAACCCAACACTAGGAGTCCTGAGAGGCTCAAAGCCCTCCTCATCCCCCTCTCCACTCTCGCCCTCCACAAATGGTCCGTGGTTAGCGATGTCCAAAATCTCAGCCTCGTTTCCATCGGGCGGGTACATAACTTCTACGTCGGGTTCGAGAGCGTCGGGGTGCGACTGGAGGAAGGTGTCGATTTCGAATGATTCTATAGAGAATAGAGGTTTGTAAGTGAATGAGAGAGGGAGTGGGAGGAGAAAGAAGGGAAATGCGTACCGGGATTAGAGTTGGGATTAGAGTTAGAAATGGTGAATACATCGTTAAAGTCGTCGGAAGGACCTCCTGCAACTTCCGGAGAGCCGTTCTCTACGAGCTCATTCTCGGCGTCCGCCACCGATTCGTCCTCCTCCTCTCCGCCCTGCTCTCCACGTCCATCTTCACCCTCCCCTTCATCATCACTAATCTCAACAACCTCTTCCACCGCTGCTATCCCCACGCCAGGTGATTTTGACTTCCCAGGACTAGCACTGACAGCCCGTCCCTTAAACGCAGGCGGCCAGTTCCAGTCTACATGTCCGCTCGGGGACACCTGAGTCGGGGAGGAGGAGCGGTCGTGTGGTATGAGGTGATCAGGGGCGTGAGTGTGTGAGTGAGTAGGGGTGTGGGTGTCGTCCTCCACTTCGTCCTCGTCTTCGGTCTCGGGCAGGTGTTGGGTGGAAGTGTCTTCTGTAGGCATAGAGAACACTGGAGGCTCCTCTCCCTCTGCCTCCTCATCCTCTTCACCTTCCTCGTCGTCGTCATCCTCATCATCAACCAGCTCAATCACTTCAGGTTCCTTCCCCTTCAGTGACGCAGTCGCTTGCGGACTACCCAACCTCGCCTCTCTAGGACTACCCAACCTCGGCGTAAGATTATCAGGCGTATGAGACGAAAAGTACTCCTGCGGCCGATCCCCACCCGCATAAAAGTCTTCAGCGTACGACCGCGGGCCGGCCCATTTGTCGGGGAGCTCGATGGGCGGGAGGGGTGCCCCTACCGGAGGAAATTCTTCGTCGTCTTGAATAACAAGGGCTATTAGTTAGAGTTGTACTAGATAGGAGTAGGAGCAGACTGACCTTCCTCCTCTACCTCTTCCTCTTCCTCTTCTCCTTCACCCTCTTCTCCCGTATCCTCCTCATCCATGCCACTCAAGTGCGAGGCCTCAGCAAACGTCTCAACGTCCCCGCCGGCGTAATAGTCCTCGGCGTACTGACGAGGGCCGGACCATACGTCTGGGAGCTCGATGGGTGGCTCGTCGTCTTGTGGGGGTGATGAGGGGAGGAATCCTATGGAAGTGAAGTGAGATATAGGGAAAAGGAAGGGAGGGGCGTAAGAGCGCACCGTTTGAGTTTAACTCGTCTTCGTCTTCATCATCGTGTTCTAGTAGATTGTCGTCTGCTTCCTCTTCCGCTTCATCATCGTCTTCTTCATCGTCTTCTTCGTAAACATTGCGGTCATGATGCCCATTCACGCGCTCCTGAGGCCCGTCCTCCTCGTCACTAGACAATATCTCAATAGGATCGTCCGCGTTATTCTCAAACGGTTGCTCTTCTACTTCCTCCTCCTCTTCTTCCTCTTCATCACTGTATTCCTCTCCATGGACATCATATCCATATCCGAATTGCTTCGGGTCAAAGCTCTCCCCCTCTTCCTCGTCGCTCTCCTCGTCAAGCCCCTGCAAAATCGACGCCTCCACCTCAAACTCATCCTCATCTTCCTCACTCACAGCCCTCTGCTTCCCCTTCGCCTTTGCCGCCTTCCTCGCCTTGATCTCAGCGAACGAATCCTCTGCCACCGAGTCGTCAAAGTCATTTCCACCAGCAAAGTGCGCTAACGAAGCAGGTATTATCTGCACGGCTGATTTCGCGGCGGACGGGGGAGGTGGAGGAGGTTCCTGGCCCAGAGCACGTTTGAGCACGGTAGTGATATCGCCTATCCATGCGTCGAACTCTCCTTGGGGGAACTTGTCGTATGGGTTGTGGATCGGTGCCCTCGAGCGAGCCGAGGACGGTGTCGAGTTCGGTGCTGCGGGAAAAGGAGAATTAGGCGAGGCAGCTTTCATGGCAGCCAATCTTCCACTTTTTTCGAATGTTTATTCAAGCGGAAATGTTGAGAGTTCAGAGATTTGGTGTGGCCATGGACTGCTTATTGTCGCGAATCAAGCCGCGGTCACGCGCGACTGCCACAAATGGGTGTGACTGTGTCACGTGGGGTGTGACGCGTGGCAAATGCGGTCTTGGGCGGCCGTCACGGTGGCGGGGCTCGCCCGGCCGCGCACGACGAGCAAGCCTATTCGTCAACGGCCTCAACGCACGCGAACTTCCGCAGAGAGGTCACAATAATCTCAGGCTAGTAGCTCTACCCAGGTGGACACCCCCTCATGCTGAGGGCAAGTCTCAGGGTCTTCGGTTCTCGTCCTCTGCCTTCACTTTCACAGCGTTCCTACAAGCATACAACATCTCCCAAATTCAAATTGATATCGCGAACCACTGGTACCGCCAGGATGCATTCAACAGAAACACAGAAACAGCCGTTGGACTTCAACGCAGGGCCGCTCGTGTGGGTGGACTGTGAGATGACGGGGCTGAACCCGAAGAAGGATAAGATTATTGAGATCGCGGTGCGTTTCCCGTCGCACTATACTTGAGAGTTGTTTCAGCTGATGTTTAATGTAACTGTTGGGAAAGTAGGTTCTGATTACGAACGGCAATCTGGAGCTCGTTGACGAGGGGATACAGTTTGTGATACACACTGACAAAGAGGTACTTGATGGGTAAGTATACATCAAGCTTTCAGGTCCCATTGACCGCTAATCCCCTTCACCTCTAGAATGGACGAATGGTGCACAAACCAACACGGCAAAGTAAGCTTACTCTATTCTATATCGCCTCCCCGCTCAACTTACACCTATACCCTCTCTTCTCACAGACAGGCCTCACCCAAGCCTGCCTCACCTCCCCACACTCCACCCAATACGTCTCCGCCGCCGTCCTACAATACATCAAGAAATGGATACCCGACCAGCGCGTGGGCGTGTTGGCGGGGAGCTCGGTCCACGCCGATAGGAGCTTTTTGGTGGAGGAGATGCCGGAGGTTGTTGAGTGGTTGCATTATCGGTGAGTGAGGTTTCATTGTGGGCTAGGTGAGAGTTGGAAGGGAGCTGATGAGTGGGGTTTTAAGGATAGTTGGTATGTATCCTGTCAGTGAATATGATGCACACGTGGAACTGACGAAGCCGTCTTCGACTAGATGTATCCTCGATAAAAGTACGCCCTTTCCTCGCCCCACCCTGCCTTTTTGACTCATCCCAAAAATTAACTTTCCGTTACTTGCCAGGAACTCTGCAGAAGATGGTTCCCAACACGCATCCAACCTCGTCCAGAAAACTTCGAAGTCAGCCACAGGTAAGTCTTAATCATCGTCTCCCTCACCTTATCATTAACGCTAATTTGGTCCGTCGATTAGGGCGTTGGACGACATCCGCGGGTCCATACGAGGTATGCCATCACCCGAGTCGAGCGGAAGAAAGTAGTGCTGACGAGGTGTTGTAGAACTGGAATGGTATCGCAAGAATATCTTCGTGTCTCCTGACAGCCCGGTCCCGAGCTCGACGACGACGGAGACCTCAGATTCGTCGATGGAGCTCTAGGGTGTGGTGCAGTTTTACTGCTACATAGGGCTACCCGACGTCATATCAGAAAGCAAAACTGGACGAGCTGGACGAGATACCGCGCACGGTTTTGGTGGTGTTTTGTCGGCTCGGAGTACAATCTTGACAATGGTTGTACTGGTTCCCAACTCACACCATGATGGTCACCCATTTGCCAGTGCGACCGCCATGACGATCAGTCATCTACCACTGGTCACTCCTGACGATCCCGTATTTTGTTGGTGTAAACGGGGCTGTCAATACATTTCATGCATATATCCATCCATCCATCTTGCGGCTCGTACACACTGATATCTACTTAGATACACTTCTTAACAGGATAGGTATGTTTTGCTGCGTTAGGTTTTCCATGCAATCAACTGACATAGATCGACAGGTTAACGAGATACAGACTATTCACGAAATTACTCGCCAGAAGCCTCAGGCCTCATCGAGGAGATATCCGAGTGGTCTACTATTTACACTCTTTCTAATGACGTGCCAAGCCTTACGATGCACTCAGAGCTCACTGGCACTCAATCCAAATAGCCGCGTCATGATCCTCAGGAACAGGATCCACGTCGTGGATGGTCCCTCGTTGCGAGGTCAGCGCTAGCCTTGGCTAAAAGATCATGAACCTACGTAGCCATGGTTGATCCCCACCAGCATTCTCGATTGATTGGCATCGACGCTGACGTCCTCAACAGAGCCCCGTATGGCATTCGTAGCTCTAAGAGGTAAGCCATCGCCCCTTGTCTCTTTCTTTCCGCGTGTTTACTAGCGTCGTGCCGTCCTTCTCATGGAACTCTCTCCTAACAGCCCGACGACCCCGACTCCGCTCCCGTCGGTTCAGAGAGTCGCAGAGCGATATTATCCAAGTCGGGAGAACGTTACCCGACATTTATTCAACGCGGGACGAGATACCATATGGCACAGTGGTGAAACCGTGGACCTCATCCACTGGATATCCAGTGACGTGTCGGACGTTTCTGCGTGGTCGAGTGCAGCCTCGATGACGGCCGTGCTGGTTCCAAACTCACACGGTCATTCAGCTGACACCATAATGAATGGTTCCTTGACCGTTGCCATGCTTCAAGTTGTGGGTCTGACCGGAACTGTCGACAAATTTTATTATTCCAGCGGGCAACATCGAGCGAGAGACGCCAAATTTTCTTCTTGCTAGAATAGGTATGTTTCGCTCTGTTCAAGTTCCAATCCATTGACATACTAGATCGACAGGTGATTATACGCCAGCATCATGAACCAAGATAGTGCGTCAGCCGCCCACATGAATCCTCGGTTAAGGTAAGGCCCTAAGCTAGCGAGCTACAGACTGCGTCATTATTTTTAATTAAAGGAACAGGACAGCCATCGTAGATGGTTTCCTGGCGCGAAGTCGACCTTGGATCAAATGTTATGAACGTACGTAGCCATGGGTAATCCCCACCAGAATTCTCGACGATTATTGACATTGAAGCGGGCCTGTTCGTCAATAGGGCCGTATATGGCGTTCATAACTCTATAAGAGGTAAGCTATAGTCCCTCACCTCTTGCCACGTGTTCACGAGCATCGTGTTGCTCTTCTCATAGAGCTCTCTCTCTCTAGAGAGCCCGACGACCCCGACTCCGCCTCCCTCGCTCTAGATTGCGGTAGAGTCCCTCTATTATGGCTAGCCGGACGCCACCCAAAATTGATTCAATACCGAAAGATGCCATATCATACAATGAGGCGCCGTAACCTCCTTCACTGCTGCCTAATGTCACCTCGGCCATTTTTGTGCGGTCGAGTGCAGCCTCGACGACGGCCGTACCGCCTTCCAACTCACACGGTCATACAGCTGACGCCTCAGTGAATGGTTACATTGGACCGTCCCCATGCTCGTGTGCTTGACCGGAACTGTCAACAAAATTATGTCCACCTTCCGGCTGGAAGCATCGCAACCAGACGCCAGAGGCTAAGCCTATAGACCTATTTGAGGAACGCCTTCTTAGATAAATAGGTGCATTCTCCTCTATTCAGCTGTTCAATTCAACTGACATCGACCGACAGGTGATTATACGCCAGCATTATGAACCAGGCCATTGCGTCAGCCGTCAACTTTCCGAGAAATGATCCGCCCTTCTGTACACATATGTTCTAAACGCGAAGTAGTCCGATGGCGAGAGCATACTCCAGCACATCTCTAAAGCCTTCTCGACCGTTCTCTGACCACAGTGCTTATTTCTCGTAGACGTCCGTTTTGGCACTGACGTACTCTGTGGACTACGTCTTGCAAAAAACAAATTCACATTGGCCATCAAGTAGCCCAGTGTGGGGAACGATTATCCGACGCCGAAGATTGTCCACAGCAAACTCAATGGGGGGTTCACATTAGACACTGACCATACGTTCACCAGGAAGGCAAGGGCTCGAACATGATAACGTCGATGATAGCGGGGTATGCCAATCACTTGCAAGCTACCGACGTCAGGAGGAACAG
Source organism: Irpex lacteus (assembly GCA_001986395.2). Taxonomy (NCBI): domain Eukaryota; kingdom Fungi; phylum Basidiomycota; class Agaricomycetes; order Polyporales; family Irpicaceae; genus Irpex; species Irpex lacteus. The sequence goes on from MQVO02000022.1 coordinate 244,002, forward strand.
TCTATTCACAAGAAATACAGTCATCCCGAACATTATCCAGCGAAGATGCATGTGTCTGGGGTAAGATGCCCACCCCGCTTGACGTCAGCTCTACCTCCACATACGTGAGCACACGAGCGGGGATACAGGGTTGAATAGAGTCAGTCCCGTCTCCGGTCGATCTTCCGAAAAGGTGAAGTCATTGAATGTCGACTTGCCTCGCAAATAGTCGTATCTGATTATTAGCCGTAGATTAACCGTTTGAAAGCGGAACCTGGGGCAGAGTACGCGAAGGCGGGAATGAAGTGCGTTCAGTGAATGCGATACCGACCCTCGACACGGGCACCAGCCGGTTATCACTGTTACGGGTTAAATTGTAGCTCGATGTCCCTCGAGAATTCATACTGATAGAACTGTATTCCAGGACCATCCTGAGAGGGCGACCGACAATCGTGAGTAGTTGCTCGCGATACATCTTTTCGTCTGTTCGAACTGATACTTTGCAGCGGACAGTCGGCGCAAACGCTAATAACGGCTGCTAAAAATACCGGTGTGCGCTTGCTGCGTCTGGTCCAGATTGCCCACAGCACAGACTTACGCCTTCATGTCTAAGTTATGCAGATTCCGCCAAAGAATAGAACACGCACGATACCGTCGTTGCAGTACCTCCTGCGTTTCATAACGGAGAGCGTGTAAGGCACACAGTATGGTGTTGTTACCCACGTTTTCATTCCAGCAGGCCAACCAATAGGGAACGCACCATTTCCTCTTCTGGTCCGCAGTGCGCTTTATCAAGATCTCAGATCCAGTGCGCACCGTCCGAATGCAGATAATACAGCTGATAGTTTGTCTCATCTTACAGCCGTTCACACGCCCTTCACACCATGCACTTTCTATTCATTCCCAGGCGGTAACACGACGCACTGGAGCCCGATAAGCTGTGAGAACGACGCATTGATCCACCACGACGGTTCCTCCTGAGCATCGACCGCTCATCTGCTCCGCTTGGTTGCAGAAGCACGGCACCCATCCCTCAACCGGTTCCCCGGATAATGTGTTCGCAGTCTTTTCGGCTGGATTCCGCTCATAAAAAGACTCTCGGGTTTATCTTGGAAAGATGACCATCCTCCGCACCGTGGATCTAAGTCCCGTCCAGCACATTCGAGCCTCCAAGTTCCCTGGATTTATCTCCCTGTCCTTCCCCACATCCGTTTAGCATCTCAACCCCGTGGTGGTCACGACCTTTCAAGCTTTAACGTAGACTCGCAGTCTCGTTATCCCGTCAACCTTCCCTTCGCATTATGCCTACTATCATCGAAGATCCCGAGAAGGGTACGCAAGACGCCCTCGAGGTGGTCGCACTCGATAAACCACAACCTATCACTGTCGGGACGAAGGGACTGCTACCTCCCGTTGAGCCAAGAGCACTCGTTCCCGGTGCTGGGAAGAAAGCGCAGCGCAAAGTGAACCGATGGCAGCGGTTCCAGCTTTGGTTTAACACGTATCGGTGAGTAGTCGCCACTAGTATCCGACGCATCACGGCTGAAACGATGTATCTTGACAGTAAATTCTACGTGACCATCGTATCACTAAACCTTGTCGGGCTTGTACTGGCCGCTACTGGTACATGGCAATATCCCAGACGCTACACTGGTGCCTTCGTGCTAGGCAATCTAGTGACAGCCATCACGATGCGAAATGAATTATTTGGGCGATGCTTGTACTGGCTTGTTAACACTTGCTTTGCAAAGGTTTGTCTGTCCAATCGTCTGCCCCCATTTTGACGACTTAGGCATTTCACAGTGGCCACCTCTGTGGTTCCGGTTAGGCTGCACTTCGGTATTACAGCATCTAGGGGGCATTCACTCTGGATGCGCATCATCAGGATTTGCCTGGCTCATCTTCCGAGTAGTGCTCATATTCATTGACCACAAGGATAACCACGACGCAGTACTAATCATGGGGGTCATCACCAATCTGGCCGTAGCCATCAGTATCGCAAGCGCGTTCCCTTGGGTTAGGAACACCCACCACAAGTACGTATGCCCAGCGACTATCGCCGCAGCTTTTACTCACACACGGGGCAGTGTTTTCGAGAGGCACCATCGTTTTATTGGATGGTGAGTAACAATTCCCATATAGAAGTCGGCTTCTTACCGGGATACTGATACCGTGTTACCGTAGGGTCGGGCTTCTGTCGAGTGAGTATACGTGTTGTTAATGATTACCGCGTACAGTGGTTTGTTCGCACGGTTGTGCGTACCAGCTACAGGGGACGCGGGTCGAGTTGTACAGTCATACGCGAACCTATGAGTGCTGACTACTGTGTTCGGTTTAGCTTGGGTCTTCGTGGTGCTCGGGGATAGTTACGACTTGGATACTCATTCTTGGAACCCCGACGGCATTCGCGTCATCCGTCAGCAAGACTTCTGGTTCGCATTTGGCATGACAGTCTTGTAAGTTAATCCTCACCATGAGGAGCAAACACCAAGCTAATCGAAACATAGCATTCTCATCCCATGGTTCACCGTTCGAGAAGTAAAAGTTGACATCGAAGTGGTGCGCATTTTGCAGCCATCAGCGCAGTCGTGCATGACCTAACAATCACGTAGCCTTCTCCCAAAGTAGCAATTCTCAGATTCGAGCGAGGAATGCAACAAGGTCTGCTTGCGCGTATCTCGCGCTCTTCCATCATGGAATACCATGCCTTTGGTATCATCTCGTGAGTAAATCTTCGTACTCCACATCTGCGCCGTATTTCGGCTGATTGACACGAATTTGTAGGGAAGGAACGCACGCCAAGTACCACTACCTGATCTGTGGGGTACAGGGCGACTTCACTCGCAGCTTGGTGAACGATCCACCGACCCACGTATGGACTCGTCAATTGAAGGTACTGACAGCTGTAGTCAATGGCAACAGACACCCTGCTTACACTTCTGGTACCAGTTTGCAGGTGTATCCAACACATCCACGCTCTACAAGCGCGGAATCCGCGTATGCACCGGTACCGGCCTTGGAGCCGCCCTGTCGACTTGCATTCAGGTGAGTTCGACATATCATCGCGTATCGCCAACGGGTTCTCACACATTTTGATTTATAGAGTCCAGATTGGTGAGTTTTATCTCGCGCATGTTTTCTTCCTTCTTGCGGGTGGGATCCAAATGGAATAACTAATGCTGACATTATGTGACTTAGGTACCTGATCTGGATTGGTTCAGATCAAGAAAAGACATTTGGACCGACAATCGCCAACCTCATTCATAGGCATCTCGGCAAGGAACGATGCTGTCTATGGGACTCAAAGGCCAGAGGTATGTGTAACCCTTCTGCTGGCTCATCCGTACAATCGGTGACAAGAATGGTGTTATCCCAGGTGGCCGCCCAGATGTCATGAAGCTTGTCCGAGAGGCCTACTATGCATGGGGTGCTGAAGTGGTCTTCATCACATCTAACTATCAAGGCAACAAAGAAATAATGGAAGGTTGCAAGTCAGAGGGTATACCTGCATTCGTAAGTAACCTTATCTGACGAAGCACGCCACCTCCTGAATATCATCTTTGCTCAGGGCACTCTTTGGGATTTCTAAACTTCTCGCGAAGATTCACACACGCACGGACACACACCACATGCGCCACGCCTTCCTCTCATCCAATAACTAGAGATGACCTAAGTATCCTCACGCATATTAACCTGCACCTGGCGCAAGATATCTTATTCTGTTTGTACTTCATTATTCCTGTAACGATAGCGTCCGGCTTCCTTTCAATGCGAAGTAGCTTTATTCTATACAATGCTCAGCCAAAGACATGTTTGAAAAATGAGGATCGTTATTGGTTGGCATTTGCCTCGTCACTACTACCCTGCTAGAATAGGCAATTTACCCTCAGAGTCGTCCAGCGCTGTTACTATCCAAAGTTAGACGATTACCTTCACGCGAAGTCTCTTTCGCATCAAGGATAGTCAACACAAATCTGGTGATTCAAACTATGCAGATTTCATGAGAGTCAGAGACTCATTCGGTGATAGCAGGTACCAATGGCGAATCCTCTTGTGCGAGAACTGGGAGAGGCTCTGAACTTACCACCGTGGGTAACACAGTGCATAGAGTCGGGTTTAGCAGTTGTATTGACCTTTTCTCTAGTATATCGGTCGAGATTATCCCTGGCACCGGAGATGAATGGTTACCTGAAGGAACGGAACCTCACAAAAGATTCCTCGTGGTCGAGAATAATCTAGGTGTACCTCAGAAGGTCCTTTACAAAGCGTACCTCGAGGCTACGGCCGTTTTCCGGCGCTGTCGCACTCAGCTGTTGTCCATTGGAGGGTCAGTAACTCCGACCAGCTGTCAGGAGCACGATCTCATAGGCAGCACGCTCAATGCAACGGCGGTCTTGATCGTTCTCAACCCGGGACACAACACAGCCTGGAATGCACGAAAAAATCTCATACTCTCCGGGCATCGAGATATCCTTAGAGAACTATCTTTCACAACCTCTCTCCTTACGGTTCGGGAGTGCGCCAAACACTCCCTCCTGTGGCACCATCGACGGTGGTTATTGAGGAGAATCTTCCCACCGTCCCCCGAGAGGCTCCGCTCACCGATAGGCGACGTACCCTCGGCTTATTTTTCAGAGGCGACGGACGAGGATACACTTCGATCCGTGAATATCCCTCTCGAGGCTCTGGAGACCGAGTTTTCTGCGTGCACTGTCGCTTGTGGCACGTACGAACGAAACTACTTCGGTTGGTCGCACCGATTCCGCTGCTTGGATGCACTGGTGAGCATCATTGAGGGTGCACAGACCGTCGAAAATCAGGCTGCAGGGGCAGTAGAGGCTCTGCAAGAGGAATCGAGGCGTACAACCGCGTGGATAAATCGACACGTATCGGATTATACGGCCATGCAATATCAGTGTTACGTCGATAGCGTATTGCAGCATCCGTCGTATTGGTCTCGTATACACGAGCCATCTCGTCCTGGAGAAACATCTTTCGATCAAGCCAAATCGCTGCTGAAGGCGTACCCTAGTCATGAGGCTATCTGGCTTTATCTGCGAGGCGGTGTGCAAGTGCTAGACGATGGAGGGATGGAAAAACTCAAGCAGATAGCAGAAGAGTTTCTCAGCGGGATCAGTGACCCAAAGGCGACTGCATCCCTGGTGGGCGATGTTGAGTTGCAAGAGGCTCAGCGTCATGCACAACGTCTGTTGTCATGGATTACAAGTTTCATTAGCAGAGGCGCTACTTCATAACACTATGCAAATCTAGGAGACAGCAGTATACGGAGTATGTGTGCACATTAAGGGACATTGATACGCATGACATGGTATAGCTGACTTACAACAGGACAGATACATGCAGCACTTGACACGATGAAAATACGTTCTGCGCAGTAAAACACCTATGCTGTGAAACGATTGCAACAAACATGTAAGTTATTGACAAAGGGCGAAAAAAGAAAGTGAATGGCCTGTGTGACCTGTTATAAGAGAGATTTAACGTATAAGGACTAAAGGCGTTGAAAATAAAGGCTGGCTGTAGCATGATACCTGTGATGTCACGGAAGACGCTGTTGTCATCAAGCAGCAGGGGCATCATACAGATGGCTGAGTTGCACGAGGGTGAGTAACGATCGCCACGCTGGCATAAATGGGAGGAAGTATGACATACTCTCCAAGTTGCTTGTTCATCTTGAACATGCCAATCCTGTCGACACCGAATATGGTTTTCATTCGATCGTCGCATATGATCTCCCTCTTGTCTTCAGGATTTTGGAGGTTCTTCGACTTGATGTAATCCCATATGCGCTTAACCACCTGCGGCCGCGAGAGCTTCTCCGTCTCAAGAAGAGATGCCAAAGGGTCACTACAAACAACGATTTGTTCAACTCGAGCCAGTAGCAGTTGTCTGTATACATACCTGAGCGCGTATTCCTTTGTGAAGCCACCCTTTCTCTTCGGTTTCTCTGCCCCGTCGGCAACAGAGCTACCCTCGCCCTCAGAGTCCACCGTGGCAGCACTCTTTGCCTTCTTCCCTCGCTTTGCCTTTGGCTTGGCTGAGCCTTTGGCCCGTGTAGCACGATCCCGGCCGTTCAGCTCTTGTGATAGCTGCCGCGCCAGTTCTGCATCTGACAGATGAGGGTCTTTCTTCGTCTCCTTCTTCACTTTCTTCGGTGCAGCAGACGTGTCTGACTCTTCATCCTCTCGTTTCCTCTTCACTTGCTCTTCGCTCGTGTCCTCCTCCTCTGCCCCAGCTTCTCCGGTGCCTGACACTTGTTCATACACCTGGCTTATAAGAGCATCAAAATCATCCTTGTGCTCCTTCACTAGTTCTGATGTCAGCTCCGCGTTGTCCTCCACAAGTTGTTTTCGAACGCGTTTCGCGCTGATAGTTGAAAGGTCGACATCCGGCGCTTCCAGGATTGCGCGAATTTGCCCCTCGTATTTCTTAGCGTTGAAGGCCATGGTAAGAGAACGTTTCACAACCTTCGAGAGTTTGTGAAAGTGTGAGCGTCGGTGAAGGCAAAGTAGGAGAAGGAGTCACGGTAATAATCAGGGTCCAACTTACAAAGTTCGCATAAGAGCTAGACTACTCTTGGGGCAAACAACGATAAATAAGACGTGATGGGATCCCCATCGCCAGGGTTTAAGTAACAACTCTCACAATGTGATGCAAGCGTTATTACTGTACCATTGCAGACATAATTTTGCAGTAACATCCGGTTATAATTTACATATATTATGCAGACATCCACTCTATCGTTGGACCTGCCCAGGGCGAGGCCAGGCATTTTCGGGTGGCTGACCTTGGGGAGGACGAGGTGGTACCCCATTCCCTTGCTGCTGCTGGGGAGCTTGCGCCTCCCGTCGAGCTCTCTCTACCCATCTCCCGCGGACATACAACAGCGCTGACACAGCTATGGTCAAAACTACCAACAGCATCGTCTCTGCGAACTCGTCTGCCTCGTCTTCTTCTCGATTCCTCCGAGTGGCTGCGTCGAAGTAGTCTTCAGGGCCATAGTCACCGTCACGTTCGTTCTCTTCACGACGGCGGTTCCTTGCCCACTGTGATTTGATGAGCAAAGATCCCAGGTTGTATCTGTAGGAACTGACCTGTACGGGATCGTCGTCTTGATCCCCGTTTCTGCCTGACAGCTTCCGATTGAACTCTTCCCGAGCGCGTCCGGGATACCAAGGACGGCCGTCGTCGATATACTGCTCCTCTTCATGCCTAGTTTCCGGCTGACCTTGCTCTTCGTGTGTACCGTCGATCTCCGGTGCAGATGGAGGTGGATTATAGATATTATCTGTCGTACGTCAGAACCAGTCGTGTCGCAAGGTGAGACATTCCACTCACCAGCCTCCTCGTCGTAGTGCCACAGGTTAAGGTTGTCTGCTCCGCCAGTCAACGCATACCACAGACTCTTCGCCTGTAGTTTCATCAATGACAGCGTAACAGGAATGTATGCTTCGCTGTTAACAGTCAACGCAGAGTCATAGTGCCGTTTAGCAAGATGGTAATCTTGCGGTACGCCCACTCCATTCTCGTACATGTAGCCCAAGTTCCACAACGCCAGGGCGCTCATCGAGGTGTCTGCGGCAGACTGATAAAACCCAGCAGCTTTTTCGAAGCGGATATCGGCAGGTTCGTCAGGTACTCCGAGCCCGTGGTAGTAGTAGTCTCCGACTTTCACCAGCGAGTCGATATTACGCTGAGCAGCTGACCGGGTCCATTGGGTTAGGGCCAGGCGAGCAGTGTCATTGGAGAGACCATGAGGCGCGAAGCGTGTAAACTTCAACACACTACGGTCTGCGATATGGGGGTCAGTATGCATAGTGTGCCCTTGTCACGGAAAAGGTGCAAACCTTGGTCGAGGGCGAATGCAAGGTTATTCTGCGCAACTTCTATGCCCCTCTCAGCCGCAATCCACCAGTGTAGCAAAGCCAGTTCCTTGCCACGCTCTGTACCAGTACTCCATGCGATCTCCGCGTCTCGGAGAATATTGTCTTCCCAGACTCCCCGCTCAGCAACCAACTTATAGAAGGACACGGCGATAGAGCAAGAACTGGCCGCCAACTCCGGAGCACCTTCATGAGCTCTGGCGATGCGAGCTTGAATATCGGCCAGGTAGTAATATGCTTCGAACGGCGAACCCTGGCGGATGGCTGCCTCAAAATACGCAGCGGCAGTTTTGAGGTCGTTGCGCCCTGTCGTTACGAAGTCAGCTAACATAAATAACCGGAACAAGTCTCAACACTGACCATAATGATGTTTGCCGAGCTGAACCTGTGCTTCTGCCAGATCCTGGCCAGCGGCGACGTTGAAGTGCTGCAACGCTTTCTTCATATCCTTGCGTCCGTCCACAAGCCCGTCTCGCCAGATAATGCCCAGACCGTTATGACTCTCCTTTTCTCCGTACTCCGCACCCCTCTCAAACCACATTCTTGCAATGACAGGATCCTGCCTTACACCCTCTCCCCGCAGGTACATCCTCCCAATGTATCCAGCGGCAGCTGCCGCGTAACCAGCTGATGGATGCTGTTCTCTTGAAGATGGCTGAGGCGATCGCGGGTTAACGGGGTCTCGTGGCCATAGCTGCCTTGCTATGCTCAAGAAATACTGCCGTGCTCTGTGGAAGTCTCGTGGTACCCTACTTGCCCCATCGCCGCCAGATGCGATACCGCCAATGCCACCGTAGATGGCACCTTGGTAGAATATTTTCCCTAAACGGTATGCAAAGTCCAATTCGCCTCGATCGGCATTATACTGCAGTGCCTGTTAAATCTATGGGTCTGAGATACTGTCGGAGGAATTACTCACCGAGTAGTACTCGAGGAGGTCTTCCCACGTTTCTCCCGCAGCGCGAGCGTTGGCCGTCTTGATGACAGGTCTCACAGCGTTCAACCCAGTGGATGCTACACTTGCGCCAGGACCGTACACACCACCCTCAAGGTCAGAGAGACGAGGCGGTACCAGAGGCAGAGTGCGGCCGCCAGGAGGTCCTGATAGGAACTTCGCCATAGCTAAACAAATCAGTTCAGCGGTACTGCACATGAAGGCCTTGTCCACATACATTGTTCGGCTGCATCCTCGTACCATTTCAGCGCAGACATACAATCCTCAGCTACGCCAATGCCGCTCCAGTACTTGTATCCCATGGTCATTTGCGAGCCTTTGTCGCCGCCATGACCAGCAAATACTGTGTACAGCTGGGCCTGTGCTGCGTCTGCAGCGGTGGAGTTACCGTAGCCTGTAGAGTACAGAAATCCTAGGTAGGCCTGGGAGGTTGCATTGCCCGTGAGAGTAGCGTAATTGTAGAACGACTTGTACGCGAGTGCAGGGTCCAGAGGGAAATATGGGTTTGGTGGAAGCTGATTGCGATAGGGTAAATAGGACGTACTATAGAGGCCGAAAAACATGCAACACACCAAAGATAGTTTCGCAAGAGTGAACAGCGCATCCTCGTGCCCAAGGTCCGCGGCATGCTGCAGCAAGTCCAAGACCTTCACTGCCTTTCCTGACAAATCGTCCTCTCTCCGTCTACTTCCAGCCTGCGAGTCGAATATGCGCGAAATAAATCTCGGTATTATGTGCTGGTGGCGCAACTTCAGAAGTATTCGATACGCATTGGCGACAGGACCTTGGCCCTGTGGATTCGGAAGAAACGCAGACCAGAATGATGGGGCATAATTATGGATGGAGTATGGGAGATCAATGTGATCTTCTCTGTACGCGTAAGGTGCGTTGACGTGGTGCAGGACGGTGACTGCCTGTTTGTAGGCTCGTGCCGCTGTGCAGCAATATTAGTATGTAATTCCGCGCGCATTTGATAGACTTGGGATACAGACCTTCAGCAGCTGTGTCAAGGACTTGTGAAGTCTTCGCCTCCTCTTGCACAACGTTCTATCTCATCGCGTAAGACACACGCTCAACGGAGGGAGCGCTGCATGTACTCACCTCCGAGGTTCCAGCACACGACACCGCTGCTAGCGCCACCAAACCAAAGGCAATGTAGGTAGCCTTCCTCGCTTTCGAAGTCCGTTTGCTAGAGCCCATGTTTGTTGTAGAATGCCCGTGAGATTATACAAGAAGCCCAAGCTGAGCTGTTCTAAGAATCAAGTGGTTTCTGTGTCGTGTCCGTTGTACGTAATGCAGATGTGCCAACTACTGGGAAAGCAGCTATAACAACGAGATAACCAGCTTCGTGTGTAGAGGTTACAAGTGTGAACTAGTTCGCATAGCGAGACGTTGCAGTGAGTTGGTGGTGGCCAAGATGTAAAGTATAGACAGGCGCCGGATGTGCATCACCTTTGCAATGACGTGTCAGGACGTGTATGATCGCCGTATCCTCTCAATAATCAACACAAAATGGCAATTTTATTACAGATCATACCAATACAGAAGAGAATGGAGAAGAAACATGTAGAAGAGGAAATGGATGGAACTGCAATTGTGAAGAGGTCCGTGCACATAAACTAGGGGAAGTGAAGCATAACGCGTAACGGGTCGTGTCAAATAGCTCATTCAAATCTAACGAAAGCATGGTCAAGATCTGTCACAGACGTGAGAGGGATTTTATACAGAATGCAAAAGCCGTTCAGACTTACGATAACATTAGTTGAGATTTTGTAACTTCATCCACTCGGCGTCGTTGGCGTTGAAATCGACGCCTTTCGTCGTCCACCATCTCCTTGCAGCCTCTCCGCCACCAATCGCATCTTCAAGCGCCTCCTCGATATCGCACATGCGATACTGTATAGGTAACCCGCTCTTGTCCCACCACTCCAGTACTTCCGGTCTATTGTGCTTGGTTGCACCAACGAGAGCGTCTTGATCAAAGATGACCTGCAAACCGCTCTCGAGCCACCACTGAAGGACGTCAACTCGTCCATGGCAACTGGCATGGTACATAGCGAGTTTGTCGTATTTGACCTCCGGTTGGTTGCACGCCCACCAGTCCAGTATTTCCACATGTCCCGCATTGCTCGCCATGTCCATGACCCTGCCGACCTTCATCACCAATCTGCCCTCCTTGCTTTTTCGCTTCCACCAGCTTAGAACCTCGATGTGATTCCTCGCGCTGGCCATCTCCAGAGCAGCCTCCGTGTACTCGAATGGTAATCCAGAGTTTAACCACCATTCTAGAGAAACAACGTTTCCGTGGCGAGACGCACCGTCGATTGCCTTGATCACAGATTCCGTGGAAGGGGTGGTGATGACTTCCGGATGAAGGTCTCGGGCGTATTTCCACCACGTAAGGACAGACACGCGACCGTGGATAGCCGCCGTAATAGGCAACAGATCATGGCGGTATAACGTACGGAATATGGAGGGATGATGAGTGAGGAAGTATTCCAGTACGTTGACGTACCCGAACCGAACTATCAAGATGGCGCTGACCTTGGTGGGTGGGTGGGATGCTGGGTCAACCGTGCGGATTAAGGGGAGGTACCCAGTGAGGACGGCATGGTCTGTCTGATTCGCCTGCGTCCAGTCCAATGGTTGTGGTAAGCTTGTCGGGATACCGACTGCTTTGGCAAGCTCCCAGTCCCCCAAATGGTCCATGATCTCTGCCAGGAGCTCTACTGGAAGGTCGGGAGCTTTCACCTGGCGAGGTCGCGTCTTCGATCCATTGACCACTACCGACCCATTTGGATGATGGTTATGGACATCTGTGGGGAAGTTGTATGTGTCTATATCATACTGTGCCAGTCGATATGCCAGCTCCTGATCACTTCCAATAGTCGACAATCCTCTTGCGACGAGGAAGAGCACGAGCTGATCGTGGGTAAGCCGAGCATATGCAGCGTTAACTTGATCTACATAATCTGCGCGAATCTTGCCGTTTATGAGCAGTACGCTAACATACAAAGCTAACATACTGACCATGTATCAGCGTGTATTCGAACACAAAAACTTCAGGATGCAGGGAACAGCGTAGAGAGAGATGGCGGGCAGGAGAAAGCCCTGTGGAGCGCCCGAAGAACTGAAAGCCGAAATAAGAGCAGTCCGGCCGAATTTGGTAGCCAATAGGCTTTGGAAAGTTTGGATCCTAACAGTTACAAACACCTTCAAGTTGCTGGCCACCGCCAACGGTATGTGCAAGAACACATTATCATACAGGAGCGGACAAGATATTGTTACTACTAGTACATTGTTCTCCATTATTTTCTCTTTCCCATAGATCAAGGAACAGGCCTCCCCGCACGAATGGCCTTCGCGGCTTCGCTCTGAGCTTCGTCTCGAAGGTAACGTCCGTAAATCTCTGCATAGTACTCCTTATCCTGAATAATCTCTTAGCTGTGTTGGATGTCCGGATTACATAGCAAATACTTACACTCTGCGTATTCAAAACGCTCTCCCGCTTCTCCACGAGCTCAGCATACTCTTTCCACTTCGGGCCCACACCCTCACGAGTGAAGCCCCGATTCTCTGCGATGATGTAGTCTCTCACAATCCAAGGCACAATGGCGATGTCGACCAAGCTGAACTCCTCGCCGAGGAAGTATGGTCCCTTGATCTTCTCCGTGAACGTCCTCAGAGCCTTGTTGAGCTCCTCTAACGCGTCCTTCTGCTTATCAGCCTCTTGCGCCTGGACAAGTTTCATTTGCCACGGGAGAATAGACTTAGAAACATAGTCGATCCAGATGCGCGCGTATGCTCTCTCCACGGGGTCTGTTGGCAGAACGTGAGGCGTGTGGTTTGGGAACTCTTCTTCAAGTAACTCGGAGAGTATGAGCGACTCGTATAGAGCCTTGCCCTTGTATTCAATAGCGGGGACAAGACCCTTCGGGTTTATGTCTACATAGAAGTTAGGGGTTAGAACAGATCATCACTGAAGACGATGGACCACCAATTACCTAGGAAGTGTTTCTCCTTTTTGTAAGGATTGACCTCTACGTATTTGTACGGTATACCCTTTTCTTCGAGAGTGATCCACGTGCGCTGAACAAAGGGACAGAACTGTTGTGCGAAGGGGACTCGATCAGAGTTATAATCGTACCTGAGTAGAGAATTGAACGCACCCAGCCCGCGTAGAACACCAAGGCCTGTGGGTCTTGATGTTTCTCTACCGTCTTCGCCGCAAGCCCAGTAGCGACGGGATGGATATGTTGATCTGGTACGCCTGACATTGCGATGTTGGGATGATGTGTGCTAGTACACCTTCGTGAGACTCTGGATGAAGATACACGCAGTACAGTATATATAGCCAAAACATCCGACGTTTAGTCAGCGACTGGTAGCGTCATTGCTGACTGATACTTTCTATACACAACAAAGTCTCTCGCAATCGATGACGTTGTCACCTTACAGCTTTGTGAATACGGACTGCGGACTCCCAGGAAAGGAAGGTCTAGTATTGCCTTTATGTAGACACTCAGTCACTCGTCCAAGTTATCAACGAAGACCAACATCTTTACTTTGTCATTAAACATTAATTCTCTACAACAAACGCCTATATCATCACATCCACTTTAAACCAGCATCTCAGCAAGGGCTCTCAACCTATACCGCGACGAGAACTGTCAGAACTGATAAACAGGCTCATAAACATAGTGTACTCACTGCAAGGCAATGGGACCACCGGGAAACACAGGCTTTGGCGCAGGACGGTTTTGGCAGTCAGCAGGGATTTGGCTTGTGAGCCCAGAGCAGCGCAAATCGATGATGCGCTTGCCAATAGTAGTAGGGGACTTGATACTACATCATGCGGAGGTTAAGCGTAAATAATAAGCTGAGCAATATCTGTCGAGGTATACTCACGAGAGAGGGATGTGGCCGAGCAGACCGCTAACAGGCTTAGGAGCAGCGTCGTTGTTGAAACAATCGGCTGGGATGGTAGCAGGATCGCCAGAGCAGTGAAGGTTGATTATGCGCTTCGCGTTCCTAAGTCTGGTACAAAGTACAATTCAATTAATATCGAGGTCCATGCTCAAATCTGATAGCTATAGTGCTTACTGCAAGACGGTGTTCCCAGACAAGTCTGGAGGGTGCTGATGGTTCGCGTCAAAGCATTCTGCTGGCCAGTTGGTGATGGGACCCAAACAGTGGCTATCGAGGATACGCTTGGCCATCCTCAAGTCACGACGGGCAACAGTTGGCAGCCTGATAGGGACACCGATCCTGAATGGTCTGCCCTTCGGTCCCACAGGCCTATATATCGTTCAATTTAGATACTGTGAACAACTCGGTAGTAGGGAGATTATACGCACAGCAGTGGGTTTGACAAAGCCGGTAGGACGGCAATGGCCATGACGAGGACGAAAGCAACGATGGCCGTGACAGCGCGCATTATGGCGAGGATAGTCGTGAGTTGAAAGAACGAGTAGAGGGGCTAATGTAAGTTCGTGACAAAAAGTGGTCTTCGAAAAAGAAAAAGTCGGGCTGATAGTGACATCATTAGCATTGAGTGTTATTGGCACTACGAGGGGTAGGTACTTACCAACCAGTACCGCGACTTGAATGGGCAGGCTAAGAAGAACGAAAAAGGCCAGCTGAAGAACTGTCCTCTGTGCCCTCTGGTCTTATATATCGGTGTCCCTGAGACATAAACTGCACGTTGCTCGCCGACTTCATCGCATTTAGGACTGAAACAGTATAGAAAGTATCGCCCCAGAAACGCGTCACTGATGCGCCCAGGACAATTTGTGCCAGAGCGTACCAGGCCGCCCGCGTTCATCAATCGACGAATTTTAGACTATAGAAAGAGGCCGAGGTGCACTGCAGATATCGTGCACAGCATTGCGTACCACGTACGTGGTAGTGAAACGACTACTAGTATGAGTGAAGTGAGTATACTTCGTCATTCGGGATGTAAGGCACCACGGTTCGTGCGCACCTTTATGGATTTTACAATGGACGGTGAAGCGCATGCGCACACTTAGATAGAGCTATCCTGAGTACACAGAATAATATGTGGATGAGGTACAGGTCCAACTTGGAGGACTCGGATGGGGCGATCCCGATTTCCGATCACAGCACGATCAAGATACAGACTAACGCTCAAACTGAACTCCTTCGCCAGCCTGAGTGTAAGTTGGCCATCGCTGATTACAGAGGTCACACATTGTAAGTATACTGATTATAATACCACCTAAAATAAGTACTGAGAAGCCCCTGTTAGGTCATCATACTCTTAAAATTAAAACCCCAAATAGGGGCCTTCACTCGTTCAAGTTTGAACGTGACGGTCCACTCCCGCCTTGCGGTGCTGAAACAAACTCGGTCGGCGGTGGCCAGTGTTGTTACAACACCTTCGACGCTATCGACTCCAATTGCTATGTCCGAATCAACCGCTGCTCATGCTGAGTCTGGTGTTGCTTCGGCAGCAGAGGCACCAGTCAAGCCAGCCGAGTCTCCTCTGACGATGCAAATCGTCGTGCGGAGAGATCTACTGGAGGTAAGCTCTAAATCTGTACGCACTTTCTTAAGAGAATAATCACGCACACTGGAACATAATTAGATTGAGGGCTGGGGCGTTGGCCCTCTCATGGCTCAAGTAGCCCATGCAACAGCTGCAGTAGGTGTCGATTTGAGTGCACACACTTGAACTTGCATCGAGGATCTGAGACTGTGCCCCAGGTGCTACATGAAACTCGAGAACGCGCAAAAACTGTGGCGTATCTAGAAGATCTTACAAACATGCGGAAGGTGTGTAATATCCTATCGTGTTACTTCTTAACAGGATAGATCAACTCATATGTGCTTTGCATGGCACAAAGGCGGTTCTACAAGTGAGTCGTACCCAAAGTAGCCCTATGAGAGCAATACACTAACAGCGACTCAGACGGCTGATGAAGGTAGTCTGAGACGTCTCTCGGAACTGCTGCAATCCAGCAAACCACCGATTCCACACCATCTATGGATAGAGCAGCCTGAGAATGTGCCTACGTGTATTGCGTTGGCACCGAATCGGCGCGAGAACAGGATCAAGAAAGCACTTGATAAGTCTGGTGCCAGACTTTGGAAGGGCTGAACCGCGACAGATCGTCTGTCCGTCCTAGTCAAACGAGCACCCTAACGAAGATGCTAGTGCTGTGTATCGTGAGGAGTGCTCATCTTATTTGTCGATTTGCTGACCTAGAACGAATTAGTGCCCTGTAATTCTTGGTGGCGTACCGATATTGCTGGTTTAATTGCTACACCGTGATCATATTCCTACATACATTATTAATGGGATACAGCAATCAGTCTCGCAGCTCCTCGTCCATGCACGGTGCGTGTCTTCATCGATGATTTGCGCAGCTGGTGTGCTAGGAGCCTTTCCTGGCGCACTTAATACATCTCGAGACTCATTCCGTCGTTGATCTCGTAATCGGCCAGTGTGATGTGATCCTTGTATATTGTGTACCTGTCATCGACCACACTCAGCCGACATTCTATGAGCTGAAGGGGACGTATATACCATTTCTTAAGCTGGATCTTCGACGCGTCGGTTCCAGTTTGGGCAGCGATGAGCTTCTTGAGGTCGCCCACAGTATCGTCAGGGCTGCATTTTACACGAACTAAAGTCATCGGCTCTCTTAGCACACCAAGAATACCCAACTCTTTAGAGGCGCGTACCTTTGCGGCCAAGACGGTCATTTGCAATCACCTGTGCAATTGCAAGAAGTGTGGCAAGCGTCGATAATAAGTCCTTTCATCAATCGGATAGCACAGAAGGTATGCTTACTTCTATGAGAGCCATCTGAACTGAATTCGAGGCTGTGAGTGTGGATGATGTAGTAGATCGACAAGCAGAACGAGATGGCAAGAAACAGAGCCTCAGATAGAACGCCACGAGCGCTCAATGCACCGACACGTCCACGTGATTAAGCACGTGGAGGACGTGTTTTCCAGGGTTTTTGCGCCTTTTGCTCTTTTCTTTCAACCGTCAGCTACTACTGCACCTAGAAGAGAGTTTATAAGTGAGTGGAATATTGTTGAATTTGCTACGTTAAATTTGCTAGACCTTGACCAGTTGTGTGAGCTGTAATGCCGTGGAAATAACTCGCCACAAAAACGCCCAGCCTTCAAACTGTCTTCTCACAGAGTCAAATGGGCTAGAGATGCCGAAGGCAATGTATTGATAGTCCAGCCATATGTTTATTTGGTATGGTCAGCATATCATGAAACCGAGTAAAGTGGGTACATCTGTCATCAATTCACATATAAACACCTTACCTGACATCCTCTCATCTACAGGCTTTTCCCGCGGTTCCCACTTTACTGTGAACACTATCACACCCAGTATGTCACCCACGACCTCCGAGTACGAGTTTGAGCTTCCGTCGGTACGATGCAGTCACTGTGGACTGCCTCCAGCTCCTGGACGCGAGAAGGCCATGAAGCGCTGCGGTACCTGCTCGCTGGTGACATACTGTGTACGTCCACACGAGTTGGCCAAAGTCGTGTGGCGGCCTGTCTCACTTCGACTTCCCGCATTGCATTAGTCCCCGAAGTGTCAGAAATCGCACCTCGACTACCATACGGCGGTCTGCTACCCGCCGACCGCGGGAGACTCATCCCGCTATACCGTGGCGTGGGGTGTATCCTTTGAGGATGGACGTATGCACTCACGCAATGGGATCGAATCGAATCGTTGCTTGTCCTCCTCCCAGACTCGTGGATGGGTGTGTCCTGCTACGGAACTCATTGGCGTTCCTCTGTATATTGCACCTGCGGACAATATGGACTACGCCACTAAGAAAGACCTCGAGAGTGTCTGTCATTATTTGATGATGGACCCTGACACTGGCTTTGCCCTGGACAGGTAAGCTTCGCCACCTCAAGCTCCTTACGGCGTGTGCTTAATTCACATAGTTGGCTATGCGATCCTCGCCACAAAGCGACTCATGTCAGTTGACACTCCCTAGAATATCGCACTCCCTGATACTAATTCGAGGTAATTCATGCAGTATACTGCCTTTCATAACGGAAGGCACCCTCTCACGCCGAATACTTTTGAGACAATCGTCGCCTTCCTCCAGATGGTCGTAGAAACTGTCTCTGGCCTATCACCATCCAACGGCTGGTCCCCGATGCGATCCTTCCTTACGCCAGAAGCTTTCCAGTTATTCTCGATTCAATACTGGGATAAGCAGCAGAAATCAGGACGCAATGGATGGGGCGAGTTAAGCCGTGCGTTGATGTAAACTTTAGATCTTCTCAAGCATTTCAACATAGTTGTATCGTTATATCATAGTTTTGTATTTCTATTCCATAAAATAACACGTATTGATACGCGTCACATAGTCAGGTGTTCCAAGAGTAGCAATGTAGAGGTTAGGGTGCCATCATCTATCAGTCTACCAGAACTCGTCTTCCGCGAGGAGTGTCTCCCAAAGGCTATCCTCATCCTTCGACCAATCCTCGGCAGGGAGTTTCTCGAAGTTGGTAAAGTTCTGCGCTGTGATGTAGGACTGTACATCATGATCAGCTTAGCCACAAGAAATTAGGTCGCAATGGAACACATACAAATTCCCACTCCTGGTTGGCGTAGTACGAGAAGATCTCGCGATTCTGGAGTGGCGGGAAGTTGACGAGCCTGCCGCCGAACTCGAGCGACTCGTTGTTTAACCAAGTCACGTACTGTCTCTCGAGAGCTGCAGTAGACATTAGTTTCCTGAGGGCAGTAGATCTCAAGAAAGACAAGACGAACCTTGAGAAGGACCTGTGCCGTACAGGCCACGGAAGTTGTTCCAGCGGGAAGAGTTGTATTGCCTCCAGAGCTCAGCTTCGTTGGGGATGCGAGCAGTTCCAGACCAGATCTTGGCGAGGCCGTATGATTGCCACTTTCCAGCAGTCCATGGACGGACTAGTCACGCGGAATATGAGCAACGTAGCTCGGCAGGTGGACACCATTTGAAACTCACCAGTGGTGAAAGCCAATGTCGGGTCAGGAATATAGTTGCCAGTCCAGTGGACCTTTGGCCATGTGTTTGAACCAAAGACGTCTGAGGGTGGCTTGGCAAGAGACTCTGGCTCAGGAGGGTTACCAGGAATGCTAGGTTTTTCGATATGAGTATAATTGGTATGACTAGTAGTAGTACACTTATGACATACGTCTCGAGGGCCTTCAGCAAGAAGGGGTTCGCGCGGTTATATCCCGTGGCAAGGATAATCTGAGTTCATGCATAAGTTACGACTGAACGTAACATCATAGCCTATTAAAACGTACTTCATCGAAGCCAGTGAGAGTAGTGCCGTTCTTGAGCTTAATGTTGCCGTTCTTGATACCATGGTTGAGGGACTCGAGACGCTCGAATTTCTCGATCTCCCCGATGAACTTGGTCTCCTTGGGGAACCGACGGAACGAACGGCGCTGGAAAGGGTGCAGCTTGTCCCAGTCGTAGTTCTGTGGCAAATATATCAATGCAAATCCTTGCAGAAAATATTGCAATCAACCTACCTTGTGGCTGGCGTACACATTCTTAGCATAAGGTGCGAGGTCGCGAGCAATTTCAGAGCCGGAGGTACCAACACCGATAACAAGAACGTTCTTTCCAGAGTAACCCTCAGGATTTCTGTAAACCCTGGAGTGGTATACACTGAAACCAGAAGGTGAGCTCGAATCGGTGACCTTGCTCCATTGCAGGAGGCCGTCAATCTTAGGAACGTGAGGCGAGTTATAAGGGCCAGAGCCGACGACGACAGCATCGAACTCTTCTTGCCAGTAAGTAGCTTTCAGTCGGTCTGGCTCCTCGAGGTGTTTGAGGTGGCGGAGAGTGAGGACCCACTTCGAGCCGACTTTCTCGAAGTCCTCGACACGGGTGGAGTAAGAGTGAATAGAAGAGTTGTCGTTGGAGTTCAGGTTTTTGAGAGTAGCGTAGGCGCGAACGTGGGCGCCGATCCTGTGGGCACTGATGACCCAAGTCTGAAAGGCGAAGTTACTCTTAGAGTAACACTATGGACATAAAGGTGAGAACGTACGTGGTCAGGAGGGTAAGGAACCTCTTCCAAGGCTGTGATAACGGCAGGAGAGTTGGTGTGAAGGCTGTTCCAGATAGAACGAGGCTGCCAGTGCTCCCTCCATCGCTGGTCCAACGTCAAACCGTGGTCACCGTTCCTGTAGTATACAGTGGCGGGGAAATGCTTTGGAAGCCACGGCTTTTGGTCAATAGGTGTGTCGCTATTTATAACAATGAGAAATGATCAATTGATGAGACTGTGGTGACGTACGGATACGACTCCCGGACTGGGACTTCCTCAGAGTAAAGCCAGTTGCCTCCAGGTCCTGGTGCCCGGTCGAAGAGACGGACAGTAAAGTTGTGTTCAGCCAACGCAGCCGCAGCTTGCAAGCCGGCAGGTCCTAGGGAACGTGATTCAGCTTCCGTTCACATGCCGCACGAATGTATGTCGAATATTCTCACCAGCACCGATGACGGCCACGCGTTTAATAGTGTTGTTGAAGACCGTCCATCTCGTCGGGTCGTGTTGGAATCGAGGCGTCGAGGATTCATAAGAAGAACCGAGAACGACTTGGCCAGCGAGTGCACTGGAGGCACCCACTGCCAGTACTGCCAAAGCTAGGAGTTGCATGGCTGCCAAACTTACTATCAATCGGCGTGCCGACGATATATGTATACTCTATCTCAATTACGCAATGATGGGTTCGGATTGTGTGAATGTGGCTTGTTGGCTGGATCGCGTTCGTCAGATGTCGAGTGCCAGCTGGCAAAGCACGAAGGCAAGCGCGTGTGTTACTAATCGTCCTTGGTACGCGTCGTGCACAATGACTTCCAGCTGCCAGGAACTGAGGGTGGCCCACTTACTCATGGTTTACTCAGGGCGGTATTGTTCCGCCACAAATCAGTATGAGGCGGGGCTACAGGCTTTGGATGTCCGTGAGAAATTCCCGTGGGTGATGTTGGTATCTTGGACACTGGAAAGTCTCGCGATGAGATGATTCACTATCTTCAAGTTTATCTGAGAAATGTGTGATCTTCGACCAGCTGACGTCTCTCAATTCGCTATTCGTGCCTAAATAATTGAGATACGTACAATAGCTGGGCGTAAGAACAACGCCTTACCGACAAGTTGCAGTGTTGTTGGAATGTACGCACGACGGCCCACATGTCATGATTGTTTACCTATAGCTGACTGTAGAGAGCTAGAAATACAAGCTGAGTAATCAAATCAGATATTATAGCTACTTATTCTTCCGCCTTCAGACCCCATGCAGACCAGTGATCTGCATTCGCCGAGCCGTAGAGCTTGTAGCCCCAGGTGATGGCATAATGCTGGAGGACAAGTTCGAGTTCCTCAATCTCATCTAGCATTTCCAAATCCGATATCCTATCCGCACTACATTAGCATAACATGTCTTGGGAGATTCATCTTCCGCCCATACCTTTCAAGCTCGTCAGAGCTGATAAAAGATCTCCTGATATCGCGCAATGTCCTAGCCTGAGAGGAAGTGAAGCCATGTTTCGCAAACCTCGTGGGAAGGCTCGCGACATCAGGATATGGTTCTGCACCAGGTAACGTAACGTTCCTTGCCTTGATAACAAGGCTCGTGTGAGATGCTAGGATGCTATCACGACTTGAGGACGAACCTTGAGGTTATTCAGCATCACTTGGCCGAATGCGTCGTCCAACCCGAACATCTCATACACTACCGCGCCGAGTACGGCATCAGAAGGCGCGAAATAATCGGTAAACCATTGGATGAGGGCATCTGAGGCGTCAGGCGTCATGTACACCAAGACACACTCAAATATGAGGAGGGTAGGGAGGCTCGGAGAGAGAACAACGCCTGTTCCCGAGGCCGACGGTTCTGTTAGAGCCTTCAAGATGTTCGAAGGAGGTAGACGAAGATCAGCCGGAAGCAGATGATATACAGGTGAATGCAACCCAGTGCCACCATCCACTGATAGAACAGTTCACTCAGTATGTAGGCGTATATCGAGATAGAAAGGGTTCTGCACCTATCTTGACGTCTTCGGACTTCCCAAGTAATGCGCTGAGCTCCTTACTCTTCCTGATAGCCATTGCCTTCCTGGTGGTATTTTCTGCGAAGTCGAGCTCAACATATCTCGCGACTTGTTGTGCTTTTGGACCAGACTTCCTGAGGTTCAACATATGTGAGGGAGTACAATGAATTTCGCATACGCTGCAATCCAGATACGCACAGCAAGTCTCCAGAACCGTGTATCACTGCCTGCACCTAGGCTAACTATCTGACACTGCTTCCCTTCTGCACTTGAGAGATCCAGCCACTGATATACGAGTTTGTCAATGCTTTCAGACCGCACATATGTGCCAATATTAATGAGAGGAGGTCTTGAGGGCTGTAGATGTCCGCCTCGAGGCAGTAAGGGCCTGACAAACGGATCAGTAAGATATCCTTTCTGGACGGCCGAGTACCGCGCAAGGATGGCGTCCGAGTCTGTTTGTCGTATCGCTGCGTCGCCTTCTGGATGCATGGACTGCATTCTACCCTCCAGAGGACCCTGTCTTTGAGGAGGAAACATGAATATGATAGTTGTGGAAAAGTTGCTCGTGGTTGTGCGAGGTGGAAGAGAGAAAGCACAAGTTTTGTAAGCGCCGCTCGGCTTCCTCTTGCTCATCCAAGTCGCTGCTCGCCAGACATCCACATCCCGGGATCTTAACCCCCTCCCTCCAAAACCTCAAAAACGATGTCAAATGGACAACAGCTACCACTGGTTGCACCAGTGTTCCCGGCGGGAAAGGAGCCACTACCTCCTGGGTGGACGGAGGAAGACCGAGCTAATATGCTGCAAGCAAAGCAGTATCAAAACTGGATGCAGATGGGCATGGAGTCTTGCGCTGCTAAGACAATAATAGCTGGAGTTGGTGGTAAGTCTATCATGGCTGTAGCTGCCCCTTCATGAGTGAGAATTTCGACCAAAAGCCCTTTAAATGACAGGTGTGGCTATTGGAGCCTTCTTCTCTCTGATGTCCTCCTCGTTCGCGTACGAGGATCCGCTCATGCGGAATAACCTATCGAGAACACAAAAGGCATCCGAGATATTCAAAGAAATGGGGAGGGGGATGTGGCGAAGTGGAAAGGGCTTCGGAAAGGTCGGCGCGCTCTTCGCTGGCATCGAGTGCGTGATAGAGTCGGTGAGTCCAGCGTATTTTACGTGAAAATTCATGATGCCCATATGTGTCTTCTCCCTCTGCTCAGTATCGAGCCAAGAACGATATGGTCAACCCCGTTGCAGCTGGTTTCGTAGCGGGTGGTATTCTTGCGCGGAACGCCGGACCTCGGGCAGTGGTTGGCGGTGGCATCGCATTTGCAGCATTTTCCGGAGCGATAGATCTCTTTCTACGACGAGAGACAGCCGAGTACGTCCTTCCATTCTTTCAACGAGTGCATATACCTGACTTTCCGGCAGCGAGGATTAATAGGAGATCGCCACATTATCATTTAGACGCTATTTTATTGTATACCAAGGTACTGTATCATCATATAATCCCTCTCGCAATGCTATCATCTGCTCTACTCCCGCTACCTATGAAACCTGGAATCTTGGTCACTTCCGATACTACTAGCAGCTTATGCTCTGGAAGTCACAGCCCGCTCAATACACCGCCACCTTTCTCGCTGTCAGTTTCCGTATATCCATCAAGCCAGGTAACCACGCATTGGGCGCTGCAAGCGATATAATAGGCCACTGTTTAAGTCACGCTGTTGATACGTGAGGCCTGTGCTTGATAGCTGTGGCCCAGTGGAACCGCTGTGGATGCCTATTATCCATCGGCCATCCCTCGTTGACTCGTAGGTCTGTCCTTGTTCTACTCACGACGGTTAAATACCCTCTCGGTTTGACTTCCTTCATCCCATTTGCCTCCTCCACTCTTCATCCCATTTGCCTCCTCCACTGCCTATCCACCTTCGTACGAACTTCGTTGTAAGCACTACTATGCCCGGGAAACAGTCGCCCTTCTGGTTCTACCCAATTTCTGACGAGGACGATGGTGCGTGCCAGATATCATGTATTCACGCCACAGTATTGCCTCACAACCATCCATTCCAACAGTCCCAGTCCTCGACAACCAATATAGGTTATCCACGATGCTCTCCCAAATCGTGATGACTCACATCGGGCTCATCTACGCATGGATGGTTTGTCACAGTCTGCTTCCATGAGTCACAACAGCCAACTTACTGGACCAACGGCCAAATTATGTAGACTCATGTGCCTTTCCCCTGCGATCCAGTCAACGCTGGCATAATATCTGTGATCTTGCAGCTGGTCCTCTGGTCAGATACAACCCCAGGCGACGTCCTCTCCAGAGCCGACCGCGCCGCCACAAGGAAGTTTATATCCAACTGTCTTTGTTTCGTTTACCTCGTCCTCTTCACTGTGAGTCAAGGCGTGGCCACTTGTGAACGCTCACTGACAATATTCATTGAAACCTCAGATCAACGCATACGATGCCCTGACCCGCATGATGGGAATCATGACCTTATTCTCGTCCATGTTCATCGGCGTCGTGCTCAACACTGAAATACTCGAGTATCAATGCTTGATGTGCAGGTTACGGGAACATTCGCGCAGGTGTGACTGCGAATCGGTCCCGCATACAGACATCGAGAGCCCTGCCGACAAGAGCGGGCCAAAGGGAGACATTGAGGCACCCGTGTATGAGAAGTTGGAGAGTACTCGTGCTAAACCGAGTCACGTCTGAGAGGGATATTAGGAATGCTGTTCTCTAGATGCTCGTCCGACTAGTCCGTTACCTTCCTGCCCGTTATGTCTATGGATATCCAGGTTCATTATTTAACTTCCTTTGATTATCGATCGCTCCGTAGTCGTTGTAGCATAGCCTCCACATACATCTAGTAATAGCGCGAACCCGCAGTCCTTATATGCACATTCCTTCATGTAACGTATGAATTACAGCCTTCAAACCGTATACACAGATATAGGAGAAGCATGCTTTGCCGGCCAGAGATTAGGACTGTTTTGCCAATATCCATACCAATCAAAGCTTCGACTTCGCATTCAAGCTAACGCCGCTCTCCTCGAGAGTATCCCTGGCAAGCTGTCCAACAATTGGGAAAAGCTTAGCATACGTAGGAGCCTTCTCAGAGCTTGCCTGCCGACGGGCGTACCGCGCGGCAATCCCCTGCGCAATAACTGACAACTAAAGGAGGACAGCGGATATGGTTAATGTGGGCGCGCAAAGGATGAGCTGCACAGCAACTTACCCGGAACAGCATCCAACTCCTGGCGAATACCATCTCTGGTATAGGGTATGGCTGGTTCGTCAATTTGCAGTACTCGCGCTCGAGAACCTCCAGCTTGCACGGTGCGTCGTTTGTGTTCTTGAACCCTAGCATGGTTCCAGGACCGATAGGTCTGCCGACAGCAGGATCTACGACCCACGGCTGTGTCAGGTTGGCCAAGTCCGCAAGCTATAAGCACACATACATATCAACGTTAGAGAGTGTCTTAGTACGAACTTCAGACTGTGGAGTGAATGCGTCACATACCGGACTCCCCAACGTGCACAACTCCCAATCCAATATCCCAATAACCCGGTTCTCCGTAGGGTGGAAGATGAGATTGTCAAGTTTATAATCCCCATGAACGATCCTCAACCCCGTCTTCCTCTCGTCCGGCAAGTTAGCCTTGTACCACTCGATCATCTTGTCAAAAGCTGGGATGGGGCCAGTCTTCTTCCCCGTTTCGATGTCCACGGCTTCGGATTGGACTTGTGATATACGTGAGAGAGACTTGATTTGTCTGGGGAAGTAGGGAGTGGAGGGGCCGAAGGAACCAAGACCGAGGGAGTCGGGGTCTAGGTTTGAGAGGCAGGCGAGTGCACGAATCGCTGCGAGCCAGCTGTGTGGGTGTTAATCTTGTGTCGCAATACATGATCCTAACACGTACATTTCCCTCCTTGTCTGCTTCGAGACTTCAGGCATGGTAGGATTCGTGAATATCCTCCCGTCCAAGAACTCCATAATATAGAAAGGCGTGCCGATGACGCTGTTATCTTCACATAGTATTATCGGTTCTGGTATGGGTACCCGTCGCTCTGGCGGCGTGCTAGGGTTGACATTATGCTTGTGTAGAGCGTTGAGAACCTGGAATTCTCGCTCAACCTGGTGGGCGGTACTCGACAGTAGTTGGCCCGCGGGTTTCTTCCGGAGAACAAACTTCTCTCCTCTAAACTTACAT
This sequence comes from Irpex lacteus, assembly GCA_001986395.2. Taxonomy (NCBI): domain Eukaryota; kingdom Fungi; phylum Basidiomycota; class Agaricomycetes; order Polyporales; family Irpicaceae; genus Irpex; species Irpex lacteus. Next base: position 270,122 of record MQVO02000022.1, read on the forward strand.
CAATATTCGCCTTAAGAACGAGGACAAAGTAAACGTACCTAGCATCTGTGAGGAAGTACGTAGGGTTCGACTGTGTACAAACGAACGAATCTCGGTCACGCCGGTTCATGAGCTCATAAACCTAGTAGATGATCGTACCTGCCCAAACTACAATCATACCTCGTCAATACCATTCTCCTCAAACTCAAGCAGACGAAGTACACACACACCTTGAACTGCTTCACCCCAACCGGCAGCGCAACCCTCTTCACATGCTTCTCGAGATACTTATGGAGGCTCTCAACGTCAATATTCGCACGAACCTCCCCAAATTCGCCACCGATCTTCTTCTGAGTGCCTCCCATTGTATGCTTCGAACTCGGTGGTTGTGGTTGGAGGACAAGCTTAGGTCAATAAGGTCAGTCGACCATATGCATTACGGCAATTGGGCACAGCCGGTATGGGTAGACTGGAAGTGAGCAAACATGACACCTGGTCGCTCGGAGGACGGGCGGATTGTGGTCGTGATCAAGAGAGTTTCACATGAAACCGCCCTGGCGCGTACCCCAAGCCTCTTACCCCGTGGGGCCAACGACACACTTTAAATCCTCAATCGAACTCAACAAGCATTCAGAATTCTCCAACTTCATTCGTTCCATTCATGTTTTCGATACATTGTTGACATGATAGAGGGACAGCAAAAACAGCAGAGCGGGAGAACAAACAGTATATGTATATATGAAAAGTAATGCTGAGCAGGGGTGGGGGTGGGGTGTGGTTGTTGCAAAATGCGAAACTAAATGAAGGATATGTACGTGCAAACTAGACAAGGCGTATCGTAAAGGTGTGCGTAGGCGTGAGGGTGACGCGGGGAGGCGCCATTATTACTTTTTCAAGTCTATGTCGATGGTCGGTCGTGGCGTCGGCAGGTATGCGAGAGTGCGGGGAGATCCAAGCATGAAGCGAGTGAGAGAGAGAAAGTCGGAGGGTGAACGGGGAGGGAAAGACGTTTAGTCCTTCTTCTCGGTGCTCTCCTCAGCGGGCTTCTCTGCTGATGAGTTCTCAGCAGCACGCTTCTCGTACACCTTCTGGAAGAGGCCGAGCGATGCCTGCTGGGTCTCGCTGATCTTCTCGCGGATGGCGTCGGCAGTGACGGACTCGTCAGAGGTCTGTCCCTTGACGGCGAGGGCACGAAGCTCAGTGACGAGCTTCTCGACCTTCTCCTTCTCGGTGGCATCGAGCTGGTCCTTGAACTCGTTCATGGCCTTCTCGGTATCGGCGCAGACGGAGTCAGCCTTGTTGGCCTCCTCGATGACCTGCTTCCTGGCCTTGTCGGTCTCAGCGTACTTCTCGGACTCCTCAACCATGCGCTCGATGTCCTTGTCGGAGAGACCGGACGACGAGGCGATGGTCATGGACTGATCCTTGCCAGTAGCCTTGTCCTTGGCAGTGACGTGGACGATACCATCTACATCGAATATTAGCACAAGCTTAACTACACCCGAAATAATGCAACTTACCAGCGTCGATATCGAAGGTGATGTCGATCTGAGGAACACCCTTGGGAGCCGGGGGGATACCAACAAGGTTGAAGTTGCCGAGCATCTTGTTGTCACGGACGAGCTCACGCTCACCCTGGTAGATCTTGACCTCGATCGCGTTCTGGCCATCAGCCGCCGTCGAGAAGGTTTGGGTCTTCTTGGTGGGGATGGTAGTGTTACGGGGGATGAGCTTGGTCATGATACCGCCAAGGGTCTCAATACCGAGGGAGAGAGGAGTGACATCGAGGAGGAGAATGTCGGTGACGTGACCGGCGAGGACACCACCCTGGATGGAGGCACCGATGGCGACAGCCTCATCAGGGTTAACACCCTTGGAAGGCGTACGGCCGAAGATCGACGACACGGTCTCGACGACACGGGGCATACGAGTCATACCACCGACGAGGATGACCTCGTTGATCTCGCTGGCCTTGACACCGGCATCGGCCAAAGCCTTCTTGCAGGGCTCGATCGTGCGCTGGACGAGCTTGCTGACAAGAGACTCGAACTGCGAACGGAGGATCTTCAAGTTGATGTGCTTGGGACCGGAGGCGTCGGCGGCAATGAAGGGCAAGTTGATCTCGGTCTGTTGTGCGGACGAGAGCTCGATCTTGGCCTTCTCAGCAGCTTCACGGATACGCTGGATAGCCATAGGCTCCGTGCTCAGGTCGACACCTGACTCCTTCTTGAACTCGTTGAGGATGTGCTCAACAAGGACAATATCGAAATCTTCACCACCAAGGTGAGTGTCACCGTTGGTGGACTTCACCTCGAACACGCCCTTCTGCATCTCCAAGATAGAGATATCGAAGGTACCACCACCGAGATCATATACAGCGATGATAGAGCTGTCCGAACGATCGAGACCGTAAGCAAGAGCAGCAGCCGTGGGCTCGTTAATGACACGGAGGACATCCAAGCCGGCGATTTGACCAGCGTCTTTCGTTGCTTGTCTCTGGGCGTCATTGAAGTAAGCCGGGACGGTGACGACAGCATGGCTGTAATGCCGGTTGAGTATTTGCGCACGAAATCAAATGATCAGAGCAGCTTACTTGACTTTCTTGCCGAGGAACTGCTCCGCAGTCTCCTTCATCTTGGTGAGGACCATTGACGAAAGCTCTTCAGGAGACTGTGACACGAATGATTATTAACCATACGAGTGCCACGTATCGTTATTAACACTTACGAATGTCTGACGCTTTCCACCGTTGTCAACTTCCACCGCTGGGCGTCCGTCGGACGTGGGGACGACCTTGAACGGCCAGTGCTTCATATCGTCCTTAACCTCCTTGTCCGAGAACTTGCGACCAATGAGACGCTTGAAGGCGAAGACAGTGTTGGCCGAGTTAACGACGGCCTGACGCTTCGCTGGCAGACCAACGAGACGTTCGCCGTGCTTGGTGAAAGCAACGACGGACGGTGTTGTGCGAGCACCTTCAGCGTTCTCAATCACTCGTGACGTCTGTCCCTCCATTACGGAGACACATGAGTTTGTTGTACCCAAGTCGATACCAACGACAGGGCCTACAATAAGAGAGAGGAGGTCAGACGGGTGTACAAAAAGTGCCATGTCATAGGCTCGGAACGAGACTTGCCGTTAACTTTTGAGTTCATGTTCCTTGCAATCATCGACCGGGGCAGGGCAGCATAGGAGCCACTGCGAGAGGCGGCGGTGCGAAGAGAGCGGGCAGCGGTGAACATGGCGACAACGACGACGACGGGGGGCGGGGGAGGGAAGAGAAAGAGGATGAGGTGGAGGATGAAGTGAGAAGTCGGGATTGGCGGACACGGCGCGCGTTTTCAGTCACGAAAATATTTAGACGCGCGTACGTAAGTCGGCCTTAACCGGCTCGTACCGTGAGAATCGAAAGTCCCCGAATATTCACTACGAGTCATCACACGATAACTCAGCCTGAATACTGACTGCATACAAACATTTGTTATTCCTTGGACCAGTTGTTAGACTATCTTTATAGTCAACTACAGTTTTGTAATTACAGGTGAAATTGCCACGCTAACTCCGGGGTGTTCGAGTACCCGCCGGCAAGAATACGCGTCAAGCGCTAATGAGCTTTCTACTGTGACCTCCCAAGAACACGAGCCATGTCCTCTGCTTGTCGTTTGCTGCGACGACGCCCACACATTCTAGGCCTAGAGAGATGGTCAAAACAACCTTCAATTATCCTTCTGCATCCTACATTGTCTTGCAGCACCTCCCATAACACTAGACATGCTCCAATAACACACACTCGAAGTCTACAAATCTCAGCCACAAGACGGAGCGACGATGCCCCCATTCCCGAACAAAACACCGCCAAAGCTGCAGACAAAGCAGCTGCATTGGCTCAGGTCTCGAGAGATGCCGAGACAAATATCTACATTGGCCCACTGACACAAACATTTCGCCGGCTGAAGATCTTCTCCCTGAGTTCTTTAGGACTCACAGCCGTCATGACCCCCTTCCTCTTCGTGCTTGAAACCGCCTCTGCCGTACCGCTAGTCGGACGTGTAGCATTGGCAGGGACCCTCCTTATGACCAGCACCGTGTCTACCTCGATGGTCGGATGGCTCGGTACGCCATACGTGACCAGACTCGAATGGATACCTGCCGACAAGACCGACGCAAGTGCGAGTGGTGGGAAGCAGGCTGTGGGCGTGAAGATGACCACGATGACACTTACGCTGAAGGAGCGCATAACACACGTGTACGACTCGGCCTTCCTCGTCCCCACGAACAGGCCGTTAGCGAAGTGGGAGTTGGCAGAGGCGTTCAGGCTGCCGCAGAAGGAGTTGCAGGCCGCGCAGAAAGCGGGTGGGTTGCCGAGCGAGGAGACTATTGCGGAGACGATGGACAAGGACGGGAAGGTGTTGGGTCGTTGGATTGTGAAGTGGAATGAGGAAGGGACAGGGACGTGCCGTCACACGGGGAAGGTGATACGGTGGGTTTCTTGCATACGAAGTCGCTTCAGGTGCACCAACTGGCAACTTCACGCAGATACTTCAACGTTCACGAGGAACTTCTTGGGAGGAACGTCCGGGACCAAGAATTTATGCCTCATTAATGTACTTTTCGACACATCTATCTGTTTGTTAGATATGCTATTTTTGGGTAATATTGGGACACGACATGCCTCTATCAATTTCGCCGAGCCAACGTGAGTGGTATCAAAATGCAGGGTATATTCGTTTGTCGTCGTTATCGCCGAGCAGCTGGTGTAGGTTCATTCGGATCTGGCTGGAACCTGGTATAGTGCTGCTTTGTCATGGCTTCTACCATCTCTTGCGTAGACTCTGGTAGATCCTCGACAAATCGCCCTGTAGCAAACCTGAGCAACCCTTCACATGTCATATAACCGTGAACCTACCTGGCGAGCCTGCGAACAAAGACAAAGCGGGGATCACAGTGTTCGGTGGCACGAACGTGTTATCAGCTATCTTCGCGCAGTCCTTGATGATAGTAAACTTTCCCTACGCGCTGTTAAACACGCAGGAAAGAACGATCAGGAGAGCACTCACAATAACACAGTTCCTCCCAATTTCGACGTGATTCCCAATCTGTGCCGCCTCCACGATAGTGTTCGCACCAATATGCACATGATCCCCAACCTTCATAGGATAATAGTTAAAGTTTCCTCTATACGTCTTGTAAGGCGGTCTGCACATCCACATCCATCCCATAAGCTCGACGCGTCCGAGATGTGATTGTGAGCGTACCTCATAACACAGGACTCTCCTACAAGACAGTACCTCCCCAGCGAAATCACAACAGCATGACCAGACCCAGTACGTCTCAAGTCTCCTCGGATGATGGCACCGCTCGAGATGATAGTCTTACCACCGAGGATGATGTTCTGCGGGCCTGCGATGGTCGCGCGACGGGAGACTTTGTTCCCTGTGTCCTGGCGATGTTGTCGATTAGCGACGCGTTTTATTTGTTTTAATATGAGCTTACGGTTTCTATGTATTCGGCTTTGGAGTAGTAGATTGGTGGTTGCATCGTGGACGGCTGTGAGGACAGCGTGAAGAGTTGAGGAAGAAAGACGAAGTGGAAGTGGCTGAGACCTGGAAGGGTATAACCCTAACCCTAGAGGGGAGGGCATCGTACTATGACGGAGTCGACCTCTTTCGCTTTCCTCACAACTACGATGTCCGCTGTTTTCGACAGCATGCCTTCTGAGCGCAATATCCCCAAGCATACGATGTACCTCCGAGCTCTAATGGGCTTACACCCGCTGGAAATTCCTGCGAACGAAGACTCCCTCTAACGCTGCCTCCAGCAGCCTCCCAGCGCGACAGCTCCTACACAAGCTTGCAGAAGCGCAGTGACTTACTCCAATGAGCCAATTACGGAAAGCCTCGGAGATGGGTTGGTGTACCCTGGATAGAGGTGCGTCGATGTCTGTCATCTTTCGAGGTTCCACGAGAAGCCTGACCACTTTTACAGCATCTTCTCCCGCACTCTTCATCTCACGTACTTCTATTCACCTCCCATCCCTTTGACGAAGCCTATGAGTGTCTTCTGTTGCGTACGAGATGCAGTAGAACGCTGCGCTGCTCAATTGAGAATGCCGACGTTCATGACGCGCTGGCACGGTCGTACATATACATCCCAAGAAGTTACCCTACGGCAGAAGTTATGTTGATGAAACTGCGCAGGTGAGTACATCGTAGTCTTAGATACAAAACCCTTGCCATATTTCTGTCTCTCCTTTGAGAACGATGAGAACTTGTATCAACCTTACTTCTTGACCGGAGGCACACCTAGGTGTTTGCGCTCCAGCGTGATCACGTCGCTTATACGCGACATTATCTTCTCTCTGACTCTTTACTACGCATATCTGCTGCTTCTGCTGTCTAGAACGTTATACTGACCCGTGTCCTACGCGTTTCAATAGGTATCTTCTCGATCCGCGGCCCATTACCAGCATAACCCCAACTCCTCTGCTCTTACCCCGGTGACCTTCAAGTACATTTGTACGGCATCTACAATTAGCACACTCGACGGACCAAGCAGATCTGGCACGCCGAATATGGCCCAATCTCGCGTTTGCGTCCATGTGCGCAAGCCAAGAAGACTTCGAATCCTTCGATGCGTCTAGCGCTTCCTGGGCTGCCTCTCGCCTCGAGGCGAGTAGATCCGATTATCACGTTAATCACACCATGGGAGACTGCAACGAGGTTTCCGACGCGAAGAGGCGTGCTGGGAGGGATGGTACATAACCCTTCGACGGACCACGCTGTGTCCTGCACATACACATCTGCTTTCACTTTCGTACAACCATCGTCACTACACCTACCTGTTGTCATACCTCGACACGAGACAAAGGAAAATAATGACTATGTCTGCTTGCAGTAGCACTATCACGACTGAGGTGTGTGCGACGAGTATTCTGTTGACGATTGGGTGCTGATGCATGGCAGATGCTGGACCTCGACCAGCAGCTCGCCCAGCTGTTAGGCACTATGACCTTACAAGGCGTCTGGAACGCGAAGGCCGACATGGTGAGTTCTCTCTTCACGCGCTCTCCGCAGTTAGGCTTCCGGAAACGCTGACGTCGTGGTCTGGAGAAAGGTAAGAGACGTACCAAACACGGGCTATGTTCTACACGCAACGGGGGCAACACAAGACGAATGCATGTCCGACTCCTCCGACGCAGAGGACTCAACACTATACCAAGCACGTTGCCCCTCTCCGCTTCTCTTTTCGACCCCTTTGCTTACATTTGACGACCTTCCTCTCCCCTCATATTCACCTTCAACGAAACGCAACCTCAACCCCAAACACCCGAAATCGAAATCCAAAGCCAAAGCCAAACCCGGATCCCCCTCACCCTCCCTCATCAAACTCAACATCTCCTCCGCTTCCTTCGTTCACCGTCGGAAGCGCTGTGTCGGCGGGGCGGGTGCTTCCAGGCTGCGGACTTCTACAAGCCATTCAAGACCAGTTGTGCTCGGACAGCTACCCTACCACCGCCGCGGCATATCTGGAGGTTATATTCACTCATCGAGAGGTCCTGTACGCATGCCCGCAGCTCCATCGCGGTTGTGCGATGGGTTTCAGCGAGTTGGCGGCGATGCTCGATCGTAGGGAGTGGAGAGCGGATAGAGAGGGTGATGGGGAGGCTGCAGCGGCCTTTAGGCATGAGGCAGGATTGACGGCGCATGTGGCAACGGCCTGGTGATTCGTTGATTGGTGTCTTCATGCGCTCTAGTGGATATTATCGTTGATGACTTCTTGGAATACTGTACTGTAATAAATACGTAGAAGATGCAGGGCGTCATTGTAGGTAGAACAATATCTATCGGTGTATCATTAAGTACTCAAATGCGGACCCCGCTCGTCTCCTGAGAAACAAGCTATCCAACTCATATCTGCACATCGACCCTAAGGCCTAACTCCTGCTTCGCAATTGAACACTATCGCGCCAAGAGTCCACTCTCGGCGTTTAACAATAGTAAGTATCTTCGTCTTTACCATGAGCATAACCACGGACGAGCACACGACTGCAACTTCCGAGCTCCAATGGTATGTCAGGTAACCCGACGACTGTCGGAATCATTGATCCTTCATCCGCAGCCTGAAAGAAAGGTCGCGAAGGCAGGCAACGCAGCTTCCGATTTTATTCGAGGCGCCCTACGAGCAACTAGTAGCTGGTGGAGTATCAACTGGTCGAAGCTTGTATTGATGCACCGACTCGCCAGTTACAGCAATTATGTGGAAGAAGTGGAAGTCCGAACCGGTGCTATATAAATGCCTGCCGTTTGCTGGACGATGCATTCGATTTTCTTTTCCCCATCACCATGGCAGGAGGTATGAATCAACTCAAACATATTCCGGCTGTTGAGTAAAGACACTGACGCCACCGTTCTCAGCACGCATGTTGTACGCTCCCAACTCGCGGCAGGATCCCGACGAATCCTTTGTTCCCTTCGATGACAGGAACTATAGCGGCATCCGAGACGACTCAAGTCACCTCCAGGTTTATGTCGAGACACCGCCAGCTATCTCCCGCAAAGGGACATTCATAAATGGCCATCAGTTTTCGCCGCCCTTTCCCTCTCAGACTGCACTGACTGGAGCACGAAGATGTATGTATCCGTGCTGATCCTAATACTCAGGTTTGAGCCATGCTAAGGATGAGCATCCAGGGACCCAAGCAGACCAATCTCGCATAGACAGCGAGAAGAAGAAGAAAGCCATGAAGGAGCTCGTCACTTCATGGCAGGACCGTCTGCAACTTATTTCCATCATTGTCAGTACATCACCCTTACACAAATCGCACATGATTATTTCAACTTTTCCTCGATAGACCACCTTCTTTGCAGGTATGGAAGCTCAGCTGTTGGGTGTAGTGACGCCGAGCGATCCTGGACCTGTTCGAAGAATCACACAAGCCTCTCTCGTTGGGCTTTCCAGCGCACTCGTCGTGCACACCTTTGCAGGTACTAAACCGCTATCTTGCATTGCTCGCACATATTGACACAAGATTTGGTAGCTATTCTATCATTCGTCGCCGCCTTCTTCCTTGTCCGCTTCCGTGTTAAGGAAGCCCAGCACGAAGAAGTGAAGGCTGAGCTTGGTGTAGTGAGTCGTCAGCCCACGTCGCAAGCTCGCTCCGGAGAAGCCAGTAGTGCTAGTGGTGACGGTACACCCGTGAATGTCAGTGGAAAGGAGGACAGCAACGATAACAAAAGCAGTAATAACGACGGGAGTGGCCATACTAGGCAATATACCCCGCAGCGCAGCACCCCCAACGCCATCTTTAGTGACCTCCCTATTTTCTCGACGGATCCTCATCTCGAACAAGTCGGTCCATGGCGCAAACACGAGCCACCTATCGCCCTGCTTGACCACTGCCACTTGCTATGCATGATGCTATCCGCAATCGGCTTCATACTTGCCATGGTCGGCATCATGTGCTACGTGTGGGCAAAGTTACCTCTCAGTTGCCGAGTGGTCACGTCTGTCTTCGGAGGGTTCTGCATCGCGCTAGGTTTCGCTGCTATATTCGCGCCCGTGTCGTTCGCCCCAGTTAGCCGGGCATTACAGTCTCCGGCCATATCTCCACAGGGACTACCAACGCTGAATGAACAGCAACAGCCGCTCTCGGACAAACTCCCTGGACCGAGAGGATGAATCTACCTTCGCACCTTGAGCAGCTCCAGTGTCGCACTCTATTCATGTAACTTATTCTTGAAGGATATCCTAGTTGAAACGTAGCATTACATATAATACAAGAGCAAGCAATCGACATAATGTACACCGAGAAAACGCGCGAATCTAAGAAGTGTCCTGGCCACCATCCTCGATGTCTATCCCACATAACCTCTGATCCATCATTTACAACTTGCTCGGGTTGAGTTGCGTGATGGTCAAGGGTTGGTCTGAAATTGAAGCCTATCAGCAACGGTTCATGAAGCTCGACACAACACTAAGATACTCACAAGTAGACTCGAAGAGGTTATCCCGAGGAACACCGACGATATGTTGGCTGAGCGCAGAGGCGTCGACCATCTCGGGGACAAGGTCATTGATGGTCCTTGCACCAAGCAACCTCATGTTCATCTCGAACTCATCCCTGAAGATCTGGATCGCCCTCTCGACACCCTCCTGGCCGTACGCGCAGAACGAGTACAGGAACGCCCTGCCGACACCGACTGCCTTGGCACCAAGAGCGATGGCCTTGAGGACATCAGAGGCACGACGGACACCACCATCGACGAAGATCTCGAACTTGGGGTCGGGGTAGTAGCCCTTCAGTCTGAGGGCAGCGACGACTTCGACGAGGACTTCGATACCGGAGCGGGCAGTATCGAGTTGACGACCACCGTGGTTGGAGAGGACGATGCCTTGCACGCCAGCCTCATATGCAAGAATGGCATCCTCTGCGGTGGAAATACCCTTGAGAATGATGGGCACTAGAGAATTGACGAAGCCAGGCGTTAGATTCATTTAGCAAAATAGGAGTGTAAACCGCACGTACTCTTGGTGATGCTCTTGAACCAGGGGATATCCTTCCACGACAAGCTTGGGTCGATGAAGGACTGAGATGCCGCACAAGAGTGAGTAATTGGTTTTCTAAATAGAGGATGGAAATGGACACTCACGCTGATAGCACGAGCAACACCCTGATCCTTTTTGACCTCATGTCCCTTCTGCACCTCAGCAGAAGCAGACTCGTCAACCTGCTTCATGCGCATATCCTTCTCACGACGACCAAGTTGAGGAGCGTCGACGGTGATGAACAGTCCCTTGACGCCTCGCTTTTCTGCGTGCTGGACGTACTTCCTGGTGATCTCACGGTCGCGGTTGACATAGAGCTGGACGAAGAATTCCTGGCCTGGGGCAGCGTTGTCGACGATGTCATCGAATGAGCAGGAGGCGAGGGTAGCGATCTGTCGAATCACCGCGTAAGCAACTCGTTGGTTGTAGGAAACAAGATCATGAGAAACTAACCATCTGGATGACGCCGTGGTTTGCTGCAGCACGCGTGAGCGTCAGCTCACCCTCTGGGTGACCGAGCTTGCCCAAAGCAGTGGCGGACTAAGGTACGCTGAGTAAGTGGAATATTATACTGTAGATAGTGATATAAGACATACAATATAGAGAGGCAGGCTAGACTTGCAGCCAAGGATCGTGGTGGACCAGTCGACGGTGGAGACGTCACGCAAGATGCGTGGACGGAACCACACTCGCTGGAACGCAAGTCTGTTCTCACGGATAGTGATCTCGTCGTCGGAGGCGGAGGAGTAGTATGCCCAGGCTTTTGGTGGGATGACCGCTTTGGCGATGACCTCGAAGTCGTGGAGGTTGAGAATGTTCTCTACCGGCGGACGAGCAGCAAGAGCGAGTTGTCGTTGCTTCTCCTCCTCAGTGACTTCTTTCACAACCTTGGCGATTGTGCTGGCATCGATGACACCGAGACTACATACAAGGCTAAGATTGTGGTGTAAGTGACATATGTAGTGGTTTAACTTACTGTTTTGAGACAGGGAGGTTGGTGGTGATAGCATCGGGAGGGTGGATAGGCTCATAAGCCTCACTAAAGACCTGGTCAGAGGCTAGTTGATGCAGTGAAAAGCAGAAGACTTACGTCGCGTCCTTGCCAGCATACTTCAGAATGATACGTGCACCTCCTGGATGCTCATCCAAGAACTCCGTAACGTCGTACACTTTGCCTATAATACCCCGTTAGCCATTGGATGTCGGCAATGCCAAGACCTTTGACTTACCATGTACAATAATCCAGCAGCTCTCCCTGCTAGCGTGCTCCGCGACTTGAGGACCAGTGAGGACGTTGATGTCGGCCATTTTTTCCTGTGAGTGCGGTCAAGGGGGTATGGTGAAGTTCAGAAGAGAACTGTGCGTAAACAGACATTTTGGTGCGTTCGAGTGTTTATGTATACTCGAGCGGAGGAACGGAGTCCGCATTCGTATAAGCTCAATGGAGAGAGTGCGCTGTCGTTAACAGTGCGCGGATCGCGTTTGTCCCGCTTGCATGTGTTGGAGGGGTCCCGGTTCAAGCGGGGAGAACTTCAAGTCGGTGATAGACCGGTTTGCTTGCACAGCGACGAAGTACATCGGGACTGCGACACAGTTGTGCGACGTGGCTTTCATAATTCATAATTGATTGCTAAAAAGGCTGCAAACAACCACTACCTCTCAGGCCGTACGCAAGTCCAGACTCTCGAGGCCACGCGTGCTGGACTAGGCTGCTAAGTGGTTTGGGAGTTGAGCTAGGGGCTCAAGTATGTAAGCTCCACGTCTTTCACAATTACGTGAGGTACTGTACTTACATTGCAGTCCTCTCTATCACCGATCTGATGAACATTTCTGTGTCTTCCAGCCTGAGGACTTGCGAGCCTCCAAAGACCGCTCGTTATCTTGCTATTACAAAAATCGAAGCCATTGGATACCGTAACACGATTGTCTGATAGGTCAGTAAGTAAGGCCAGGCCGGAGTACATTGTCAGGCAGGAGCAATTAGAGCGATGCCACGACTCGGTTTACCCTGATGCCGCTGTCACTGATAACGAAGGAGGACTTCAGACCGACCGAGCTCGGATTGGGAGCGAGATGCATACCTACTGCAAGCCATGATGCTTGATTGGTAGTTGCTGCTTCAGTCAGGTTCCAACACCCTGCATGCATTATGGAAAGTACAGGCCCAAGTTCAAAGTTGCCAAGCTCGGACCTGTTGTGCGGCACCAAACATGTCCAAACACTCGGACGCTCCAACTCGGAATCATGCCTGCCAGAGTTGCTGTTACTTACAAGCACCTGCACTTGAACAAAGGTCTCTTTGCTCTTATCTAAGGATGGATAGGAACCGTCTCGCCATGTGTATGTTCAGCTTGGCTGACAAGCGTTCAAATCGTGCCTCTGCTTGCATCACGGCTAAAGGCTAAATACAAATCGAAAACGCTGCCAAAGGTGAAAGGGTCCGGTCAAAACTTTGTGTTACACCATTATTGACTGGGCAGTATAGCATAGTTGTCGCGCAGATACTCCAATGTCGGTGGAGACGTTGGCAAATCTGGAGGCATCCACAATTCAGAGCACCTACAGTAACACGCCACATCGGTGAAAGACAACTCTTCGACTCAACCCACCGAGCCTATGGAGTAATTGGATTCCCATCCAAGCTTGCTGCAGGCACCTGTGAGACGGATATTAATATTGTTGCTGTCCGGGTCAGCGTTCTCTGCATGTGTTCACGGCATGGTCAGGAATCCTTGGCACTGTCAAGAACGGTCGCGAAAATGTCTTCGCGTAAGTACCGGTATGCAAGCTCCATCCTTCTAGTTCATTGAACCTCTCAGGCAGGGTCACGATTACGACCTTTTCTCAAACAATGGAAGTTGCTTACACTATTTTTATGCTCACAGTACTTGCTTGGCACATCACGGGCTGCGAAGGAAGCACACGAGCAGGCAAGCTCGGAGGAGCCCTTGAGTTACTCTCAGCTTCTTCCATCATTAAACCTGTTCTAGCCTCGTCGGTCGAGCGAATAGACGGCTCCCCGTGTGTAGTAGAAGGCCATTGTAGTATCCGCAGGACGCAGACACCGATCTAACGCCGGTCTTACCTGGGAGCGGTGATGCGCAATTACTTGATGCACAAGGTTGGCGCAGTCCGCGAGTACTCCCAGGGCGTTGCGTTTTCTCAAAGCAGTGAGTGTCCCTTTACGGTGTACTGCTTGCGTTGTGGCGGTCGAACGTTAAACTCAACACTATCTTGCCAAGCTAGTGTGCCACGCTCGTGGCCACCACCCTCGTCCGGATGACAGGGTGTCGACGAGAAGGCTCAAGTTTGGCGTTACGCCAAGCCTTTGCTCAGTTCCGTTACCTCTATCCCCACCTCAACTCCCACTCCGAGGGCTTCTCAGACAGGAGATAGATGTCAACACCGCTTCGGCAGATCTCACTAGGTGAAATCTAATCAATCAGGTTGCTCCAAGGATTGGCAAGAATAGGGCGCGGAAAATTGTGTGATAGCGCGTTACAGAGTACGTCGTTGTCTTGAGAGCTCGAACGATTCGAATGGGGCAGAATACAGAAGACTCGGTCTGGGACGAAGTACTTAAATACGACGGACCCATGCTCTTCTCCCTTCACTCAACCCTCAGCCCTCTCTTCCCTGCAGACTTAGCAGTCTTCCGCCAATCCTCACACAGTTACCACCCACACCCTCATCTCTCTCAACTATCATGCCTGGTTTGGAATTGTTCGGTTCTTCTGAGTCCTCTGCCCCTGCCCCTACCGTTGTCGAGGTACCGGCATCATCTGCATCGTCTCTCCACTCAGTAGAGACTGAGGAAGCCCCTCGCAACCCGGGTGTCTACTACAATGCCCGCTTGGACCCCAAGAACTTCTTGGAGGGCCCCTTGTCTCTGAACCCCGCCACCCGCCTTCGCCAAATGCTTGCTCGTCCTGGTATCGTTGTAAGTGGACATTTAGGGACATTCTTTTCTGGAACGGGCTGACCATCCTTCTCAGGTCGCTCCCGGTATCTGCGACGGTATCAGCGCACGATGCGCCCTAGAAGCCGGCTTCGACTGCTTGTACCAGTCCGGAGCTGCCACCACTGCATCTCGTCTTGGCATGCCCGATTTAGCCATTGCTACCCTCAATGATTTCGTCGAAGCCGGTGCCATGCACGCCTCGCTCGACCCAACAGTGCCCGTTATCGCCGATGCCGATACTGGGTGGGTGCCTTGACTAATTTAGCTCCTCGTTTGACAATATGACTGACACGTTGTGCAGCTTCGGTGGACCGGCCATGGTTGCTCGCACAGTTACCAAGTACATCCGCGCAGGCCTTGCTGCTTGCCATATTGAGGACCAGGTCCAGACCAAGCGATGCGGCCACTTGATGGGCAAGCAGGTCGTCTCCCGTGAGGAGTTCGTTACCCGCATCCGTGCGGCGGTCATTGCTCGTGACTCAGTTCCGGGAGGTTCAGACTTCGTAAGTACTTGGCTTTCGTACATCTGGAAACATGCTGACCATAGTGCTGCAGGTTGTCATCGGTCGTACCGACTCTGCCCAAGTGCTTGGCATGGACGAGGCCATCGCCCGTCTTAAGCTCGCTGCTGACGCGGGTGCCGACGTTTGCTTCATCGAGGGTGTCAAGACCGCTGAGCTCCTGACCTCCACTGTCGCGGCTCTCGCTCCCAAGCCCGTCCTCGTCAACGTCATCTCCGGTGGCTTGACTCCCTCCTTCACCTGCCAGGAGGCTGAGGCCCTCGGCGCAAAGATCATCAGTATGTTCCTCTTTCACGGTGGTTACGGCAAATTCTGACGGTTCATTAGTCTTCTCTCTCGTCTCTTGTGTCGCTGCGGTACACGGCATTCGTGCTGCCATGAGGTCGCTGAAGAAGACCGGCACAGACTTCTCTTCCGCTCAAGGCATGGACCCGAAGGCATTCTTCGAGGTCATGGGTGAGTAAACTTCCAGCTATTTCTTACATACATCGAGACTTACCGTGCTGGGTAATAGGCCTCAACGAAGTTGTCACTCTCGATGCCCGGGCCGGCGGCAAGGCGTTCGAGGTCGTTTAAAAACCTTCGCTCATATATCATCCCATTGCTAGACATCTCTCAGGTTTTTTCGTGGTTTTTATAGATTAATCCTCATTGCATGCACTGTTGTATACTAGGCAATTTTCTCTGAATGTAATCATCAACATTCGATACTTCTTTCTCTTTGCGTGCCTGATCTCAACGATTACGCTTTCCCTTTTGGGAAATGTGTGTTTCGGTTATATTGATGAAGACTCGTTCCGCGGGACGCTCGGCCGCCCGCCCCTGTGACCTATTCACCTGCTCCAGCGAATCGAGGATTTCGGAATTGACGGGATTAGTTCAGGTCGTGGCGGGTTGCAGGTACTCTCCTCACTACTCTCATCGTTGACCAAGCTTTGCCGTAGTTGTCTTGGCTCACTCGTCGCAATGTCTCAAGGAAAGGTTTACACAGGAAAGGAGGTTGCGGAACACAACTCAAGAGAAAGCTGTTGGATCATTGTGCACGGTGAGTGACAGTCATGCCTCTTGCCATGTGCAACCCTCAGCATCGAACTGACACCTGGCATTGCAACTAGGGAAGGTGTACGACGTTACAGAGTTCTTGCCAGGTATGTATGCTCATACACCTTACTACGACTCAACTCACAACCCATTTTGTTAGACCATCCTGGTATGCGGAAACAAACGTTTCCCAGCATGTCTTTACTGACACTGAACTAGGTGGACAGAGAATTATTTTGAAGTATGCTGGAAAGGACGCAACGTATGTCTCACGGCTGAGCTATCCTTCACTCGCACGTTTCTGACATTGGAGCGTAGGGCCGAATACGACCCTATACATCCTCCCGATGCTATAGAGAAGAACCTACCAGCTGATAAGCAGTGAGTTGGTCTCTGTTCGTTCATGAGCGATGTTCATTGACAATGCGTACAGACTGGGCTCTGTAGACTTGTCTACCGTCGAGAAGGTCGAGGTTGTGATCAAGGACGAAGAGAAAGCTCGGTTAGAGCGTGTCGCCCGCCGACCTTCGCTCTCAGAGATTCTGAACCTGCACGACTTCGAAGCTATTGCTCGTCAAATCATGGGCGAGAAAGCATGGGCATACTACAGCTCTGCTGCAGACGACGAAATAACCGTCCGCGAGAATCACGCTGCGTACCATAGAATATGGTTCCGCCCACGAGTACTGCGAAACGTTACAGAGGTCGACTTTTCTACGAAGATTCTTGGACACAAGACGAGTATGCCTATATACATCGTGCGTGGACTCTGTTGTGTTGCCTAAGATGTCACTAATCAGTGTGTCTTTCAGACCGCTACTGCGTTGGGGAAGCTCGGTCACCCTGAAGGCGAGCTGAATTTGACCCGCGCGGCTGCAAAGCACGATGTTATACAGATGGCAAGTGTCTTCGTATGCGGTCTGCACCTATCATTGACGTGCTGCGCAGATACCGACTCTTGCGTCATGCTCTTTTGACGAGATCGTGGACACTGCTAAAGCCGGTCAAGTTCAGTTCCTGCAGCTGTACGTCAACAAGGAGAGATCGATAACGGAGAAGTTCGTACGTCATGCAGAGAAGCGGGGGATAAAGGGGCTTTTCATTACCGTTGACGCGCCTCAGCTTGGGCGTCGTGAGAAGGTACAGTTGATTTATCTATGTCGTAAGCTTGCATGCTGACTCGCCGTGTAGGACATGCGTCAAAAGTTTGAAGCTGAGAATCCAGACGAGATGGACAAGAACAACTCGTCAGTGGATCGTTCGCAAGGCGCCGCGAGAGCTATCAGCGTGAGTATCGTGTTGCGCTCAAATACCGCTGTTATGTTTAACTGAACATGACGTCGTCGTTTCGTAGTCGTTTATTGATCCAGGGCTATGCTGGGATGATATGAAATGGTTCAAGAGCATTACGAATATGCCTCTTATCTTGAAGGGCGTGCAGTGCTGGGAGGACACTCTGGAGGCGTACGACCATGGGCTCGCCGGTGTTGTCCTGTCAAACCATGGCGGTCGTCAGCTAGATTTCGCGCGATCTGGCATTGAAGTTTTGGCTGAGGTTGTCGATAAGCTAAAGGAGAAGCGTGGATTAAGCTTCCCGAACGAGAAGTTCCAGCTTTTCATTGATGGTGGTGTTCGTCGTGCCACAGATGTTGTAAAGGCCATCGCCCTGGGCGCTACAGCTGGTGAGCTTACTTTGCTGACGCTTTCCGACAAGCCACGCTGACTTCATATTCGTTAATAGTGGGAATTGGGCGGCCGTTCTTGTACGCGTTTTCGACATACGGCGAAGACGGCGTTAATAAGGCGTTGCAGATCCTTCGTGTAAGTGCTGTGCGGATAAATTACGGTGGAAGGCGATACTGAGTTATTGTGTAGGACGAGTTTGAGATGAACATGAGGCTTATTGGGGCACCTACGCTGAAGGACATCACAAGAGATATGGTGGACGCCTCCTCTATCCATCAGCATATTGTTGCAGTGCCGGAAGATAGGTTGTATCACTCGACCTGTGAGTAATCAGCACACCCATGATACAACAGTGCCTCTAACGTGTTTGTTGTAGATGAGCCGATGGTCAGTGCGAGATTGAGGGAAGCAGACAAGGCGAAGCTGTAGAGTAGACACGGCGGGAAATCTGGCTACCCTGATGATCTATCACGTCCAATTTTACTTGTACTTGGATTATTGACAGCCTATGGATTGGTCACGGTGTTATAGTCAATTAAGAGACTCCTATAAAATTTTACCTGGCAGTTGCACTGTATGCTGACCATAATACGTACGAGGAATGGACAGCATGGCCACCGCAAGGAGTCAGTGTGGTCATTTCGACGGCGGGACCGACGGGGACCCCGGACAGCAGTGGCGCTGCAAAGGGGATTCTCGGGGTCCGCTTGCCCCGCGCTTGATTTTTTGTGGGCGAAAAGTCGAGGAGTGCTCCTTGTCTGCCGACGTCCACGACGAGGACAAGACTCTCTGACGGATCGCTGCCTCATCCAGCATCCGGATTATCTGCTTATATTCCTACACTCAACTCGCGACCATTCGTTCGCCTGCAGGCAGGTCATCTTTCACGACCGACCCGCGACTGCACGTTTATCTCTGAAATCATCGAGCACAATCGTAACAATTCGTACGTGCCATCTCTCAGGTCTTGTCTTTGTGTACTTGCATATTTATCATTGTTTTCTATATGTGCTTGCATCTGGACGCAAAGAATGAGCAAACCTTCTGCTGCATCTGCATCGAAGCTCCCGCAGTTCCCGCAAAAGTCTGCTTGGGCAAGGGGTCCGCCGAATACTTCTTCAGCCCCCACACCAAGATCTCAGTCGCCTGCGCCAACGAACGTGACTTCGCCCGTTGCCACATCGCACTCGAGACGACCTAGCACCCTTGGACAGGCTGTTGCTTTCAAAGATGGAGCCCGGAGTCCAGTAAGCGCCACTCAATCAGGTGTGTAATCCGTGCATTTTTTGCCGATAGCATACGTATGCGGTGTGCGTAATGCTGGAAGGGACAAACTGCGTAGAGAGGCGTAGGGCGCTCTGTACATGAGTCTTGTAGCGGGATGCGCTTCGCTTCCGACCTGCTGTGCGGTTTCACACGAGGTAACAGTGACGATATGATGGACGCACGTCGCAAGGGTGCCCTGTCATCCCGGTCTCTACATGGATATGATTTGCCTCTTGTAATATTCCTGTAAACTCCTACTTACAATCATTCCACACATGTAGCTTCGGCCGTGACGTTTGGTTCCATAGACGATGCAGCTGCAACAATCTCCTCTTCCCCCGCTTCAGTCCCGCCCATAAAAACAGAGGTTCCGAAAGCATTCGGCTCTGTCTCTGCGACACCCAGCCCTATTTCCACCGTAAATGGCAAACAACCTGCCTCGTCCTCAGCATCCGTCTCCTCGACGGTAAAACCGTCCACACACCATGTCACCAAACCCGCTGCTTTCAATGTCAAGAGTCTCTTTATGACCCACAGCAGCGGACCTGCACCCTCTGCACCCTCGTCCTCACAGAGCGCATCAGATTCAGCTGCCTCTGCATCTCCATCGACCAGACCCGCCCCTTTGCCATCGTATCCATCATCTTCACAGCCTCCTTCACATACTCCGCAATCAGCTCAATTTCCTAGTCACTCTTTTCAAACGTTCGTGCCTGGTAGCGGCCTGCGGCCACAACCTAATGGCAATAACACGAATGGACCACCGCGCTCTCCTGTTTACTCTCGTCCCTCGCCAAATGGCGTCGCTCCTCCTGTAGGGGTCAACGGCCGGCCGCAAGGACCCCCAGGCACCCCCGCCGCTCCCCCTACACCTTTGTCTGCTAATATGCCCAGTCCGCGGATGGGTCATCCACATGCTGCAGCTCCTCCTCAGATGCCGCCGGGTCAACAGCCGGTCCCTTGGCAATATTATGTGAGTTCAATTCCGACCGTAAAATATTCGTGAACTAATTCTTGCCCAAGTATCCTTATCCCGGCATGGGCCCAGAATACATGTACCCGCAAGGGTGGCATGTACCTCAACATGTTGTCCCCCCGGTCAACACCCTCACTCTCCTGGCGTGCCCCAGCCAGTACCTCATCAACCGCCTCATCAACACGCTCAACCTGGTATTCCCATCTCTCCCAGGCATCCTCCGTCAAATCTTCATCCTCCTGGTACACCCAGCGTAACACCTGCTGTTCCTTCCGTACCTATACCTTCGCCTCATCTCCATTCCACGCCTCTCAGTAGCGTTTCATCGCCTCCTAGCACTCCAGCTTCGTCGAATGGCCCGTCAGCTGCAACGATGGACCGCAACGCCAAGCCTTTTGTTCCTGGTCGTAAAGTTGTGATCAAGAACGAGCAGGGCGTTGAAGTTGTACTCGATGCATTCAAGAAGCAGCACTCTTCTCAGGGCAGCATAACCGGCTTCCAATCACCTGTTGTACCCAGTTCACCCGCTAGGGTGCCTATTCGCATGGAGACGGAAGAAGCCAAGAACAAGAGGCTTGCTGAGGAGGAGCGTCAGAGGAAAGAGAAGGAAGACGCAGAGAAAGCCAAGAAGGAGGCTGAGGAGAAGGCCAAGCATGAGGAAGAGGAGCGGATACGGAAGGAGAAGGAAGAGGCGGAGCGTCTGGTGAAGGAGAAGGAGGAGCAGGAGCGTAAAGCCAAGGAAGAGGAGGAGCGCAGGAAGAAGGAGGCTGAGGAGACCGAACAGAGGAAGAAGCAGGAAGAGGAGGAGCGACAGAGGAAGGAGGAAGAGGAGAAGCGGAAGAAGGAGGAGGAAGAGAAGGAGAAGCTACGCAAGGAAGAGGAAGAGAAGGCGAGACTGAAACAGGAGGAAGAGGAGAAAATTAAGAAAGAACAGGAGTCCAAGGAGGCGGAAGAGCGTGCGGCTCAGGAGGGCAAGGTTGCTCCCCCAGCTGCACCTGTCGCGTCCGTGGAGAAAGAGTCCAAGGAGGAGTCCAAGGAGGAGGGTGAGATCGACGACTCCGAGAAGGCTGCTGAGAACGACGAGATCAGAGATAAGGTGTCCGATAGGCCTCCGTTGCGCCTTGACACCACTCTCGACAAGAAGCGTCCTGGTCCTCTTGATCTCTCCGGTACAAAGGGTCCCATCGCTCCTCCTCTTCCCTCCGCACTTGCCTCTGCTCGCATCATTGACGATATCAACCGTGTCGAGTACCCAGAGGGCATCAGGAGCCCGAAGGTCGAACTCAATGTGAATGCCAAGGATGGAAAGTTCAAGTAAGTCAAATTTTCATCATCCAATACGCGTCACATAAATGCTAACTGGAACTTCAACTTAGGTATGATCGTGATTTCCTTCTGCAGTTCATGGCTATCTGCAAAGAGAAGCCCGATTCGCTACCACCGTTGGACGCTATCGGTCTCGAGCCGTCTGACCAGAATTACCCCATTACTCGCGGTGGCTCTGGCCGTCGTCAAAACTCTGTTAGCATGGGCCCTCCTTCATCGAATGCACCTCGTCAGGCCTTGCATGGTCTCGGAATCTCTGCTGGCGGCAAATCAGGCTTTACCATGGGTCAATTCTCTACACCGAGTGGTAAGACTATGACCAGCGAGGATCGGTTTGCCATGTCCAGTCGCTCGGCTTCCATGTCAGGCACTCCTGGCATGCCCTTCGGTAGCGCTCGTCCCAGCCCCATGTCTCGTTCATCTAGCCAAGGTGGTCCAGGTGGTGTGCCTATGGGTAGCAACCGCACTCGTAGCAAGCGTGGCGAGAAGCGAAATGCCAATACGAATGCCCCGCAGAGCTCCTACAACGCTTCGACGTCGCTAGCGCAAGCTCTCGAACCTGTCGCTCCTCTCGAGGTGTCAGCTAATCGTTGGACACCAGCTAGCGTTAGTAAGAAGCCCGCCGCCGCCGCCAACGAAGACTCCCCCGAGGTCGTTGAACGCAAGGTCAAGGGCTTGCTTAATAAGCTTACCATGGAGAGATTCGACTCGATTTCCGACCAGATCATCACTTGGGCGAATAAGTCCGAGAAAGAGAAGGATGGTCGGACGCTCATTCAGGTCATCAAGCTCGTCTTCGAGAAGGCCACTGACGAAGCCACTTACTCGGAAATGTATGCTCGTCTCTGTCGCAAGATGATGGAGCAGATCAGTCCGAAGGTCCAAGATGACGGTATCCGAAACAGCGAAGGCAAGCACATTACAGGTGGCCACTTGTTCCGCAAATACCTCCTCAACCGCTGTCAAGAAGACTTCGAGCGTGGATGGGCTTCGAAGGAATCTACAGCCGCTGCGGCTGCTGGTAAGGCTGCTGAAGACGAAGCTGCCAAGACAGCCAGCGGCGGAGACGATGAGGCCGCTCTCTATTCTGAGGAGTACTATGCTGCCGCTAAGGCTAAGCGTCAAGGCCTGGGTTTGATTCGATTCATCGGAGAACTATTCAAGCTTCAGATGCTTACGGAGCGTATCATGCACGAGTGTGTGAAGAAGCTCTTGGGCAACGTTGCCAATCCCGAAGAAGAGGAGATTGAGAGCTTGTGCAAGCTGCTCACGACCGTCGGCGCTCTGCTTGATACCCCCAAGGCGCGCGCTCACATGGATGTGTACTTCTCACGCATGAAGGAACTGGCCAGAGGTGGCAATGTCAACTCTCGAATGCAATTCATGCTACTGGTCAGTTTATGTAAGCTTCGATGTCGATGGTTGCTAACCTTAATCTTAATAACAGGACGTTATTGAGCTGCGCGAGCGTAACTGGATTCCTCGTAACCTGGTGGCTGCTCCGACGACGATTGCTGCTGTCCACGAACAGGTGATTGGATAGGCAAAATAATTCTTGCTCATGAGCTGACCACTATGTACTGTGTAGGCTGCGAAAGAGAAAGCTTCCGTCGACACTTCACGTCTCAGCATGTCTCGCGGTGGCTCCAGGCGTGGCGGCGAACGTGGCGATGCTCAGACAGGTCCCGACGGATGGGCTGTGGCTGGTGGCTCTCAACCACGTCCTCCTGCTAAGGCCGGCGATCTCTCTCAGTTCGGCAAGATTAGCAAGTCCGGCCCAATGACGTTTGGCCCCAGCGGCGTGTTCGCCAACAAGGAGAAGCCTAAGAGGGAGTCTACACTCTCTCGTGGCAACATGTTCTCCATGCTGAGCCAGAACCCCGAACTAGCCAATGAAGTGCAGGCACCGTCTTCGAAGTCGAGTCGACCTCCCAGCCGTAAACCCAGTATCGACCTTGGATCAGGTGGCGCACCCGCACCCGAGGCTGCTCCCTCCGTGCGCAGGAAACTCGTATTGCAACCTCGCACGGTTCCTAAGCCTGAAGCGACTCCTGCTGCTTCTGTGGCTGGTTCCGATGACGAGGGTGCTGAGGGAGGATCACAAGCTCCTGCCGCTGCAGACTCGATCACCGAGGAACAAGCGCTCAAGCAAATCGACGAGGATATCAAGGAGCTTCTAAGCATCCGTAACATCGATGAGTCCGAGGAATACTTCAAGAAGCTTCCTGCTGAGCATCGCCATCACCTCGTTGAGAAACTTGTCAATCTAGGTGTTGAGGCTAAGGAGGACGTTGTCGATGTTATCGCCCAGGTGTTTGCCCGCGCAGTGAGCAAGGACCTTTGCTCTCCGGCCCACTTCGAGGAAGGGTTCCTGCCCACCGCCGAGATCATTGATGACGTTGCCATCGATGCGCCAAAGGCTCTCACCTTCTTCGCTAAGCTCATCAAGGGCGCAGGCCTCGACAAGGACGCGGAGCGTCGGGAGCGCATTGTCAGCAAGTCTATCGACAGTGAGAAGCTGTCGAATTTGCTCGCATCGTAGACATTCTTTTGTGCCATATTTTCTTGCTCTGTCGCATTCGTTCACTCCTTCATTCATGTCGTTTCGCATCGCATAATTATTTCGCTGTCTTCATACTCAGGCTTTAGGCGTGTACTCATCTCCTAGCACGGTACCCTATCTTTGTACTACTTCTATGTGCATTCATTTGTCTGTTTCATATCCGCCTGCAGGCTTGTGTCACATAATGCATTATGCTGGCATTGCTAAGATATACATGTATACGGACAGTCGTAACTTGAACTCTATAGATGGGTCTGTTGATGCAAGGGTATACAACAATACTCGTGAAAGAAAGCAAAAAGAAAACAAGTGATGAAGCAAGTTGAGATATCGTGAATGAGATGTCTATAACAGTCCTGAATAATGTTAAGCTTGAGCCTCGCCAGACCTGCGTATATTTCGGCTATCGTTACTACTTGACCGCCAGGACCTTCGGCCCAAATCCCGCATAGGGCTCTTCTCCGTGAAGGAATGACGGGGCTGAGAGCGGCGAGATCGCTGGGTGGACGTGCGCCTCAAGTTCGTATCGGCTTCATCTTCATCTGGATTATCGTCGTCTTGATCATGATTACGGAACTCGAACGGGAACGTGACAGCGCGGTCGATGGCGACAGGAAGTCCACGATGGCGTCCTCGGAGCATGACTACGCATATAATGAGCTTTGACAGAGGTCGTAAAGCTCCGGAGAATGAGTAGTTCGCCTATACTCGAATCAGTCAAACGCACATACGAAAAAAGGCAAAGCAATACTTACGAACGGAACACCCAGAGACAAACCGACGGTACCATAAGCAGATACAAGCTCGAAGACTGGGGGAAAGGATAACATTCAGGGATAGACACCTTGCAGAGGCGAATTACTTACGAATGACAAATATGTTGAACCAAGTGGCGTTATCTGCGGCATCGAGATGGTTACGCTGGATAAAGCATGTCAGTGATAAGTCCATACCACGACATCAGAGACTCACCTCTATGATGCACACAAGGAACAGGGCCAGAGCCAACCACCACATGTCTGAGGGATATTAATCAGTAGCTGCTCATCGTGAAGAACTAGACACAAACTCACCAAAGGACAGCTGACGGCGCATATGCATCGCGAGGTACCGACTCCATATAGTGGTTTTGGGATCATCGGCCTTGAAAGCCTCTTCATCAACGGATTCGTCGTCTTCTTCGAAAACTCCCAGTGATCTCTCCTCGTACACGTTGGTGGACCGGACGCTGAACACGAGAAATGCCGTCATTGGTGATACGTTGCGATCACGGACACATCAAGCATACCTCATGGCTATAGGATCTGAATGGGACTATTAGCGTACATTCAGATAGGTAACCGGACGAGGTACTCACATACGCTGACGTACATCATGAGTACATACAACACCCTGCATATCTCGCATTAGAGGACGTATAAACAAGTAACGTTCGCACACTCACTTGACTGCAGGTGCCAAAGCCGACAGCGCGACCGTACCGAAGCCTGCCGCACGAACAGCGGTAGCTTGTAGCAGGCCAATGAGAACCCGTACGCCGGTGGGTATGTCTTGGATCGCCGGGTTGCCAATATCCAGAACCAGGAAGAAGAACCAGTCCGTCACTGTAAGGGACAGGACGACTGTGAGGAGGAACCAGGTTTGATGGGACGGGAATAGGTAGATGAAGCACCGTCTAGGGTGGTCGAGCAGGAAGTGGAGCGTCTCGCTTACGCGGGAGCCTTTGGGAACGATCTTGCTTAGTGACCAACTGGAGAGAAAAACAGATTAACAAGGCGTAAAAGATATGAAGTGAATAGCTCTTACATTAAGAACCGTAGGCTGTAACGGAAAAAAATGTCTAGTTCAGTAATTGGTCATAGAACAAGGGTTGAATCGCTCACAAAATAGGCTGAGCAGAGCATGGCACATTAGCTTAAGACGTTGCGTCAAAAGAAAATAGAGCACTCACAAACGCCGTATTTCCGGCCAAAATTAAGAAAATCAAGAATACAATCATAGGGTACGCCTTCTGGAACGGGACGATAGACTGGTCTTGTAAAGACATGCCAGTATTCGTGTATGCTGATACAACTTGAAAGAGAGAGAACCTATGACTTCAACATCAGCAAAGGGTCCATCTGTGGCAAGACGTCAAGATGCTTACCAAGCGGGAGAAACGAATTTGTGTAAAGCGGGCGGCACAAAGTCTTGATGCCACTTTTGCAGCGACATGTACGGCGCGATGACGATAAAGGCAATGAGCTGCGTGCCTATATGATACTGAACAGAACAGAATATCGGGTGAGCACCATAAGAGGCCGGATTGAGGAGAACGCGACTTACACCACCGACAATCCATAGCAAAGCGGAGAGACCACGATATTCCACACCTCCGAGCTCTTCCAGCTCTTCACGCGTGAGCTGCTGGAAGTTCGAGTTCCGCCCCACGATCGCCTCAAAGGTGATATACGACACTGGTTTAGCACCTGGTATGAGGTTGCTCGCGTTTTGCGACGTGATGGTTTGTGTCCTCGGGATGGTGACTGTTCTCGTGAGGTTTCGTCTGAGGTCGGGGAACCAGCGGTTGATGAGACGTGAGATGATCTCGTGGGGCATTGGGAAGCCTCCGAAACCACGGTGCTTTGTGCGTTGAGAGCGGTAGGTGAGCATAGTGTCGTTGTGAGGAAAGGTACCGGTACGTTGAATGGTGCCGGTACGCGGTATAGTGTTCGTTCGTGGCATGGTGAATGTACGAGGGATGGTGGTTGTTCGAGCAATGGAGTGGTTTCGTGGATCTATTTAAACGTATCAGGGAAAATGCAGTCGAGCACATGGGATGACTGGACTTACAGTGACTCTGGGGAGACATCGCTTCACCAGGGGCTTGGTCTGTATCTCGTCCACGCATTGGAGTTGGCGCGAATTCGATGGTCTGAGTTCGAGGGAGCATCTCGCCCGCGGCATAGCGAGCCTTGAAGCGATTGACCAGAGGACTTGTGCCATCTGATGAACATCGTGAGAATTACGCTGTAATAACAATCTGTCCTACTCCACATACCGTAAGTACTATCAGTCAGATTACCATGGGCGTCCTGGGTGTTCCTGCAAATAACTTTGAGTAGTCCGGTCATAGGAACTGTGTTAGAGTGGCGAAGCTCACTTTTCACGAGCGATGCTATCATCCGACTCAAGCTCCTCCAGCTCCCGTGTGACCTCAGCCTCTGTCGTCTCGGATACGCTTGCGGCCGTTGACGGCACTTGCTGCTCATCTCTGGGACGGGAAGAGTCCTGATTCTCGCTGATGTTTCCGCTAGGGTTAATGAGCTTGGGGGCATCGTCCATACGCCTAATCATGTCAGGTCGTACGCGGGATGCAGTAGACCGACCCCGGTGAGGCGTTTCGGACCGGCTGTCCTGTGCACTATTCGTGACCTCCTCAATGGTGGACAACCTTCTGCTGGTGAACAACCTCGCAGCCTTTCTCCACCAGGGTAAGACCGTAATCTCGACGGGGGCATGCACTTTCTGCTCTACTCTGCGAGCGATCTCTTGCTCAACCACATTTTGGAACTTGTCTGCGAGCATCTTTCGGCGGACGTAAACCATAACCCACGAGACGACGACCTAATCATTATGTCAACAATTGATGAGAAATTCCAAACACCCGGTTCAAGTCCGCAGGCAAAGAATGACGTACTGGGCTTCCAACGCACATCTGAATAAAGAGGATGACTTGCTGCCATGGTGTCAAAGAGCTCAGGTCGACGGTGGCGAGTCCACACACGGTGATGGCGCTAACACAGTTGAACAAGGAGTCGACGTAGGAGATTTTCGTGGACCCGTTGCTGGCATAGAATATCCCAGAGAATATGAGAGGCGTAAAGGTACTGTGGATGGGTTAACATCGGCGCTGCTGTGTGAGATGTTAATGCCACTGGCTGCAAGCAGATCCGCGCTCACAAGAAGAGTATATGAATCCTATAGAAGTTCAGGTGTCCCTTCGCATAGTTTCCCCATCGACTGAGGGTGTCATTCCAGGTCGTAAGAGTGTCGGATGCCCACGAAGGCATGTAACGGGCACAGAGGCGGGGGTGGGTGGTGGGAGGGGGAGTCGCAGTGGGAGTTGGTTTGCTGGCCAGGAAATATTAAGAGTCCGGGTGCGTTGATATCTCTCGTAATCGATAATAAGGCGTTTCTTTCATGAAGCACAAAGTGTTGTATGAGTGGCCAGTGTTCTGCGTGAGCGAAGGGGAACTGTTTGTAGTTTCAAGGCCGCCTCTGCACTGGCCAGGGCCAGAGAACGATCCCGATCTCGGCTGACGGTTGGTCGAAATTACCGACAAATATTCCGCGCCCGCTGGATAACGCACAAGAATGGTGGGTGACGCAAAAGACGACGACGACGAGCAGAGGGTTATCAACCTGGAGAGAGAGCAGGAACACCGAATGACCGACACCAAGGTCGATCTGGCCTCGGACGGTGCTCGAAGGCTCCACCGCTGCTGGTTCGGGTACCCGATGATATTTCACAAGTTCGCTCGCCACGCAAAAATACACAAAATCCGGGTGACACGGAAACCACATCAACGTCATCTTTGCGCACGTTTCTTCAACATGATGAGCGGATGAAAGTTCGCAAGGAAGTGGAATTGTTGGCGAAAGATTGCACAACAGTTGTCGAGATTTCTCCAGGGGTTCTGCCGGTGAAATGGAGAGTTATTTATCTGATTTACTTGGATTACATACAAAGCTATCTAGCTATTTGGCTTGTTATGTCCTAGACTACACTACTTGGTAATAAGGAGCATAAATTATACAGTTCGCGGAAGCACCCCTCAAATCCTATCCCTTGAATTACTTACAGTATCTATCCTGTCCCGCAAAAAAAGTCCCATGTTTGAATCTAAGCAGCCTGAGTTTGAGCCGTCGCTTGCTCGTAAGCAGGCGGTGCATCACCCATCTCACTCTCGTGTCCAGCAATTAATCGTTCGAACTGCGTGCTCCTCTCTTGCATCGAATCCCCACGAGACAGCGGCGGTCGGCTTGCGCTGTGTGCTCGCTGAGGTTCAGGAGGTGGCGTCAAGTGCATCGGCAACGCATGATGCCCGAGACGCACAGAGCTGTGGGAGCGCCCCGTAAGACCTCCCGGGAAGAGTCCAGGGCCCATCTCCACTGGTGTGACGTTTCCGGTTGAGCTCGCACCCAAGTGTTGCCTGCATTGACAGGTGGCAATAGGTGCGGTAGAGTCCGAGGGGAATGGTCGTTCCGAGTAGGGCGGGAGAGCGGTGAAGTCAGGTCCACAGAGGCACTATACATGTCAGAGTGAGCGTAGATCCCTAATAATAATCATACAAGGAAACTTACGGAGAGGATGTGTATCGGGGTCTGGACAACGATATCAAACATCTTGCGCTTCCCTGTCTGCTTGTCTAGCTCCTGGTCATCGCCCCGCTGTACTCGGAATATAACCTTCAGCGTGTGAGAGATAGTGATATTGCTCTTCTTGTTCTTGTTGGTAAAGTGCAATTCGCTGCATGTCTTGGGAAGTGGAATGCTCCGCTGAACGATCCAAGGCCCTGGTCCCATGAGATTTGCGACAGTCTCGGAAATCTCATCGTCGGACTCTGCGCCACTGTACAACGGCGAGCCTTTGAAAGCCTCGATGTCATCGGACTCCAAGGGGAGGATAGGATGGTCTTTGTGCTGATCCTTGATGGCGAGCAGGACGATACGGTTCAACGGATCCGTTCGGACGAGTTTCTTGAAGTCGGAGAAGTAATCCACGCGTTCTGTGGGCAAGATAAAATTAGTCCCAAAGCGATCAACAGACAGCCACGAGGTAACATACCTTCTATGACGACATGCAACCGGAATACCTTCATCTTCGTCCACGGAGCAAAGGTAATGCTGAACGGAATGGTCCCACCGACAGCGAAACTGCGCCCGGATATAGCAATGAGGTACTGCATCTGCGTGTCCCACTGTCTCTCCACGATAATACTCTCCGACTCCTCCGTATCGTCCTCGGAAGGCGACGCGACGACAACCACCTCCTTCCCCGCAGACAGCTTCGTCGTAAACGTCCCCGGTCGATGCGCAACAGCCTTCAGCCTCCACGTAACCATCCCGAATTCGCACGACATCGTGGGTGGCGACCCCGGAGGTATGGCGAACGATACCGGGTACGTATACACGCCCTTCCTGAACTCCTTCCAACCAATTTCACCGTCCTCGTCCTCTTCCGACTCCATCCCTAACACCTCCGTCACGCGTTCCAAAGCTGAATGTGCGTCTCTCCTCTCCCTCGCCCGTCCCTGCCGACTCGAATCCCGTCTCTCGAAGTGATCCCCACTTCCGTCTCTCGTGAGACTGTGTGGAGGAGTGTCGCGCTCAGCCGTAGCGCGGGATACGGAGCGCACCTTTTCCTTGACAGCATCCAAGAATAGCCCAATAGACATACGCCCTCGTCGTCCCCTGTCATCAAGGGGTGAGGGAGACATCGACGGCCCCGCGCGGCTGAGAGCGGATCGACTCGGGCCAGGGCTGTACGATGGGGCTGGTGGAACGTGGCTAGTGCTGCTTCCAACAACAAATTCAGGGGGTGGTTCGTCGAAGCTCACCCGTCTTGAGAGCGAAGGCGAATGCAGGTCATGGTGGGAGGTCGATGCAGAACGTACGTGGTCAGAGATAACTAAACTCACACAGCAAGCTGAGTAACAACGACTTCGATGAGTAGAAAACGACTCACTGCTAACAGGGTGATCTGACGCTGTTCTACGAATATCATCCCAGCTGTAGTGCTGCGATTCGTCCATGCCGATGGGAGACATAACGGATGGAACAGGACTGCGCGTCATAGGCGTCGCAGACCGAGAGTACGGCGGTGAATAGGGAGGGGTTGGTAGTTGTTCATTTCGCTGGGACACGAATCCCGTTTGGAAGTTAGTCTGATCCGCACTCAACTGCCTGGGCAATCCTGGTCGGTCCCTTTGTCTCCCTCTCGTTGGTTCTCTTCCTCTTCTCTCATCTTCAGTTATCCTCGAATCGTTCTCGCTTGAATCGCTTGAGCGGTCATCTTGGTCGTCGTGATCCAGATGCAGACCTGGTCCCACGGACATCGTCCGCTTGTGCGTAATGGGATGTGCCCCCGATCCCGCCTTGAACAGCACATACGTCTGCGAATGGATCTTATGTTCCTCATTGACTTCCACTCTGCGTGAACCTACACCTGTTCAAACGGATCAGCGTCTCAGAACAGCTCGCTTCGTAGATAACGGCTTTAAAGTGCGCCAAACAGCACGAACATCGATAATGAGGCACACACACCTTCTGGCCATGCAGTGCTCGTCTTCCCCGTCAACTCAATTTCGATGCTTGAGATCTTCGTCGGCTTCACAATGTTCAGAGTAAGCAGGCCTCTGACCATCGCCGGCGGTGCTGAAGGCTGGGTGCCGTGTCTTGTGCGTCCCGTTCCATCTCCTGTACGCAAGAATACGACCGACTCTGCAAGGCGGATATCCAATGTGTTTCTAAGGGCGGGCATGGGTTGGTCAGTGGCGGAGGTAAAGCAAGCAAAGCCCTCGGACGGGCTGCAACAATCTCTCAGTTTTTATTACTCTGAGGCATGCACCGGTCATAGATCTCGAAGGCGGAGACAAATTTGTTCGCCCTATTCGGCGCGGCGGTGGTCGGGGTCTCCGAAAGTCTAAAAAGCGGCGGGGAGCATGCGTTCGCTCCATCTTTTGCAGAAAAATATTCAACTTTGTTCCTGGCGGTGTACAACCGCATCGGATCTGGCCCTAAACCCACTGGAATTGTGTACGGTATTTCTATAAATATGCCGTACGCCTATAGTGAGCGATGTGTAGCGTTATAAACGTGTATGGACAGGAACGAAGGCTATCAAGGTTCACGGGGTCCTCAGCTACATGTGATATTTGGCTTGGGTGATCATTGCGGGCGAATCGTATCGGCGTGTGCATATGTACGCAAGAAAGGCTGTGCACAGCTCGTCCTACAAACAGAGGCACTTCACAAGAGCTTTCGGCCGCCGACTGGAATGAGAAGGCGATCGGAGGCTCTGGACCGTAGTCAGAACCAGACCACGGATCCTACGTCCTCGCTGTTCAGTCTGAAACTTCCGTAAGAAAGTAGAAAAAACAAAGATATAAACGTAAGTGATTGTGTAACATCGGTAAGGTCCAGTAGAAATTCGGGAAGAGAAGATCTTTGATCTCAGGAACATCCGCTCGCACCCCTCTATAATTACCATTATTAGCGTCTAGATTATCTTGGCCCTAGGGACCCTAGGAAAAGTCCGTACCACCCCGGACCCCAAGATCCGTTAATCTGGACCCTGTGCGCCGGACGTGCTCTTCATGCAATCCATGCGTGAGTAACTTGGCGAGCGGCATAACACGACCGTCTTGTCGCCAGGATATTGCAGCGTTTGCGGATCTCGTTGGCAGTGCGGAGGAACTAGAAATGTAAGGCTAGATACATGCTCTGCGAGCTGTTTATGTGGATGAAGTCAAAAATGGGCGAAAGCTACCCGTGACGTCATGTACCGTGCAAATCGCGTCGCGAGTACGATGAGATTGATCAACCGCTCGCCAGGTTTCTGTGGCGAACACAAGTCAGTGGAGGATGCATTGCAGATGGACTTTCGCACGTACAAGTTCCATAATTGGAGTTCAGAGGGTTACGGACGAGACCTCCGGAGGGACATCGACAAGCGTAATAAGGATGCTTGCTCATGAGACTAAACGAGGTTTATGCTGCAGAGCCTGCTGGTTTTGGATCCTTTAGCTTCTGTATGGAGCTCTTCACGCTTTTGATTGCGTTTTCCCTGGCTACGACGAGACGCTTGGCTTTTGCGACATCCTGATGTCCAAGGAGATCCTTGTAGTCTTGTTGTTTCTTGGTGGGTGCCGCTTTGTCTGCCGTGGATTGTGGCTCCTTCAGCTGTGCAAGTTCAACACGAAGCGAGGCCAAAATATCATCGAGAGAGGTTAATGTGGCCACACAATCTTCGATTTCGTCCTTGACTTTGAAAGCCTGACAGACTTCCTGTGCGCACATCTCTATGTGCGTAAACCGAGCAGGACCAAGCATTTCGCCACCATACCTATTAGAAACGTTGTAAGTGCATTGAAGAAAGTAGGTAAGATACGTCGGCCGAGAGTGCGTTCGCACGGCAATCACGACATGTAATTTTACTTACCAACGACTGACCACTACCACAGCATCAAGTATCCCTTCCGTCTGCATCACCTTTGCTATTTTTCCACTCCCATATTTCTCGCCATCGTCGTCGTTGCCATACTTCAGCTGAAAATCATCAGGGCCACCTAACCCTGTCTTTCCAGGTTTCAAGACCATGCATCGCCAAGCCGACATCTCGTATGAGGCAGGCCGCTGACCGTGAATGACATTCCGGAGGTGAGCTACAGCCTTGCGGGCTTCCTCCTCACTCGCGGCACGAAATATGTTGGCAACAAAGATGGATCCCCTGTCGCGAATCTCCTGAGACGTGCAGACCGGCGTTGGCTGTGGTTTCGATGATTGTAGAAATGAATGCAAGTTGGACATGATGACGGTGGATGCCGTTCAACAACAGCAGGGGTACAAAGATGGCAAGATGAAGATGTTCCAGACCGTGTGCTATCCGGGCGAGCGTGAGCTCATGGACGCACACGTTTCCGGATGGTGTTTGGGGAGTAGGCAACAGTGGCAACGGAGAACAATGGCCATAGCGCTAGATGTGACAGGTCGGTCGGCGAGTTACTTACCTCAATAACTGGGCGCACTGTAATGCCGGTCACACAAGTAAGTAAAAGCTACTTATGTTTGTTACCCTCGTTGTTACCACATCAATTCCTGATGATGGAGGCGCCCGTCGGATGTATTGTAAGTGCGAGCGGCTGTGACGTCCCACTCTTGTCTCTCTCTGCCGTGGTGAAGTTTCGCTCCTTTCTTCTTATCCGACCACCACCCTCTACCACACAAGATGGCCGGTATCGACGACATTATTGACCAAAGTGCTAATTCGCGGACGCTGGCGCCCGCGGCCGTGGGCTCACAGGTTGCGCTAATGACCCTCATTTCTGTGGGTACAGCTGCACGGACCTCATTAAGTCTCGCTTAACACAAACTATCATCAGGGTATCACTATTATCGTATTCAATGTTCTGCGGCCTAGAAACAAGGTGCGTCATGACGGGTTCATCCCAACAGTCATGGTATTCTAAACTCTTGTGCATAGATTGTCTATGAGCCGAAGGTCAAATACCACGAAGGCGACAAGCAGCCACCGCGGATATCAGACTCAATATTCGGCTGGATATCACCTCTAGTGCATACCAAAGAGCCTGTTCTTGTGGACAAGATTGGCCTGGACGCCGCTATCTACCTTAGGTTCCTGCGTATGATGCGTTGGATCTTCACTTGCGTTGCCCTCCTCACCTGCGCTGCCCTCATCCCTATCAACATCGTCAACTCCCTCAAGAACAGCAAGAAGCACGACGACCTCTCGGTCCTGACTATTCGGGACGTCTCCGGCGACATTCTCTTCGTACATGTGGCCGTCACATATATCATCTGCTTCATTGTCATGGGTTTCGTCTGGATGAACTGGAGGGCTGTCATACGACTGCGGTCGGAGTGGTTTAGGTCCCCAGAATACGTCAAATCCTTTTACGCACGGACCCTCATGATCACTGGCGTCTCGAGGAAGCTGCAGTCTGACGAAGGCCTGCGAGCAATCTTCCAGAGTACACAAGCCCCCTATCCCACAACCGCAGTGCACATCGGGCGTCAAGTGGGAAAACTGCCTGACCTGATCGAGTATCATAACGAAGCTGTGCGGGAGCTGGAAAAGGTACTCGTCAAGTATCTGAAGGGCGGAAGAATAGCAAAGCAGCGGCCGACCGTGAGGGTGAATGGATGGCTGTGCTTCGGAGGGGAGAAGAAGGACGCTATTGACTTTTGGACGTGCGTATATTCCGTACACGCGGAAAATATGAATGGGACTTATTGACACTCCATACAGCGCGAAGGTCACGCGTGCAGAGCGTGCTGTCGAGGAGTATCGCAACCAGATCGACACCAGGAAGCCAGAATCTTACGGATTTGCGTCTATGGCCGCTGTCCCGTATGCTCATACGGTCGCAAATATGCTGCGTAACAAGCGCGTGAAAGGAGCCACTATCACGTTGGCCCCGAATCCGAAGGACATCGTAAGTCGCACCACTACTCGTCCGAGCCCATGTGAGACATCTCATTTTGCTCGTGTGTAGATTTGGAAGAACCTGAATGCGACATCCGGAGAACTTGCGAGCAAGAAGGCTACCGGCTGGGTATTCTTGGTTCTTGTTTGCTTCTTCAACACGATCCCTCTGTTCATCATCTCCATTCTTGCCAATTTGTCTTCGGTAAGTCATCTTTACAACTTATACTAGTTCATCCTTCTTACCTATGTTTCTATTAGTTGACGGCTTTTGTTCCCTTCCTCGCCTCTTGGCAAAGCTCCTCGCCGGGGACCTTCGACTTCCTCTCTGGTGTGTTGCCGCCGGCGGTATCAGCGCTCTTTGGTTTCTTCCTACCCATCATCATGCGTTGGCTTTCGAAATACCAGGGGGCCATTACACATTCTCGCTTGGACCGCGCTGTTATAGCACGGTACTTTGCTTTCCTGGTTATCTCCCAGCTGGTCATTTTCACCTTGATCGGTGTCATCTTCAGTACGTTGCAATGGCAGGGTTCTTCAGGGATGAAGCGTTCTAATATGGCATGTGTAGACTCCGTCAAGGAAATCGTCGAACAGATTGGTCAGCACAAGAGCTTCCAGGATATTGTGAACAACCTGCACAGTAGGTATCAGCGGCCACCAAATAAGGCTGGTACTCATTGGTTGTCTAGGACTCCCCGATACCATCAACCGAACTTATATCGATCAATCGTCATATTGGTTGACATACTTCCCGTAAGCTGTCGTTCATCTCATCTTCCACTTCTGCAGCTTTCCAACATGCTTTTATCACTAGTCTCCGTGGTTTCCTAGTGTTCTTCGACTTGGCACAGATCCTGAACCTCCTCATCATCTCCTTCAAGAAGCAGTAAGTGCTACTGCCTGTCGTAAGACGAATAGTGGATACTAACACACTGCCAACAGCTTCCTGGGCCGTACTCCTCGAGAAATCCGAGAGTGGACACAACCGCCTGAGTTCCAATATGCGATTTATTAGTAAGTCGCATCTCGTGTGCCACTTGACTGAGCAGCGCTGATATCTTTCCAGCACAAACATTGTAGGTTAAGCAACATTGTAACGCAAGTTCTCCACTGACTTGCTATGGATAGCTTTTCATGGGCACTGTTGGACTCGTCTTCGCCCCATTGGCACCTTTGGTTTGTGTGGCCGCCGCCCTCGTCATGTGGATCAGCTCTTGGGTTTACAAGTATCAGCTCATGTTCGTTTTCGTGACGCGTGTTGAGACCGGAGGAGTGAGCATTCTTTGTTCTATCAAAACCATTCGCCCGTGGCTTACCTTGTTACCAGCGACTATGGAACGTTATTATCAATCGTCTTTTCGTCGGTGTGATTCTCATGCAGCTACTCATGGTTCTGAGTACGTGTCTCGTTGTCGTTATCCCTCGTCAAATAACTGACCACTGTTACAGCCATTGGTCTGCAAAAGGGCTGGACGTCATATTACTGGATCTCCACCATCCCACCAGTGCTCATCGTCCTTGGCTTCAAAGTCTACTGCACTCGCGTCTTTAATACCAAGTTTAACTACTACATCCCCACTCAGGAAGAACTGGCCACTGCCCAACGACTGGCAAGTAACTCAGACGCGTCTGGTGGCCGTCTATCCAAGCGTTTCGGCCATCCTGCTTTGCACCAAGATCTGTTCACGCCTATGGTACACGCCAACATGACATCACTGCTTCCAGAGGTATACAGAGGGAAGATCAGCAATACGAGAACAAAGCTGGACGAGTATGGTGGCACGAAGGTGGATGCGAGTGTCGTCGCAGGCATCAAGATCGCAGCGATCGAACAGGTGTGTACATTCTTGCTCTCGGTTTTGCAGTGACAGTGACTAAGCAACTGACAACCACCTTGTGTAGCACGACCTCGAATACGATCCAACGCTCTATAGACGGGATCGTGGCGAGCTCGACTGGGACACTAGATCAGTCAATTCAGTCAATCTGCTTGCACCCTCCAAGTCAGAGTACGGTGGTGTTGGCGGGCGTTCATCTCCAGCACCTTCAACCATCCCGAATTACGACAAATATCTTGCGCAGGGTCCACAACCTGAAATCGAGCTGAACAGACTTGACACTGATCAGCTGCCATTACTTACGGCGCAACAAGGTCAGCCTTGGGCATCGGCGAGTAATGTCAGTCTGGGGTACTCTCCGTACCAGACGCCAGTGCAAGAGGCACCGCCGCCTGTACCCTACATGCCTCATACACAAGATTACAGCCAGGCCCCGCTACATCGGCCTTACCCAACTGACCAATCGGGCTACCCCCCTCCTCCTCCACAACCCCAGCATCAGCAACAACAGTCTGGAGAGATGAATATGGCCGGTAGAGGAGCTCGCCGGAATATGTACTAGACTTCGTGTCTTTCTAGTTCATTTCGAGAGGGAGAAAGGTGGGGTCGGATTTGTCGCATATCTTGTACAGCATTCATTTATTTCTTCGTCGTGCGTCATGTATCGGACTGTAGATATCAGTTCTCTTCTGTCGTTGCCCTAGGCTTGGGTGTGGGTTGTTTTTGGTGCTGAAGTGGTTGCCCATGTATTCCAGTAATTTACATAGATTTAGTGCTAGTGATAGGCGGCAGTAGGAAGTCGTCGTGGACTCGGACATCGAGATTAATCGTACATATCACCTGCAAACGTCACGAGCAGTGGACAGGAGGCTTGTAGCGTTTTCTATCGCATGTATTCTGGTTTGTATCAACTCAACCGACCATTCAAGTTTGCCCTCGAGTTGGAACCATTCTTAGATTCGCGATATTTTCCGGAGAAGCAGCAACTTGGACAACATAAACAGGAGCCTTCTCGACTGTCGCATATTATGGTGTGGATGTCATTTGAGTCGAAGTCATGCCGGATTGGCATAGCCAGTCTGTATCGAGCTATAGTTAAGTGACTCTGATATTATAGCGCTATAAGCACTTTGATGAAATAGGCAAGTCAGAGACTTTGTGGCGCGGGAATATGCATTGCCAATTGGCAATCGGTTACCTACCGTCGCCTCGCTGTACAGTGTGCCGCACACTTCCAATTTGCTCCCAGTAGACTTTGTCGCAGTAGGAATTCAGAGTCGACCTTCTGGCTCGAAGCACTGCTGTCATCTACAGTTTACGGGCACTCATAACTTTGGCAAGTCGTTGGTATGGGTTGATTCTCAGCTACTACTCGAGTTGCACCCGCATCTTTACTCACATTATTACATACTTGCTAGTTCATCTACGCTGAAGATTTCACACGCATCATCACGCAATCTAACATGCTCATACGAACCGGATTTCGTCTCGATTCCGGCCATCACTTCACGTTCCATTTCCAAGGTCGGAACGCTTCTACTAGTCGAGCCTCCAAGGAGCTAGGATGGTATGATACGAGGATAACATTTGCGTCTCGATACAAGCTCTTTCTTGGGAAGCAAGTGCGAGAAATAAATGCAGGCGAGAGACCACTACTTACTCTACTGGCTCATTTTTTGAACGCAAATCGCTTATACGTGTTTACTTAGCATTGCCATCTACTAGCAAACTCAACCGGCCCGTCGATTCTAATATGCAACGTTTAGCGGCCCAGCGATGGGAGGCGATGAGTGTAGAAGAGCGCATTGCCACGACCGAAGCCGAATATCAGAAGCGGAAAGCGGTGGTGGACCAGTGGTGGCAGAAACAGGAAGATGTCTCTCTCGACGAGATTGCCGAAGAAATGAAGACCTACCTAGACAGATTAAAGGACGTGAGAACTATGGCGCTCGATGACTTCGGGCAAATGCTGTGGTTGAGCCCAGAGCATCGTCGCCAGATTCTCCAGGGCAAGACTCGATTGATAGCACGCAAGCAGGAGCTCGAGCGGATGTTAGCCAGCTTAATACATGCAAAGCTTGGTCAGCGGGTATACATCACGAATCCATGCTCTCGCTGACTCATATACTCTCGTAGTTGCGGTCGTCGGAAAGGAGAGAATCAGGATGCACTACAAGACCTTTGATTCCAGCGTCACTGCTCGGTATGGCGTGACCATCGAAAATTGGCCTCCGATCACGTTCACTTCTCCTCCGAAGATGGACAATGTGCCATCTTCAGTCTCACTTTACCTGCTGTGGAAGTCAGGCGCTACGAGATTTAGGCGGCTTTCCTCGGAAGAGAAGAAACAATGGGATAAAGTCAGAGAAGATCTGATGCGAGAACATGCAAAAAACTCCGCACCGGTACTGGATAACTCACTGAAAGTCCCTCCATCGACTCCGGCTCGATACCCCTATAGCTACCTTCAACTTATCGATACCAGGACGATCGGCACCATTGATCAAGTGTCGGCATTCTTCAATCCTCCATTACGCCCGACAGGAAGAAAATGTGTTAGAAAGGGCTATCCGTTTGTATAATCAAAACATGCGCGCTGCACGCTCCTCTTCATCCAACCCGTTTATCTACGCAGGCTTCCTCAATAATACTTACGCATGTTAAGTACTGAGCATTTATTGTCTTGCATGCCACCAATGACCTACTCCAATCGGGTGCCAGTGTCAACGTTCGGGGAACTTATAACTATTAAGGATAACATCCATCATATACTTTCCGCTCAGACACCATCGTAGGTATGCTAACACAATGCTAGGACACATGAGAGTTCGAGCTTGCGGAGGTCGCTATCAACTATGAGCTGACTAAGCATAGAATTGGTCCGATTATAGAAGTCGCTGTCTTGCCCGATGAAGATTGGCCATAAGTATAGTGCCTGGTTGCGGTATAGGATTAAATGTGTTCTAAGCCCTCCTATCATCAACTCTGAAACCCATGAATTATTGTATACGATAAATACCTCTAAGTACACCTACAATGAAAGACAGCTCATCAAGGCATGAAAGGCGCTGCTTTCCGATCATGCTAACACTGGTGGACTACATCTCTCTCTCGTCTCCCAGTTATTTGTCCACGTCTCACTCCACATGTTCTCCCACAACCTGACCTCCTCCGTAAAATCTCCCCAATCTCGCTCGTCCTCACTCTCCTTGGCCCGCATGGAAACCTGATCAACACTCAACCCTTCAAACTTCTTCGTCACGAACGGTTTCACCAGCGTATAATGATACACTCTCATCTCATCCTTCAACCCCGCCCACGCCTCAGGATACCTGTACTTCATCGCCAAGTTTCCGTTGTACACGGGCGGCAGCGTTACTGTCCTTCCCGCAAAATACTGGTTCAAGAACGCCTGCTCGGCGAACTGCATCGGGAAGTCCGTAATAGGCAAAACCTCCAATATATGCTCGTACACGGCCGAGTTGGGCCGGATGAACAGCACGCCTGCATTAAACTCGAGCGTCATACCACGTTGGTCGCCCCACACGTCCGGAGCGGCCGCAAACGCGTACGGTAGCTGGAAGACTTCGTCAAAGTTGCGGAGGACGAGGGTGTCGGCGTCCAAGTAGACGAGCGCGTCGAGGCCGATTTTGTCGAGGGACCAGAGTGTAAGTTTGGTGAATTGGTCCATGAAGTGTTGATTGATACCCTTGCCGGTCCCAGGAGGAGCTATGCGGGTGACTGGTACGGGCTCGAAGCCAGAGGAGGTTGCGAGGCAGAGGGAGGAGGGTGATACTGCAGAAGGGAAGTAGAGGACGATCTTGCGGGCGGAGGTGTTGGCTTTGGTGAGGGAGTGGCCGAGGGTGGCTACGGCGGCTGCGTAGGCGTCGTTGTAGAGAGTTGTAACGACGGCATTTCGATGTGGATCAAGGGTCATATTGTGTGGCAAAGGTGATGCTATTGGGAATGTATTTCTATAGACGAGTCAGCGAACTATTGGGCTACATGTCACTGATAACTGACATGTGTTGGTAATTGTCGAGTGGACGGCGAGCCGGCCGCTTGCTGAGCTTGACGCCTAGCACGATATTGGCAATGAGTGAGCCTAAGAGAACCAGAGGAATTAACGCCAGTAATAGGACCACTTTGCGGCGCCGCCGGGTGATTGGTGGGGTCGATTTTTCCGGATCGTCTGTACTCAGGAGCACATAATTGCGGTGGAGCCTAAAGAGGCCAGAGAAGAGACGGTTCATGATGGGGGTTGAGAAATGAAAGGCGAGTGGGTGCTGCGGTGTGGATGCAGGCTAAGTAGAGAAAAGCGAATAGTCGGAAAGGAAGGTGGGACCGGGAGAATGGATCGTGTCGAGATGAGGGAGGGGGATGGGATCCGTTCAGAAGATGTTGCGCTGCCCCCGCCACCTGATTATATGCGGTGAGAAAATGAAACGAGTTGCTCGGTGGCGCCGTCGAAGAGTACAGCGCCAGTGACAACGAGCAGGGCGTCATTGGCATTGAAATGACCTCACAACGGAGCGCGATATCGCTTCTCAGGGTATTACCGCCGTCAACTGTGCGCATCGTGTCGTGCGCGTGCCCGGGACTATCTGTGGCATGGAATGCTCAAAACCGAAAGCAAAAGGCGTTTGTAGTGCGACTTACCGCTTCGGGAACTGCGCGCAGCACCACATTTGCAACGACGCCCCCGCCCTTTCACTGCGCAAGGCAACAAAGATGTCCCTGCATCGCTTTATCCCAATGCTCCGCAGTGATGTCTCCGTGGTACAGGCAACACCACGGAAACATTGTTCTGCGCTCAGAAAACTCGGCCTCAGAGAGTGGTATTGATCGGTTCGTATCGGCTTCTTCAAACTAGGAATACATATGGCAATGTCAGCGCGCTGAATTGAGCTTATCTATCAGAGTCCGAACGCTTCTGCCGACACGAGGAGTGCTTACCGGTACCGATGTGGTAATGGGCTGGTCTAACCGACGCTGAGACACACGTGGCACGTCCGAATTGTTGGTAGCCTCTCGGCGAGATGCCCTACGAGAGACCGAGAGTATTAAGTATTTCATCGCTTATTCGAGTAGAAACTGAAATAACTCACTGTAACTATCCATCTCAGAACGTTTGAGAACATTGTGCGACGTAGGAATGATCACCTCCGACCTGCATGGTGTATTCGTACCGCTGAGTCTTCAGCGCGAAAAGGCTAAGT
Source organism: Irpex lacteus (assembly GCA_001986395.2). NCBI lineage: Eukaryota > Fungi > Basidiomycota > Agaricomycetes > Polyporales > Irpicaceae > Irpex > Irpex lacteus. The sequence goes on from MQVO02000022.1 coordinate 312,255, forward strand.
GATAGTATTTGCATAGCTGCTGCATTGTCGTTTGCCACTGGACCTCAGCGCAAAGTATCGAGCAGATGATCACAGAGGTTGCATAGTGACCCATGATAATCGTGCGAAAATGGGAAAAACTCCGCCAGAGTTGAACATGGTTTGATTGCCAATAACGGCAATCCTCCCGATGTGACTGTTCCCACGCTCCCATCGGGAAATACATTGCCATCGCGCACTGCAACTTGAAGCTAACACTGTTGGTGACAGATTATCACTCTTGGTGGTGTTGGTAAAGTATGGAAATTTAAAACGATACAATGAACAGTAGTATTGGATTTTTGGCGGTGTCGTCGTAAGATATTCAACACGCCGACTGTGGAATACTCCGAGTCAGGCTGCGCAGTGGACATCAAGGTTCTGGAACGAGGAATACTCGAGTATGTATACGACGAAAAATAAAAGGGCAGTGATAGGGCGGGTACTTCTGTGGATGCCAAGCCTATGGATTAGTAAAGGTATATAGTTTATCAGAACGTCCCGAAATGGTACACAATACATTACTAGTAGTATCGCAAACGCCACTCATATGACCACTCCAGCATTGCCGTTCAGATCCGTCAATGGACACGTTCTGTCCGCAGTGCTGTCCGACAGACCCGGAAACTCGAGCATCCCAGGGAAGTAGATGATGCTCTTGTTTCCATCGTCACAAATGCTGCCTTGTTGAGTTGGTCCCACTATCGCGCGGCAGGTCTCCCACATTGCTGCCCCAGAGCCTGATACCTCCTCATGCTGGCGATCTTGAGAACCGCATCAATCCCGCCAATAGTAAACAACAGCTATGGCCACCCCCTCAAACACTCCTCCTCAATTCTCGTATATGTTGCCTTCGTCTCCCTCCACATATCCCCCCACTTCTCCACTTCCTCTCTATACAACCCCCCTTGGCTCGCCGCAACCTCCTTCACCCTCTCCCCCACCTCCCCCACCCCGATCTCCCGAAACTTGGGACCCACAAACGGCTTAACGACCGTATAGTGTATGACCCTCACCTCGTCCCCTTCCCATAGTGCCTTCCACATCTCGGGGTACCGCTTCTTGCTGACAATGTTCGAGTTGTAGACTGAGGGCAATGTTACTGTCTTTCCTGCGAAGTATTGGTTGAGGAATGCTTGTTCGGCGAAGAAGAGAGGGAAGCGCGTGGTCGGGAGGACATCGAGCATCCGCTCGAACGTGTTCTTGTCAGGCCGCAAGAACAGCACGCCCGCATTGAACTCGAGTGTCATGCCACGAGACTCCTCCCATACGTCCGGGACCGCAGCGAACTTCCACGGCATATCAAACACCTCGTCAAAATTCCTAAGCACAAGTGTATCCGCATCGAGGTACACGAGCCCGTCGATAGGTATGCCATGTATGGAGGTGAGTGACCACAATGTCAGCTTCGTAAATTGGTCGAGGAAGTGATCATGGATTCCCGCGCCGGAGTGCGGTGGTGCAATGCGTGTGACGGGTATGGGGTCGAAGCCCGATGAGGTGGCGAGGCAGAGCGCGGAGGGGGAGATGGTAGCGGGGAAGTACAGGACAATGAGCTTGGCGGAGGTGTTGGCGAGGCGGAGGGAGTGACCGAGGGTGGCTACTGCGGTCGCGTAGGAGTCAGAGAAGAGGGTGGTGACGATGGCGTTGGTGCTGTTGGCGGTGGGATTTGAGGATGTGGTGTATACTAGATTGGAGGTATAGCTGATGAGTTTGGGTCAGTGGTGGACGGTGCGGTCTGGAAGGCGAGGAGTACATACAGGTTTTGGAAGTCGTCGAGCGGACGTGGGGGGTTGGTAGAATTTGTGAACTTGACGAGCGAGACGATGTTGAAGACAGCCGACGCGAGAACTAACACGGCTAGCGCGAGCGTAAATTTTCGGCGTTTGCGTCGGGCCTGCGGAAAGGGTTCATCTTCGCTAAGCCCAAGTGGCATATATTGACTATGCAGCGTCCGGAAGCGAGACGGGAGATAGCTCATAACAGACGAAAAGGGGCGAAGAACTGAACGAGCAGATAGAGGGGCAGCACTGTATTCCTCCTCGAACGTTTCCATCACCCTACTTAAAGCTTAAGCAAGCGATCAGATGCGGGAGTGAGAGGGTGATACAACTGACCTGGGAGAACAACGACATAGCCGCTATATACCTAATACAAAGATGTCAATGAAAGACCGGGAAACGAGAACAGCCATTGCTTTGGTCGCTTCATGACAAGCGCGTGGTCGCCGAGACGGGAGACGCTATGTCCCAAACTGCTGCGAGCTGTCTTTTCGGGATATTCACTGGCAACATGGGGTGTTCTTCGTCCTTTCAAGATCGATGGAAGGGTCAGCAAGCGCACACGGTGAGATATCTTCATAATATGGGTATCACTCACTGGCCACACTGCAGGCATACGGATATCTTCCCATCGCATGGCTCATGGTAGGTCTTCGAACTCGTCTCTGAGCATTACGGATGTCAGAGCGTGGGCGGTCATTATTTTACCAACATTTCTTCGTTGCAGTCATCCCTTTCAAGCGCGTGCACAGTAAGTGCCATGATGCACGCATATTCGTCCGCGCGTGGCTCGCATCCCCATTGATTTGGACGGTGTTAGAAGCTCAAGTTAGTCGTGGACGCCGTGGTTGAGCGTAACGCTTGCGATTCCCGAGGAGTTTGTAACGAAGCGCTTGTACGACGCCGAGGTGGCTTACGCCACATTCTCAGGATAATCGACTCGGATACTCGTTTGCATAGAGTCGACGCCCGACGATAGCCGCACGGCGCAACTAGCGTCACTCAGAGGGAGATGTATGAGAGCCGACAGATGCCTCTCGGAGAAGAGGCGTCAGAACAAACCGCAGCCTTATCACCAAAGATGCGAGCCAGGTGTTGCACCGAGCGGCTTTCAGCGGCTGTAACATACTCTAGGATAGGCACGTTGAATATATTGAGCCAACCTGAATGAATGTACGTACCGTCACAAATGCTCGATCATTATGGGCATGATATCATCTGTCTTTCGACCCTTCCTCGATGCTCGACCGCAGCACCCTCCTGAGCCAACGTGATAAAAATGCAGGAGTCGTCCACATCCACTTGAACGAAGATGCAGATGCAGTACAGAGTACTGAACACATGATGTCCTGTTGACTTGTAAGTGACATGCCATGGGATGCGCAGTCGGTCAGTATATGTGCGTCCACCCTGGCAAACAACCAACTCAGGTCCACAACGCAACATCTCTCTTCGGGAATCGCGGCTTTGGAAGCCCGTGAGTCTTGCAGCAAGCTTGCAGAGTCGGAACCGCAGTAGTAAACCGAGATAAGACTGAGGATTCACGTTGCTGCGGACGATGCCATTAAAGATTATTCGACATATAGTGATGTACCACTTACTGCGCACATCCTGGTCGAGTTGAGAGCCTGATGGTCATGAATTCGCCAGAGGTAATTAGTTGACAAGCGATTGGTAGCAGTTGTAAGTGTGCAACGAGGGTAAGAATGGGAACAAATGATTCTTAATTGGGTACACCGTTTCCCAGTAAACCTCGAACTCTTCAATGTTGGTGGTGGTAGCAGAGGCTTCCGTCTATTCCCATCTGGAGAAGCGAGTATAGCGCTTCTACTGATTACATAAGCTTGCCATTGTCACGATCTTTGAGCGAACGAGGTGCAGCGGCGTGGTACTCATTCATGGACTCGGATTTAGTGCGCACGGCCCACATCTGTGAAGGCGTTCAAGAGTACATTCACCATATGCATGCTGCCGAAAATGATCGATGATTATGGGAGGTGTGTCTATATTCGGTGACCTGGATGAACGAGATCGTGGCAGCTCGTCCACTGCTTCAAGAGAGAATAATACAGATACTTACATGACGAGGAGTGTCATACTACTTGACGTAGCCACTGGCACAAGAGTCGCGGACCGGGTAGGTACTCGTGGTCGCAACTTTGTCATTATAAACTACATACGCGTTTCTGATAGGGATAATAGGATCCGAGGATAGGTATACTATGAGGACCTTGCGGTCTGTGGACGTGAAGCGCATGAGTTCATCGGAAGATGGACACAAAAGGAAGGTTCGTAAGGAGAACACTAGCACGTAAAACACCAAAGATACGCAGCAGGACGCCTACTTGGTGTCTGATAAAGTCAATTGATGATTGAATGAAAATCAGCTTCTTACATGTCCTAGGAGAGAGTTGAACAGTACTCACTTTTCGGGTACTTCTTTGGAGCATATATGGGAGACAAGAATTCCGATATTTGGTCGATCGTTCCCAGCAGCTTTGTATTAATAAGCATGCGATAAGAGGGGAAATCCCGAGACGGAAGTGAGGGTAATTTTGGCTGGCGCGAGGTCACTTTATTGTGTTCCTTCTGAAGTTTCTCTCGAGTCGCATCCCATATTTTCTTCTCCTCAGGGGAAAGTCGCTTAAACCTCGTCGCACCCGATTTCCATAAAAGGTACAATGCAATCGAGTGCTCTTGATTGTTGATGGGGCTGATGCCGGAGAAAGGAAGCTGAGGCCAGTTCTCAACTGTAACACCGTATTTCTTGGTGATACGTGTGTCGAAGCTTTTGTAAGACATTCTCACAGGCCTGCGACCTATAATCTCCTCTTATGATATTGTCAGTCAATAGAACGATAAGTAGAGAGAGAGATACATGCCAAGCTTCCCCGCTATTAAATTTTGGATGTGCGGTTTGAGGCCTCCTCTAGGCAAATACCATGCGCGTCGGAGGATTCTGAGACGATGGTCTTCCCTCAGCCACATCATACTTCGGATCTGGTCGGGTGGCATATTCTTGATCTCCTTCAGCCGATCAAGGTATTCTTCCATCTCTTCAGAAATGTTATCGAGTTCTGTAAGCATTTGAGATTGCTGTTCATCAAGCCATTGTAGCGTGGACTCCTTCTGCTTTAGGTACGCATCGTCCGTGGCAGCAAAGCGTTCCAGTGGGTCCATAGCTAGCCAACGTTTGCGTATTTGGTTACGCACTTCTGGGGCGAATAGATAGGGTTGCTTCGTGCCCTCAGATAATACTGTATGAGCCAGATGAATAGCCATTCTTGTGTGATCAGTAGATGTATCCATACCATAATTCTTCGCTTTCAGTTCTTGCATCAAAAAACAATGGTAGCGGTCCGCACGGATTTTTGGTGCCTTACGTTGTGTTTGTATCTTCTCTCTAGAAATATTCCGAGTCGCGCCGACGGAAGTTAAACGGGGGAGAAAAAGAGGAGGCGGCCTGTGCGAAACGAAGATAGGATGCATGCCTTGAACCTAGCGTCTTCCTCAAGTTGAGCTCGAATATCGAGAGAGTTGCGTAGAAAGCCCGAACTGCCAGTGGGCCAGAGTGCTTACTAGTAGGTTGGTTGCACCAAAATTCACGATAGTTGCTTCAGAGGTGAGCGGAATTAGAGCGCTGCGAAGAACTGTCGGGCTTGGATTTTTCACGTTAGTAACGTTATAGACAAATCGCCGTTTGATTTCACACGGTTAATAACCAGTTAATAACCCAATAATAACATTTATTGTACACATCAGCAATGAACAATCTCTACGATGCACTACAGACTCCAGTCGGATTCTTGTAAGATACGCGGTTGAGAGCTCTTCTTGGGAGCAGCTGCTACAGGCCGAGCTGGCCTCGAAGGAGCAGTAACAGGCTCATCCGACAGCAGATCACGGAGAGTGTGAGAGTTGAGGTTTGCAATCTCCTCGACAACGAGCCTGTCGCTAGGTTCTTTATCATACGGACGTTGCTTCCGTGTCTGCGCTGTATCCCAGTCGAATTCTTCGAATTCTGAGTCACTTGCGCGGCCGGGTTCTTGCACATTGTTTGAGTCACCGCCTTCGCCGCCTGAGTCGGAATCAGAGTCACTCTCCAAACCGCTGGTACCACCTAGGCTCGTCCCCAGCCGCTTTCGGATCAGTCGTCCCTCCGTGATGCGTAAGCGGCTGGTACAACTGAACCGTGAAACTCGACCCACCCTCTTAGCGCTGGACCGTGTGAAAACGTACTTAGAATAATCGCGCGTTCGACGACTGCTTAACAACGTCGTGCTTATACCACATCCTCATCATGTCGTCCTATGCCCTAGTATGTTAATGAAAAGTTGCTTCTATGCTCATTATAATTGTCTCTGTGCAAAAGCTGTGGCAGAATACATCCAGGTACGTTCTCTATTGCATGTGGAATGGGGCAGGAGGATAGTGGTGAGGGTCGGGTTGGGCCCTGGAAGGGGGTTCACGCCGTGAGGGGTGTGGGACACCTTGCATAAGTGTATACGGAGGGTACTGAGGAGGTGAAAGAGCCTCTTGTGGGTTACGGAGTAGATGCGAGGGATATCCGGGCTGGGGTGCTGCCATCGGTTGCCAGTGTGGCGGATCCCTTGGAACTGCACCTTCGACCGCCAGGTGGTGTCTGTTATTAGTGATAGTCCCCGTGTATCCCATAGGAGGTGGGTAAGGGCTGTATTGAACAGTGAAATATGGTGGTGGATAGGTCATGGGAGGGTATGTGTTTCTGTACGCTCCATGCACCTGGCTATTACTTACTTGCACTGGCATCTGACTACGATAGGGATACTCCGTAGGATAATAGTCACCAGTGTACGTATTGGGCAGGTGTGCTGCGTGTGTGGTGACCGGAGTGCCTCTGAGTAGCTGTTGAGCTGTAGCAGGCGGCGTAGCGAGTCCAGTTATTTCGGGAGCTTGGGGTACGGCAGTCGGTCGCGACTTCTTTGCCACACGCTCGGCTTCGTTGACGTTGTCCGCAGGGCTACGCTTCGGCTTTCGCGACACCTTCGGCATCGGAGTGAATGTAGCCTCGACGCCCTCGGTCCGTGCCATTAACTCCTCGCCATACCGGTCCCACCACAACCACGACGACCTCAGCATCCCTTCCACCACCTCTCGCGTCAAAGTGCCAACGGACGACAAGTTGACGACCTCGTCATCGCTCAGGATAGCTGAAGAGTCAAGCGGGGAACGGCGATGATCACGCTCGAAGACGGTGTCACGCCACTTCTCCAGGAGGTTGCGCATGGACTCATCAGGAAGGCCTTTTGCCAGGGGCTTGATAGTGGCAGAAGACTTCGTTAAGGGTGCTGGACGTGTGCGCTGCAGGAGTGCGGGCACACATATGTCGCAGCATGCTACCGTTGAGCCTACTCTCACGGTCAGCACAATTAAGCCTGGCTTGACAACGGTGCTGACTCTTACCTGGATCCTGCGCGTTGTCGAAGATCTTCGCCCATAGCTTTCGGCGGCAGGTGACACTCTGGACGAAGGCAAGTAGTCCCTCGTCGTCTGCACAGAGATCAAGTACTGGTTGCTGACCTGTGGGGACGTCATCATTACCAGTGCAGCCGCCACGCTTCACTCCGTGAGTGACCGCCCACTCCTTCAACACCGCCTTTTCTTCTGTTGTGCGCTTTGTTCGCGCTTTCTTTGCTTGTGTTGCCAGAGCTCGCGCGTCATCAGTCGTTAAAGCGATTGCGTAGACGGAAGGTTCAACTAGTAGCACGGCCAATCCCTCTTGATTGGCCCCACGCGCTGCTCGCCCTGCCCTCTGAATGAAGTTTGACAGTGTTCCTGGGAGCTTCCATTGTACCACCACGCGTATATCCGGGACGTTGCATCCCTAGAAGCCGGCATGAACGTTGTGCGGTGATAATCAGTGAGTTGACCACTTACCATTCCGGCAGCCTCCGTGCATATCAGGATGCGAACATTCCCTTCCCTAAACTCGCTCATAGCCTTCTGACGGTACGGTAGTGAGAGTCGCGCATTATACGGCCGTATGGTAGTGTCATCGAGCTCCGGGTTCCTCTCTCGGAGAACATCACGTAAGTGCTGTATAATCTCTGCCCCAGTGTCAATGTCATCGACGTAAATCCAGGTCTTCGGTATGTCCTCAATCGAGGAAACAGTGTCGGGTATGACAAAGTCGAGGTCGGTATACGTGTTCATGGGGTTCTGACACGCGCGAACGACAACAGATATATTGGGTCTGTTGTTGCCAATGTCGACAAAGCTACTGGTGGTCTTCGAGAAGTGTAGCTTGCTTTGGATGTCCCGGCGAACACGAGCAGTAAGGGTCGCCGAAACAGCGATGACTGAGGTAGAGGCGGGTAGGAATGCGCGCACATTACCAAGGGTTGCGTACTTCTTGCGGAATTGGGCTCCCCAATGCGATATGCAATGTGCCTCGTCGACAAAGAGAGCTATTACTCTTCGCGTAAATAGCCGGTTACGGAGGAGACGTTCCGTGAAGGAACGAGATTGCATCATCTCGGGTGAGACTAGTATGACTTTGTACTTCCCAGTAAGTATCTCCTGGGCTATTAATGAGATTATGCCAATGCAATAGCACTGTATTGACGTACCTTGGCTGCCATAGGCGAAAGCGCACCGTTTTTACTATGAATCGAGATTGCGTCCAGCCCGAATTCGTTTTTGAATGTTTCTACCTGTACGTTACAACTTGTAAATATTGTGATTGATTTACTAAACGATTTCCAGACGTACCATCTCCTCTGCGAGTTGAATAAGAGGAGTTGCGATGAGCGTCACTCCGTCTTTTATCCAAGTATGGGGGCCAGCCGCAATAGTAGTCTTGCCCGCACCAGTCGAAGCGTGCACTACCATATCGGTGCCTTCGATCTGAGCCTTGATAGCTTCAAGCTGGAAGTCATAGGGCTCGCGACCGTATGCTTTACGTAGCCTGTCTTTCAAGTCTTCAGTCTCCTCAGGGGTCAGCTGCTTCCGTTCGCGCACAGAGCCGGATTGGTTTCGAGATCCCCAGCCTGAACTTTTTCGAGTTTTAGCCTTGCTACGAGGGACTTTCATAATGAATGAAGGAGGGAAGAGGACTGGGAGAGATGTACACTGTAGGTGTCTGGGTCAGGGATATACGTAGCTCTGTTTACCCCAAGCCCAAACAGCGGAAGTAAATATACATGACAATTTTCAAGCAAAATCTAGAGTACGATCAGCACCACTGTGACTTCACATATGTACCCTCTCCCCTCACGCCAACTATCATTTCCGCATGGCTCAACTCCCGTGGCCTATGAACAGCAGCAATCTGTTAAATCCAAGGTTAGTTGACCACTCGATATCAGACCGAGCGAGGAATGGGCGCTTACCAATAAATGACTTACCGTGGCCGTTTTCAGTACACCACCGCGAACCCGTACTGGACGGCTTGAATATCCTGATACAAGCCATGATAATAAGTCCCCAGAACTCGAAAGCGATGCTAATAAGTCCCCAGGACTTGCGAGCGACACTTCATATGAGCGAAGTTCACCTATAGCGGGTACCGCCAAGCAGCAAGCGATAATACGTTCGCAGAGGACTCGGAAGCTCAAAATGGCAACTATCTATGAAGAGAGACGGGAGCGAAACACATGGAGATTAGAAAACGCAGACGTACCAGGCTTAGATGAGTATATTGGTGAACCGGCCGAGCCTGAGATCGAAGACAATTCAAAGGCCCGTGAACGAGTCTTCTCGGCAATCTTAGACCAGCTTGCTGTTGCTGAACTCACTTGGGGAGATCTCGTAGAGTGGATATCCGATCCCAACTCGTCATGCCCAGCGGAGAACCGTTACAACGGTTTCTTTGCAGCCAAAGATCAGGTTAAACGGGTTCTTGGCCATTGGTCCTCATGGAAGAACTGTGGTTCAGGACAGGCTCTACTTCGTGACTGGACTTTGGCCTTTGTTAGCCGTCGTATCACCAAAGAAGGCAACAAAGTGACGAAGAGCAAGCTATTACAGTCACGCACCATGGCTATTGACCGCGCTTTTGTCTTGAAGTTCGATATCGTGCGGTTGTACGAAGAACTTCGCGAGCTATGCCCTACCACACTTCAGCTGTTCCACGCGCTATGCACAACACGAAAGCAGGAGAGGAAGATGAAGGATAGTTCAAAAATGACATTGCGAAAGCAGCTGGTAAGTATTCCGTTCACGTTTCTATACTTGCTTATCACTCACCGGCAAATATTGTAGCGCGTGGCGACAGCTGCGCTTATCCTCCTAGGCGAGCGTAGCCAGCAAAACAGCTATTTCAAACACGTAATAACCCTGTACCTATATGCAACAGGAGCATCACGCCAGGCTATTAGTGTACTGGCGCACCTTGGTGTTGGCAGCAGCTATACGACGATTGCGGCCAGCAATAATGAGCCTAAGGTGGACAGCGAGCCTCAGCCGAAGCTACACAGTGAAGCGACACTCACCTCCGAGTCTACACCCTCATCGAGTGCTATTCTCAGTCGACAAAATAACGAAGCTGCACTTACGACTCGAATGGAACACGACAACACGGAACATACGGATTGCGTTGGGGTAGACGAAGAACTTCAAGACTCAGAGTCATCGGACAGCTCTGCCTCGTCAGAAGAGTCTGACAGTGACTCAGACTTTGATAATGTCGATGGGTCTGACTCTGACTCGTCCGAGTCAGCTTTGAAACTCGATGAGTGTATAGGTCACGGTGATCATGATGGAGATCAGCGAGAGAGAACTGATGCAGTATACACTGAGGTGAGATTCTGATATTGTCTACGCTGTGAACGACTCACTTACTGTTATACAATGTCGTTATCTTGCAGGTGCCAGAGCGCGAAAGCGTTGCAGTTGAGGGTTTTGAAGCAAACCACCGGCGGCAGCGCTAGTGAAACTCTTGCAGATCCAGAGTCGAAGTCCCAGGGTTCTACACCCAAACGCCGCACCTATACAGGCTTACTGTCACGTCTATCCCAATCTTGCCGCCAAGAAACTCGGAAGGTTGCTCAGGATAATCCAGTTGCTCATGTTTACGACAACATCAATTGGCTTCAAAAGGTGGCAGAGGCTATACTGGGGCGCTCGCAAACACAGGAAAACGGCACCTGCGCAACCGTGTTCCCTCTCTTTGGAGCAGATCCAGACGACTTGCTAACGAAGGATCTTCTGGCGTCGATTGACAAAGCCCCCCCTCTGACACTCGACGATATCATTCTCTCACCCGAGGAACAGGATATGCAACGTAAGTGTATGATACATGCAGTCCTACGTATCCTCGTCAAGTATGGTGGCGAGCACTACAGTCGCTTCAAGAACGATGTTGAAGAGAGTACACCGCGCACAGAAGATCAGATTGAATTGCACAAGACCGATGTCTACCCCCTTCCGACCATGAACATCAACGAGTCCTCCATCACCGGGAATGCAGAAGTCATGGAGACGATCTTCACCGAACTTGGCAATGATATTGAAAGCTCAGAATTTCAGGACACCATCCGTATCGTATGTGGAGACCAGCTCTCAGTCGCTAATCTACGTTCTGTCACGCTAAGCCGTGTAGGGAACGATTCACCATCACAAAGCTTCCCCAACATTGTCACCATCCCCGGCCTCTTCCATGCTCAGATTCACAGCATCTCCAGTCTCCTAGAAGCACACTGGGGAAGCGCAGAAGGTGCACAAGATCCCGGATCCCTTCACTCACATAATACCATGCTCTCCCGAAAACCGATTGTACTCTCTGCGCTTCCTCCGTACCGGACTTGTCGGGATCTCGTCTTTGTCTCTCTGTACGCTCGAGTCCTCCGCTGCCTTGAGCTCGTTTCCGGATGCGACTCACTTGATGAATATCCCCAAACGGTAACGTTCACTCAGCTGTACCAACATGCAGCTGAAATCGTCGATCGATACGCAAACGCCCAAGTAGCGATGAAGCTGCGCAGGGCACGGACAGCTGAAGAACGGAAAGCACAAGACAAGCGGACCCCTCAGGGCGATGTCGTATTCGAGAACGCTGTCCTCTTTATGCGCGATGCGCTGCTCATTCGTGAGTTTACTGATGCTATCAAGGCCGGCGACTCGGGAAGACTGGAGATCAGTCTCAAGACGTTCACGCTCAGCTACCGTGGTGGAGGCCGCACAAAATATGCCCATGAGATGTTGCATATACGCCACAATCTGGCCCACATCTGGCCCAAGCCACTAAGGTACGTACTATTACCTTTTTTGTAATTCTAGTTCTACGACGCATCAACTCACGCTACGGCTCTGTACGATTAGGAAGATCGTGCTTGACAATTGGGTCGCGAATCCGACAGGTTTCAAAGATTCCTATGTGCCGCTCGACTTACTTCAGGAGCACATGAATTTCTGGATTAAGGTGAGCTGTCAATTCCCATGCACCGGATAGACCTCCGACTCTTACACCTGTGGCGCAACACCTACTCTACAGACCATATACAATGCAAATGGAAGCAATGCGTCGTGGGAATGGCTGGAGAAAATATCTCCATGTATAGACGTTCTACGGCGTCTCGCGGACCACATGAACAGTACGTTAGGCTCGAAACTTGGCCAGAAGCACCATGCCCCCCGACCTCAGCAAAGATATTCGCAAGTTGCTCGACTCCCTACGTGAGAAGGCGGTCTATGAATTCAAGATAGGGCGTACCGTTGATCAAGCAAACGCCGAAGTCACCAACGTGGTTACAGCTGGCCTCCAAGCACTACCGGGCCCGCTGCGGGAGTACAACGAGCGGTTCGAACAGCTCCGTAAGAAGTACAGGCAAAAACCGTTGATAGGTGAAGGTAAGTAAATCTATGTCCTTGCTCGCAGTAATGCCACTAACCGTCAGATTCCGAATCAGCACTTCTTGGCCCAGCAAACAGCCAGCCGGGAAGCTCGGGCCTCGAGCCCATTCCAGTCGTGCAGCCGAATAACAAGCATGACGACGATGACGACCTATGGGCGGCGATCGACGACATAGGGACTATGACAACAGATGTCCCATTCACTCTCGAGAGCGGAGACAACTACCCGCTCGGCATGGACTAGTAAGCAAGCTTTTATATCGTGAGTACACTCATTATGGGCCCAACTTCGTTGCACTTACGCAGTAAAATAGCAGTCACCGACTACAGCCTTCGGCTAAGCCTGTTGACCTTGCGAGCCGGATAGGCTAGTGGGCCAGCACGCGTATATCATAACTCATTTAATATATATATATTGTAGCTGGCTTATGTATCTACCTATCTCTATAAACAAACTTCTCGTTTTGATGAGCGGATGGTGGGATATTCAACGTCGACGCCTCAGGCCTACTCACGAACGCACGATTTTTCTAAGTACGTTTTCACACGGTCCAGCGCTTCGAGGGAGGGTCGAGTTTCACGGCTCAGTTTTACCAGTCCGCTCGCAAGCTCGCGCCTCCCTTTGATGTCTTTGATGGAGGCACGTGGGAGCTTGCGATCGGATCTGGCTGGCGAGTCTAGGTACCACCAGCAGAATCTGAGCCCGCGGTGTCGTTTTCGCTGGCAGAAGCATTGGCCGAATTCGAGGATTTCTTGTTATTGGTCTTGCGGCGGATGGTCGAGTTGAGGTCACGGAATCGTACAGTCGGCCGTCTTGCAGCACGGGTACTCTGAATGCAGAGTCGTAAATGAGTTCGCTTTCAGGTGTGAGGGTAAGTATTTTACTAACCAATGACTGCATCTTCTTGTACTGTCGGACTTGAGCCATGCGAACAAGAGTTGACACCTTCTGTGATCCACGCAGATGAGAGTTTTGCCATGTGAAGTAGGATGCCGTTCGCTCATCACTCATGGAATTCGGAGTGACACCGAAGATCCCGGTCATGAGTTGCTGTGGGAGAAAGCGTGTTGGTACGCATCGTTTTCGGATAGTAATACAGAGATGCACTTACTGCGATTGGCTGAGTCCTGTGAGAACGATCACAGTTTAAAGCTTCCCACCATTCGCGTGGCCCTTCGTCGCCTATGACAGGCCGGTTGAAAGGAGCTTCACCTCGATAATACTGACCAAACTGCTCCTTTAACAGATCCAATGCTTCGTCTGCTCTGAGGTTGCATATCGGCACTTTGCGTTCTTCATACTCGGTCCGCAGGAGCGAAACCAAGAAGTTTCCGGCTCGCTTGACCAACTTCGGGTACTCGTTTGTTGACGATGGCGCAAGTCGTTGGCCGTTCAGCCGGATTGGTGGTATAGCCAATGGGTTCGCACTGTGTTGACGAAGGATGTCGGAGTTTCTGAACCCTACACAGCGAGATGTGAGTTCAGCAAACATAAACTAAGGGAGGCAGCTCACGAGGGTCAAGAACAAATCCTGTGAGGTATACGTCCTTGGACGGCTGCCCTTTCTCCTGTTTTCCTGACTCCGGCTCCATCATCTGCTTCCATCGGTAGTTGGCGATACGGCGGATTTCGTCGCGAACACTATTTGGCATCGGAGTATTGGGATCTGTGATGACATCTTTAATTGCTGACAGCATAGCAAGCCAAAACACGTAGACATCAGAGACAGAAGAGTGAGTGGACTCGAGACATGTTGTTGCTTTTGCAGCAGGTCCCAAGATTGCCAGTAGTTCGTCAAGCTGCGTGCTGAACTTAGCACTTGCAAACCCGTCTGTGAAGTTATCATGAAAGGCCTGCAGTGTGCTTGGCGTAAGTTACCTCTCTCGCAGCTAGATGTGACTTCGTACCTTAAGCTTCACAGCCTTGCTGTTGCATAGCGCCTTGATCGCAGGCATGCAAGTGCGAAGCGAACGGCCAGAAAGATATACGGTCGAGAAACGGGTCTTTCCAAATGAGGTGAGTCCACGCTTGATCTTCATATCTCGACGTTTCGCTTGCAAACGCGCGTTTGCATAGGATGACTTCTTGAAGAATTTGACGGTCGCGCGAGCGCAATCAATAGTCTTTCCGTAAAGTGGCATCAATAATCTGTCAGAACCTGGAGCTACTCACGTACCAGCTTGAAATAAGGTAACTTGCCGATGTCCTTCATGAACAGTTGGATGTGATGCGGGGCGTCGATAAGATTCAGAATCCATGGATAACGGGCTGCTATAAGGCTCCTCGCTAGGCGTGTATTGCCCGTGTTGTCCGACACAATCGCTCGAAACTTGCCTGGGCCAATTTCGACAAGAACCTTGGCAAAGGTGCGTTACCGTCTGTCTCGGAAGGAAGAGAAGTACTTACGATATGCAAGACTTCATAAAGCTTTTCACCTGTGTGAGATTCTGATGAAGACTCATGACCCTCCCATAGGAACACCCGACGGTCAGCCATCGTGATATGGATGGTGTAGACGGAATCAACCTTGCGGGTGGTACCACCATCAAATGATAAGGTGAAGCCTTCATTTCGTGAATCTCGCAACAGCTTTCTGATCTCCTCACGCACACGACCGGCTTCTTGTGGAAGAAGAGAGGTGACCAGTGATGTGCTGCTGGGGGGTGTGTAGGTGGGATCAGCATCACGCCACAAAGCTTTCCACTCGGGACTGTCAGCCTTGGATGGAGCCATCCCTCCCGCAACGATGAAGTCGATAATATTGCTGTGGTGCTTCAGATGTCGTATCTCGCGGCCTGCCTTGTGCCATCTTGTCTCCGCCTTGAGTTGTGCCGCGGATTTCGGTGCGGTAAGTTTAGCATTGCTCTCCAGTATCACAGGTTCGTCATCCGAGTCCGAACTGATGTGTGCCTGTGCTTGCCGAATCTTCTCCCGTGCTTCAGCAGCCTGCTTTGTATACTTATCGAGCCGTTTGTTGACAGACTTCGAAGCAAGCTCCTCGTTGGCCCGTGCTACAAGCTCTGGGGGAAGGTATCCGCAATTTGCAGCGTGCAAAAGAACTCGGTTGCTCTGTCGGTGACCAGTCCAGTACACACCGCAGCCCTTCTCAGCAGCTATACAGCGCCAATGCTCCTTGCCCACATCCTTCTCATCGGGGTCTTTCAGGATCACGTAGCGCGACAACTCGTCAAGAAGAGGCAGCGCTTTCTGTCCACCATTACCCTTCGGGCCAGGACGCTCTGCATCGATATAACGACTCATGATCTCCTTGATGCAAAGGGCGGTGGCCTTCTTTGCCTTCTTCGCAGTAGGTGTCTGTTGTTGCTCCTCGGAGGCGGTGATGTCTGGTTCTGTCACGGTATGTGTTCGCTTTCGACCCTTCTTCTTCTTCTGCTGCTCAGGATCCATCTGTAGCTGTACTGCCCCCTTCCGGAGAACATCCCATGCCGAAGCTGAACCCTGCTGCGCCTATAAACAGAGTCATCATCTCGTCAGACTCAATAGAATGATAGCCGCAGCAATATTGATAAAGGGCTTCGCTCGAGGTGCGTAACATACCACATTAGTCTCATTGTCTCGCTGTCCCCCAGCCGCTTCAGCTGCTTCCGTTAGATCGTCAACCCATTTCATCAGGAGTGCAGACTCCGATGGATAAAGGGTCAAATACTTCTCTAGGGTAAATGTCAGGTCTACAAGGCCAGGACCTTGCTCTTCAAATCTGATAGGATTCCCCTCGGTACGACCTTGCGGACAGAATGTAACTTCCAAGGTGCGATTTAATGCTGCCACTTTTGTTCCGTAGAGATCAACATCGTCTTCGCTAGGTGAAAACCCTGTAAAATAATAATGGGCCTGACCGACCGGAATAGAAGCCGGGAGCGATGATAGAAGAGATGCGAGGGCTCTGAGCTTCGCCTGAACGTCTTGCGAAAGCTCTCTTGTATCCATGACAAGCTCGGTGAGGGCAGCAAATGCTGGGTCGACGGTCGAAAATTAGGTGACTCGGACAAGTGAAGTCGAACAGCGCGCCGCCGGCTGATTTGTAGAACTCCCTTACTTCACTAGCAATGTTTGTTATCAGACTTAAGTTAATTTAATAGTTGTAAGCACGCTATCGTAGGTGCTACTAGGTACAATAATTTCGACGAACACGTGTGTTTTGCGATCAACGGCGGTCAGGCGCTTATCGAGTTAATAACCCGACTATCCTGGGCTCTCGAGTCTTTCACCGTTACTAACGTGAGTTATTAACGTTAGGTTAGTAACTCGGCAGTTCTTCGCAGCGCTCTAAGCGGAATGCTTCAAGAGCATTGTAGCTCGTCAGCTTGAATGATGGCGGTTGAGAGTTACGCATTACTTCTGACTAACTTTGAGCGCCGACAGCGAAGCTTGGCGCCAATCATGAAGACCGTCATACTTCCAAAAGTAGTAGGTTCCCGCCCCCCCGCCCGGCGCCTTTGGACATGATGGCCCCGACTCGTATGGTCTGCGTTTCTGTTTCTTACCACCACCACCTTCTGCCTCTATATCCTCTCCTTCAACTCAAGAAACGTTCATGAGCTTTCTTTGTTAGTATATCAACTTGACCAAACCTGCAGGACGACATGCTGAAAAGGATATGGACCCCCCTGGTCGTTTGTCTGCTCGTGGGCCTGGTTTCCGCTCAGAATTCGAGCAGCAGCGCAAACTCAACTCTCGACGAGTACGAAACGCATGTTCTCTCAATTACAGCTACGCTGCTGACATTCTCATAGTGGCTTCCCTTTCGACCCGATTCTCCAATATCGGCCATCTTTCGCCCGCTCTCTACCTATACAAATCCTCGTTACTGGCATCGTACTCACCCTGACCTCCGTTTTACTCGTTCATCTCGTATTCACCGCACAATATCACTGGCCCCTCGCCCCCATTAACTATGCCTTGCAACTATCTGCTGTGATTACCCTCCTGATCTCTCTCATCGCAACTATCCGCGTCGTTCTTCAAGCATCCACGGAGGAGAGTCTACGCTGGCCGTACATGCTCACATATATATCTGTCGATATACCGCCGTTACGGGAAAACTCGGACGCAGAATGGGCGACGGGAACATTGGCAGCGTGGCTACTCATGAATGCGACAACGTCCGCATTGATCCAGGTGCGTTTCCTATGATATGCCGCATCCTCGTGACTTCCATTCCTGTAATATTTTCGAGGATTCTACTTATTCGCCAATCTCTACTTATAGATCACCCACATACAATTCCTTACCCTGCTGTTCCCTTCACGATTGGAGCGTCGTTTAATTTTCATTCTGCTAGGCCCGCTCGCGATAGTTGCGGCCATAATGCAGCTCGTACCATTGAACGACGGCGACGAAGGCGGCAAACTCACTTCTATCGCAGACGCGATCCAGAACGTCTGCAATGCCACCCTTTCTTTGCTGTTCACTGCCTCGCTATTCATTTGGGGATTCCTCGTGAACCGGAAACAGGCGTGGCGAACGGATGGAGGGACTGCCGCCTTCGGTGTCGGCGCTCTCTTACTTGCCATCGCATCTACCACGATTACCTTTGTCTATATTCCCAGCAAAGACCAGTATGATTGGATGCCAGGGTTCATGTGGGCCGTCATCTTGTGGCAAAGCTTCCTAGGCTGGTGGTGGTGGGTAGGCGCGGGCATGGGCGTAGGCGAGGTTGACGAACTGCTCAGAAGAGAAGAAAAGCGGCGGCGAAAGAAGAAGGCCAAGGAAGAAGCGAGACAGCAGCGCAAGGAGAAAGCCCAGACATTCTGGCGCGGGGTAGCTGGCTCTTTCAGTGGAGCTGGCAAATCGCGGCAAGACTCTTTGCTCAGTGGAATGACGGAACGTGAGCGTCCGTCCATGAGTAGAGAGAACTCTTTCACGCGCAGCTCCATCCACTCGACATCACGTAGAAGGCCTGTCAGTCCTGCGGCATCTTCGAGCGATGCATCCAGTACCAGGCGCAGTGGCGTACTCAGCCACGTGAGGGATCTACTCAAATATGGATACGGATGGTATCAGTACCTTCGACACGCCCATTTAACCGCAGCGCGGGAACAAGCGGAGGAAAACTCAGAGAAGATTCAACAGGTGTACGGGAGGGAGGGCGTTGAAATTAGTGAAAACCCATCTGAAGTTGGTTGGGGTCTGGGTCACTACGGTGTAAGGCAAGCGAGGGAAATGAGTGACGCTGAACGAGAGGAAGGGTTTCAAGCCATATTGGAGGAAAGCAGAAGCGAGGTCGGCGAATGGGTGGATGAACATGAGGAACCAGGCCCGGCTGAGACAGCGTGTGACCAGGGTACTCGAGGAGTAGCCCGGAGACGAGGGTGGCGGTTTCGAAGAGGGGACGCCAGCATAGATATGACAGGCGTGACCTCCAGACCACCGCTAGAGCCAGCTTTGTCTGAGGAACGACAATCCTCGATGTGGTACTGGGGGCCTCTAAGGCGATGGAGGTTACAAGACAGTACCGTTTATTCCTGATTTCCGGATCTCTATGTATATATTAATGTGTATCATTAGTCGTGTAGTGCTATGGAGTTGTGCCTTTCGAGACATCACAGATCGTTCGACCTCTGGAGAGCTCCTCAAGCAGCAGCGGATGTCACATAGCCCTACTTATTATTATTATTCGGTGCTATCAGCGCGACTGTAATCAGAATTACTCCCTCCTGAAGTGTATCGCAGTTGCACACCTGAGTACGTAGTACACACATAGGATCTTGTACGGCACGCTACCCGCGGTTCATTCCGGGCACTCCGGCAAGAGTGTTTAAGCGGATGACTGCCGTTTTGGGAAGAACTTAAGTTTCTTACAACTGCCCTTTTGGGAAGGACTCCCCCGCGTCTGACGACTATGCAGTGATAATCCGGAATGCGGCCATCGATAGTTATTGAGAAAGCAGACACGACTAGGCAGAAACGATAGCAAAGCAACGAAAGCAATTTCAACTAATTATCCCATCCTCTCAACCTGCGCATACTCCATGACTTCCATTCAAGACGACTATTTCTTCATTCGTGAGATTCGTTGAGGGATGAGGGATAACGTCAGAGCCCTGCAGAATTCGTTTTGTACGTAATGTGCTCGTGCTCATCTATAAATTACAATTGATCAGTAAATTTGAAAGTAAGCACTACTACAGGCAGACAGCATGTGTGACTAGGCTTCTCATATACGTACTGGTTCTTGGTCTTGCCACTGGCAGAGGTGGACTCGAGAGGGGTAATATAGAAGATACATCCCTTGGCATGCGCTCCCCTCCACCCACAGTGACAGCATTGCGGTGCGCTATGTACTTGCGAGGTAGGTATGCATGTCGAAAGTTCGACATTGTAGGCAGAAGTTTGAGAAAACTTGAAGTCGCCCGGTGTCATTAATGATGAGTAAAACTTGGCAGAGTAGAGCAGTCAGATGCACAAGTTCAAACGCAGAGGATAGGTCTTGATGGTAAGCTGAGCAGTTCGGCGTGCCGACATTCCTTTTTATACCCCTCACCTACCAGATCACGCCGCCTTATCCGACGGATAACAATCGGTCCTTCTACTACAACCCTGAGAAAATTTTGTGATTCCGATATTCCGTTCATAGTTCCGTGCAGTTTCCCTGCAAGAACAAGCAGAATTTGTGTCATCATCTCGCTTTTTTGAACAGTAGATCAATATGACCGCCCACCTGATCTATCCTACCTCCTTATCTGGCATGCATAATCTCGTCGGCCACGCTCTGAAAAGTGCCGAGAAACCAATCATCTGAATCTTATGTGCGAGATTGCGGTATTCATCAATAGTACTACGCCAAGTCAAATTTCCGTACCGGCCGAGTCATGCGTCCCTGCTTGTGAAATGTCTTCTGAGCATTATATATGATAATGAACCACAGTGTCTGGCATTGTCATTCATTCTGACTATCGAGCAAGAACAAGATCTTGTTGCGCACGCATTCTCACACAACTCACGGGAGTTGTGCGGGTCCCAACGATCGATTTGGAGTTGAATATACGGTCACTGTGAAAGAGGCACCAGCTTTACACCTACATGTGCTGAAGTCCCAATGAAACCAAGAGTTACGATTCAGTAAATGGAGAAGTTATGAGGATGTCTAGCAAACTCACCGTATGTACCCGTACACCTTGCAAGTTTTTAGGATGTCTAGCCGAACCAGCCGATAGGTGAGACCCTGAACTCCGGGAGATTGCCCGCATGTTCAATCAACTCAGGGACGTTTAGTGACCATGTATGCATTGTTCCTTGAAAAATGTGCCTACTGTTACCCTGAGCCGCTACTCTCCCGCACTCTCCTATGAAATTGTGTACAGCCGGCATTGCTAGTCATCGCTGCGAGCGCGTTGGTAGCCCTGGCCTCCCTTCATCAGGAAAAACGTCAGGTAGTCCGGACATCTCTGGAGTGTCTGGATGATAGAGACACTCAGACGTACGTCCCTTATCTGGATGATGTAGATAAATGAGTGGCAGATCTAGATCAATTTAGACATATCCAGATTGGGTCAGATTCATGCATCGCTAGCTGGACGTGTCTCAGATGCACTCTGGATAGCACTGGATAGTTTGCAGATACATATGGATTTGCATGTAGTACTGCTCACTGGCGGCCGATCACCCTCGATAGTTTCCGATACAAAATATGTCATTCTCATATAATGAAGTGCAGACCGTCAACATTTGTACTAGATATCCGCGTCCGGCTCATTCTCATCGGATTCGGTAGTGTCTCCGTCACTGTACCTCTTAAGCATTCCTTGGAAGTCCGCCCGTGTAGAATATCCGGCCTTGGCATTCTTATCCTCACTGAGTTGGCGAAGTCCCGCGTAGTGCCTAGGCAAAGTTAAACATAAGTTAGCTTCGTCACAGTAGAGTGGGGTTAGTACAGCTTCTATACTTACCTTCCATTGGTTACCAACTTGATCACGATGTGGTTGAAGAGATCGTGCTGCGCGAACACGCTCTCGAACTCTTGAAGGTCGGTCATATGAGCTCTCCAGTGGGTGCGCCCCTTGCTCTTCTCGAACGTGTTGTTAGCAACAGTCCCGGCCTTCCATTCCTTGATACAGAAATTGATCTGCATACTGACGGTCAGCTTATACACGGTTGACGTGTGGCGGACGCACCATGGTAATAAAAAAGGCTAGGCAGGACATAGAAAGGCGATCTCCGAAGTACTCCTCGTACTTGACCCCGTGTGCATCCTTCGAATGGTAGAGCACCGTGTTAGCTAACGCACCAATAGCCCGATGACGATAGATGTGACAGCGCTGATCTGGGTCCTTCTTCTGCTCTTTCTCCTGGCATATCCGAATTCAAAAGCGTTGAGAAACTGTGATTGCCTTCGACAAAGGGTATAACTCACCGGAAATAGGTAGGTGTTGCGTTTTCCGTCCAGTACCAAGTCAAAGTGGAGCTGGATATTTTTCTTTTGAGTAGCGGTGCTGTGGCTGCTTGAGAACCCATACTCCGACGTGATAACCTTGCGGGTGCCTATCTTAACTTCGTTTCTGAAATGGCTGGGGCGGGTAGCGATCTAGATGATACAAAGACCATGGTGCAGGAAGTCGGTGGGATGGATGCGTCGGAATATATATTGGTCAGCGGACATAGCGGCGTGGAGAATATGGAGAAGATCTGCTCACCATCTTTGTGATGGAGTCGGTGATACGAAGCTTCTGCTTCGGCCAATCCTCCAACTCTATCTTGCAAGCCTCAACCCACTGCTCGCTAATCCACTCTGCCAGCTCCGTCGGACTTGGGAACGGGTTCTCACGAAGCATCTTCACCTCGATGAGATCCATGGTAGTCTTAATGATAGCCTGGGTTTGTGGGTCATACTCACGCATCTTGGCAACCAGTGATTCGTCATAGCCGTTGAGTTTGACTGCCTTGGGTGTGGTCCCAGTAGGGGCAGAGTTGGAGAGCTGACGTTTATGACTACTGCGAACAGGAGTAACTGGGTCAGCGGTGTCATGGTCAGCTTCCCTGCGGTGGAGACGTCTTGGAGGCGTAGAGAGGGGCTCAGGACTAGATTCAGGAGACCGATAGTAGCGGTCAGTACGAGGCGGACGAGGCTGCGCTTGCTCATCCTCCTCATCGACCTCCTCGTCAACCTCCAAGCTTGGGTCCTTGCGGAGTGGATGATCATCTTCCTCCTCACTGGCATAACGCGGAAGAGATTCACCACGTTGAGAACCATCAGAGTCGGCCTGATCCTGCATAGGTAAATCAGGCTGGGACCGCTCTTCTGAGTTTGGACGTTCAGGAGAGCGGTCTCTAGCTGTGTGATAGTGTTATGAAGGTACTATAGAGGTGATGCAGTCCGTAAGCTTACCTGCAATGCGTCTCTCATCTTGTGGTTTTTGTTGCTGGCGGCCACCACCTCGAGAGACTCTTCGTCCGCTTTCTACCGCCTTCTCTTGAGAGGAAGAGGTTGTCTTCTTCGATGGAGCGGCCACTGGCGGCTTTAATATCCTTGTGCTCAGCTTGATAGGTCGAGACTCAATCTTATTTGGTTAGAAACGATTATAGATAGCAAGTATTGATCCACTTACCTGTCCTGCAGTCGCCTTGTTGACTTGCTTCTGAGCGGCTTGCCTCTTGCGAGGCAGAGGTTTTGGGGCATCCTTGGCCGCCTGTTTTTGTTGAGCACGTTCAACTACAAGAATAAAAAATCAGCAGAGAAAGTGAAATACAGTAGCCACCCTACCGTTTTCAGCCTGCTTACTAGAGAGGTTTCTTTTCCTGCGGGTACGTTCCGCTGCATCGCTAGGAGGCTGAGCCATGATGAGAATAGGACTGAGCTGGCGTCAGGCGAGGTAGTCCAAATCCTGAAAGGAAGGTCTGAATGCCGAGCGTACCTTTCACAAGGAGTCCGATTGAGTTGTGGCTGACAAGTGTGACCAATCAGTCACTCTACCTATACAGTTGTGACTGTCCAGGTGTGGCCAGGATTGATGGGCCTACCGTATCTGGTAAGGGTGATGGTCACATCTGCCTGTCGCTAGCCGCCTGCTGGCGAAGAATCTCTAAGTCCGGTTATATCAATAGCAACCCTCTGTATTCTACCTTGCATAGACGACTCCAACATCAGACATGTCACAAATCTTCCGCTGCCCATTCTGCAAGAAAGGCTTACCTACAGAGCCCGGTATCTCGCGTCATATCCAGAATACCAGAGCATGTCGAGATCGCTGGGATGCCGCTTTGGAGGAGCGCCATGCACGCTATTCCAGTGGCCAGCCTGTTACAGGCCTTAACCATGAGTTTTCACTCTGGCAGGATGAACACATGGACGTGGACTTGCCTTCTTACCCCAACACTGCCAACGTGAGAGTGTCTCAGGCAGCTACAGTCCAGGAGATACCAGACGAAGATAGCTCTGAAGTCCGTCGGTTCGTCGAGGAGTATTCTGGCCCTGTAGCAAAGATTCTTGGTGAAGGCGAGACTATCTTCAACAGGTGGAAGAGGGAGAACGAGGAGAGCGGTCGACAAGAGTACTTCCCATTTGCGGGCGAAGACGAGTGGGAGCTCGCCATTTGGCTCATCCAAAACGTCGGCCATAATAAGATTGAGGAGTTCTTAAAGCTCAAGACTGTAAGTGCAAGTGCTACAACGGTCCGTTAAACGACTAAGTCCATCTCTTCAGATAAAACAATGTCAACTTACCGCTGGAAGCAAGTACAAGTTCCTTCAACAAATTGACTCCCTTCCGGTCACCGAGGGGATGCAGTGGCACTGCGATGAGGTGGAAGTTCAAGGGACACTGGTAGGGGAAGACGGAAAGGAGATGGTGGAAAGTCTAGAGTTGTGGCGGAGGGACCCTGTGGAGTGCATACAAGAGCTGTTGGGCAACCCAGCGTTCAGGGACGAGATGCGATATGAACCGGAGCGCGTGTACGCTGATGCTGGGGCAAAGACACGGGTATTTGATGAGATGTGAACAGGCGACTGGTGGTGGGACACACAGGTCAGACGGATTGCCACTGTAATCATCGCTGGACACTTACATCTACATTAGAAGAAGCTGCCTGCTGGTGCTACCATTGCACCGGTGATCCTTGCCTCTGATAAAACAAAACTCTCCCAATTCCGAGGAGATCAAACTGCCTGGCCGGTGTACCTTTCCGTTGGGAACATTCCTAAGGCTCGACGCCGTCAGATCTCCTCCCACGCTACTCTGTTAATCGGTTACATACCTGTATCTAAACTCGAGTGCTTCCCCACCGGTGATGAGCGCCGTTATGCAACCTATCGCCTCTATCACCACTGTATGCGAGAACTGTTGAAGCCCCTCATCCAGGCTGGGAAGTCCGGTGTTAGTATGGTCTGCGCGGATGGTGCAGTCCGGAACATCTTCCCCATCCTTGCAGCTTATGTCGCCGATCATCCAGAGCAGTGTCTAGTTACCAACGTTCAGGAGAACCACTGTCCTCGAGGGAAGATTGCGTCCGACCTCCGGGGAGAGCCAAGAGGATGTGTGCTACGATCTGTCGATGAGACGATCAGCCTTCTTGAGAAGCATCGTAACGGAGAGATAGAAGGGGACTTGCCTCATGGCCTTTGCCCGGTTTATGATCCCTTTTGGGCGGATCTCCCTCACTGTGACATCTACTCCTGCATCACTCCTGATATTCTACATCAGCTTCACAAAGGCGTGTTCAAGGACCACTTGGTTACCTGGGTTACTGCGCTCATAGAGTCCGAGGAGCTCGATCGTCGCTTTCGCGCCATGTCAAATATCCCCGGATTGCGTCACTTCAAGAAAGGAAT
Organism: Irpex lacteus; assembly: GCA_001986395.2. NCBI lineage: Eukaryota > Fungi > Basidiomycota > Agaricomycetes > Polyporales > Irpicaceae > Irpex > Irpex lacteus. Next base: position 337,668 of record MQVO02000022.1, read on the forward strand.
ATCCTCGATACAGCAGTGGACCGGAACAGAGTTCAAGGAGATGCAGAAGGCGTTCGTTCCTTTGGTAGCTGGTGCAGTCGACTCACGGGTGCTACAGGTGGTCCAGGCCATCATCAACTTCATCTACTATGCGCAGCTACACGTTCATACATCAGTGACCCTGGACGCGTTGGAACACTCCCTTGCCTTGTTCCACCAGCACAAAGAAGTCCTGATTGGCCTGGGAGTGCGTCAGCACTTCAACATTGCGAAGATACACTCTATGACTCACTATGTAGACGCCATTCGTGACAAAGGATGCTTGGACGGATTCAACACCGAGTTATTCGAGCGTTTGCACATTGACTTTGCGAAGGTCGCCTATCGCGCGGGAAATCGCCGTGACTATATCGCCAACATGACTAAATGGTTAGTCAGACAGGAAGCAGTGAAGCTACGCATTGCCTACCTGGATTGGATTGCCATAGAAGGGAAGGAGGGAGAGGACCAGGATGTCCAAGCTAGTTCTGAGAGCGAATTGGAAGCCAGTACCAATGAGGACCAAGATCCGCGCTTCTCCACTCCAGACACCCCTCTGTTGTACAGCCTCGCCAAGAGATGCCCATTCCCTCGACGGAAGTTGGAGTTCCTAGAGGAGGAGCACGAGGCCATGACTTTCCTCACCGCGTTCCAGGAGTTTGTGGACCGGACTTGGCCTGCCTCCACTCACCGTCCAAGCCGGATTACTAGATACAATGTCTATAAACAGCTGAAGATAACGCAGCCTTGGAACAGCTGGCTAGGGAACCAAGAGCGTCGCCACCGTGTCCGTGCTATTGCTCCAGTAAAGGAGGCTCGCTCTCGCGCCCGCCCGACTTCAGGATACTTTGACCCTGTTCTGGTCATAGAAGATGAATCAAAGTATCAGAGGCGAACTCAAGGCTCTCTAGATGGTACGTACCTCGACGCTTGCTGGGTCTCTGCCTCCATCTGACTCTCAACCGCCAGGCCTACGTGCAGCTAGACTGAAAGTTATCTTTGAGCTGCCCGCAGAGTATGGGAGGATCACGCACCCTCTGGTGTATCTAGAGTGGTATACCCCTTTCCACCGAGTGGACCCTGGCACCGGCCTATATCAGGTCTCAGTGTCAACCCGAAACCGCATGCCTAACTCAGTAATACTGCCAGCCAACCGTGTTCTGGGGTACTGTCATCTCGCCGGCAAGTGCGGCGCTGCAATACCTGTTTCATGGACTTCGGAGAACGTCTTGGATAAGGCCAGCGTGTTCTACGTCAACCCTTACATCTCGCTGAACACATTCTCTGTGACCAGGCTGTATGCCTCCTCAGCATGTTTGAAATGACTTTGTATATAGGTTTTATTACGTTAAAGCTTCAGTACATGAGTTACAACTAACGTCCAATTACTATTGAAGGGCTGAACAACCAAAACGAAGGTCATACCTTTGTAAAGCCTAAAGAGAGGCAGGAGCCTTGCTGAGAGGATGTTGACCACGTCATAGAATGGTCTAGAAACAGTACCTTGATTAGCTATAGTTGAGAGCCACAGTGTCAAGCGGTGGGGAATGGGTAAAGATGCACCATAACAGCCAAAACCCAGCCGCAGAAGGGCCCGGTTAGGCCCTTTCGTTGGCATGAGGGTTTTAAGCTCCCAGCGCAATTGGAATGGCACGCAAAAGGAGAGCAAAACGCACCTTTCAGCTCCTATCACACCCATCCCAGCACCCACTCGAATTTCCCTGGCTTGGTAATCTCATCAAGTCTTGCTAATGTGACGACGAGTGACGTGAACAAAGGAAGTTTGAGCGGAAGCTCAGCAGCGTTGGTCTGCGATGATGTACGTGCCAGTGTGCTGGTGCGGTTGGTGAGTGGGCGTGCTTGAAGGTGTGGCTGTACGAAGCAGCGGGGAGATTGGATGAACTCGAGGTGATGAGAGTCAAGGGACCTCTCTGTGATGTGCACCGCAAAGCGTCAAGCGCGCCATCACCGAGAGGTTGAAGGTAGAGTGACAGGGTGTGACCACACCCACAGGCCCAAGACCTTGCCTGTACGCCGGGGTCGTCAAGACGTGCCAGGTTCGGTGCAAGGACTAGCGGGAGCAGTCAGCGAGCGGAGAGGGCGAATGGGGGCTCCTGACAAGCAGGCCGCCCTGTCTTATATAGGCCACAGCCCGACGCGACGCGTGCGTGACATCACGCGCCGTGATGTTTCGTGAATGTCACACCAAGACATTCGCACGGTCAGAGCACGCGAACTTGGGCGGCCACCGTTCTTCGCCTTTAACCTGAACTTCTCCTCAACACTTCGCGCATCAAGCTTGTAACAAGACCAATTTTCTTAGAACCCGACTGAGGACTGGTCGACTGACCGGGATGACGATGGCTACGACGAGGACAACACCGACGAGGACAACATCAACGACTCACGCGGACGAGTTGGACGACAGGAGGCTCCGCGAAGTGAAGAGCGTCATCGTTCGCACAGGGGAAAGATTAGTGCTGTGTACTAGTGAGTCTCTATCCAGCTCCACCGATGTTGATGCGCAAAGGTGCGGCGGTGAAACAAGGTACGTGATCTCCGATGCTTGACGTCTCGACAACATCCTCTCCAGACCTCGCTTTACACCCCATCCCACCCACGGCCCCTTCTCTTCTTTACCTACGCTACACAGTGTATGCATGCTTCGTGGAGGAGGTTCATTGTCGCTACTCCCCCTCAGACCCTTTGATTAGATTTATAGTCGCTCCGAATGTATTCAATTCTCTGTATTATGGCATAGTATACTGGTTCACAAGATGAATTCATAGTCGTGTTTGAGACCGCAGTCTATATCTAGTGAGAAGAGTATCTACAACACATGCAAGGACACCAGGTCGTCTAGGAACATGGTGTATTATATAGAGTAGTCTAGACACTTCACCTTCCCTCAGACACCATCGGACACGCTCAGACGATCCAGACACCAGAGTGGTGCGTCCGGACCAGGCGCTTTTTCCTGATGTTAATGATGTTGTTAAAGGTGCGGCCACTACTTCCGATCAATCTCACAGTCAAGTCCGGTCCAAGGATATGTAAACTTTCAGAGAGATGTACCCCGTTGGTACGATGATTGCTGTTATCTATTCCAGCCTGCGCGGACGAACCTCAGATTGCTGATGGGTACCAGTGCAGCGCAGCGAGAGTTCTTATATGAGTATGACATGTGTTGTAATAGTAAGAGCTATAGAACTTACTTCATTTAAATGCAACTCAGTCCTTGTTGTTATTCACAAGACCGTATGGTCCGAACTGCGATGTCACGGTAAGTATTGAGGCGGCTGCGTCACCGTAGCGGGATTTGTGGGTATTTGTTTGGCTACAGCTTGGTGGCGCTCTCTCCGGTTGTCGGGACATCGTGTGGCGCCCATCACCTGGTACTCGACGCCGACTCGTAAGTACTAGTATACATGCATGTTAGAGCGCTGCGAAGAACTACCGAGTTACTAACCTAACGTTAATAACTCACGTTAGTAACGGTGAAAGACTCGAGAGCCCAGGATAGTCGGGTTATTAACTCGATAAGCGCCTGACCGCCGTTGATCGCAAAACACACGTGTTCGTCGAAATTATTGTACCTAGTAGCACCTACGATAGCGTGCTTACAACTATTAAATTAACTTAAGTCTGATAACAAACATTGCTAGTGAAGTAAGGGAGTTCTACAAATCAGCCGGCGGCGCGCTGTTCGACTTCACTTGTCCGAGTCACCTAATTTTCGACCGTCGACCCAGCATTTGCTGCCCTCACCGAGCTTGTCATGGATACAAGAGAGCTTTCGCAAGACGTTCAGGCGAAGCTCAGAGCCCTCGCATCTCTTCTATCATCGCTCCCGGCTTCTATTCCGGTCGGTCAGGCCCATTATTATTTTACAGGGTTTTCACCTAGCGAAGACGATGTTGATCTCTACGGAACAAAAGTGGCAGCATTAAATCGCACCTTGGAAGTTACATTCTGTCCGCAAGGTCGTACCGAGGGGAATCCTATCAGATTTGAAGAGCAAGGTCCTGGCCTTGTAGACCTGACATTTACCCTAGAGAAGTATTTGACCCTTTATCCATCGGAGTCTGCACTCCTGATGAAATGGGTTGACGATCTAACGGAAGCAGCTGAAGCGGCTGGGGGACAGCGAGACAATGAGACTAATGTGGTATGTTACGCACCTCGAGCGAAGCCCTTTATCAATATTGCTGCGGCTATCATTCTATTGAGTCTGACGAGATGATGACTCTGTTTATAGGCGCAGCAGGGTTCAGCTTCGGCATGGGATGTTCTCCGGAAGGGGGCAGTACAGCTACAGATGGATCCTGAGCAGCAGAAGAAGAAGAAGGGTCGAAAGCGAACACATACCGTGACAGAACCAGACATCACCGCCTCCGAGGAGCAACAACAGACACCTACTGCGAAGAAGGCAAAGAAGGCCACCGCCCTTTGCATCAAGGAGATCATGAGTCGTTATATCGATGCAGAGCGTCCTGGCCCGAAGGGTAATGGTGGACAGAAAGCGCTGCCTCTTCTTGACGAGTTGTCGCGCTACGTGATCCTGAAAGACCCCGATGAGAAGGATGTGGGCAAGGAGCATTGGCGCTGTATAGCTGCTGAGAAGGGCTGCGGTGTGTACTGGACTGGTCACCGACAGAGCAACCGAGTTCTTTTGCACGCTGCAAATTGCGGATACCTTCCCCCAGAGCTTGTAGCACGGGCCAACGAGGAGCTTGCTTCGAAGTCTGTCAACAAACGGCTCGATAAGTATACAAAGCAGGCTGCTGAAGCACGGGAGAAGATTCGGCAAGCACAGGCACACATCAGTTCGGACTCGGATGACGAACCTGTGATACTGGAGAGCAATGCTAAACTTACCGCACCGAAATCCGCGGCACAACTCAAGGCGGAGACAAGATGGCACAAGGCAGGCCGCGAGATACGACATCTGAAGCACCACAGCAATATTATCGACTTCATCGTTGCGGGAGGGATGGCTCCATCCAAGGCTGACAGTCCCGAGTGGAAAGCTTTGTGGCGTGATGCTGATCCCACCTACACACCCCCCAGCAGCACATCACTGGTCACCTCTCTTCTTCCACAAGAAGCCGGTCGTGTGCGTGAGGAGATCAGAAAGCTGTTGCGAGATTCACGAAATGAAGGCTTCACCTTATCATTTGATGGTGGTACCACCCGCAAGGTTGATTCCGTCTACACCATCCATATCACGATGGCTGACCGTCGGGTGTTCCTATGGGAGGGTCATGAGTCTTCATCAGAATCTCACACAGGTGAAAAGCTTTATGAAGTCTTGCATATCGTAAGTACTTCTCTTCCTTCCGAGACAGACGGTAACGCACCTTTGCCAAGGTTCTTGTCGAAATTGGCCCAGGCAAGTTTCGAGCGATTGTGTCGGACAACACGGGCAATACACGCCTAGCGAGGAGCCTTATAGCAGCCCGTTATCCATGGATTCTGAATCTTATCGACGCCCCGCATCACATCCAACTGTTCATGAAGGACATCGGCAAGTTACCTTATTTCAAGCTGGTACGTGAGTAGCTCCAGGTTCTGACAGATTATTGATGCCACTTTACGGAAAGACTATTGATTGCGCTCGCGCGACCGTCAAATTCTTCAAGAAGTCATCCTATGCAAACGCGCGTTTGCAAGCGAAACGTCGAGATATGAAGATCAAGCGTGGACTCACCTCATTTGGAAAGACCCGTTTCTCGACCGTATATCTTTCTGGCCGTTCGCTTCGCACTTGCATGCCTGCGATCAAGGCGCTATGCAACAGCAAGGCTGTGAAGCTTAAGGTACGAAGTCACATCTAGCTGCGAGAGAGGTAACTTACGCCAAGCACACTGCAGGCCTTTCATGATAACTTCACAGACGGGTTTGCAAGTGCTAAGTTCAGCACGCAGCTTGACGAACTACTGGCAATCTTGGGACCTGCTGCAAAAGCAACAACATGTCTCGAGTCCACTCACTCTTCTGTCTCTGATGTCTACGTGTTTTGGCTTGCTATGCTGTCAGCAATTAAAGATGTCATCACAGATCCCAATACTCCGATGCCAAATAGTGTTCGCGACGAAATCCGCCGTATCGCCAACTACCGATGGAAGCAGATGATGGAGCCGGAGTCAGGAAAACAGGAGAAAGGGCAGCCGTCCAAGGACGTATACCTCACAGGATTTGTTCTTGACCCTCGTGAGCTGCCTCCCTTAGTTTATGTTTGCTGAACTCACATCTCGCTGTGTAGGGTTCAGAAACTCCGACATCCTTCGTCAACACAGTGCGAACCCATTGGCTATACCACCAATCCGGCTGAACGGCCAACGACTTGCGCCATCGTCAACAAACGAGTACCCGAAGTTGGTCAAGCGAGCCGGAAACTTCTTGGTTTCGCTCCTGCGGACCGAGTATGAAGAACGCAAAGTGCCGATATGCAACCTCAGAGCAGACGAAGCATTGGATCTGTTAAAGGAGCAGTTTGGTCAGTATTATCGAGGTGAAGCTCCTTTCAACCGGCCTGTCATAGGCGACGAAGGGCCACGCGAATGGTGGGAAGCTTTAAACTGTGATCGTTCTCACAGGACTCAGCCAATCGCAGTAAGTGCATCTCTGTATTACTATCCGAAAACGATGCGTACCAACACGCTTTCTCCCACAGCAACTCATGACCGGGATCTTCGGTGTCACTCCGAATTCCATGAGTGATGAGCGAACGGCATCCTACTTCACATGGCAAAACTCTCATCTGCGTGGATCACAGAAGGTGTCAACTCTTGTTCGCATGGCTCAAGTCCGACAGTACAAGAAGATGCAGTCATTGGTTAGTAAAATACTTACCCTCACACCTGAAAGCGAACTCATTTACGACTCTGCATTCAGAGTACCCGTGCTGCAAGACGGCCGACTGTACGATTCCGTGACCTCAACTCGACCATCCGCCGCAAGACCAATAACAAGAAATCCTCGAATTCGGCCAATGCTTCTGCCAGCGAAAACGACACCGCGGGCTCAGATTCTGCTGGTGGTACCAGCGGTTTGGAGAGTGACTCTGATTCCGACTCAGGCGGCGAAGGCGGTGACTCAAACAATGTGCAAGAACCCGGCCGCGCAAGTGACTCAGAATTCGAAGAATTCGACTGGGATACAGCGCAGACACGGAAGCAACGTCCGTATGATAAAGAACCTAGCGACAGGCTCGTTGTCGAGGAGATTGCAAACCTCAACTCTCACACTCTCCGTGATCTGCTGTCGGATGAGCCTGTTACTGCTCCTTCGAGGCCAGCTCGGCCTGTAGCAGCTGCTCCCAAGAAGAGCTCTCAACCGCGTATCTTACAAGAATCCGACTGGAGTCTGTAGTGCATCGTAGAGATTGTTCATTGCTGATGTGTACAATAAATGTTATTATTGGGTTATTAACTGGTTATTAACCGTGTGAAATCAAACGGCGATTTGTCTATAACGTTACTAACGTGAAAAATCCAAGCCCGACAGTTCTTCGCAGCGCTCTAATGCATGTGTCCGAGTCCAATTACTCAGTCTTCTCTCGCTAGCTTCAGATTGCTCTAGTTCATTTACCAGCTTCACGGGCACCTCTTGAAGTAGTTGTGGGAGATGAATTTCCCTTTACAGATGAACATTAGCGTTCCGTTTGACTCTATCATCGTAACGATTACATCCCCCGATGCTCAGCGTGAAAGTTCACTCCGCCGAAGGCGTATTGACCTTCTCATTGGGATTAGCATAGATTTAGAGCGGCTGACTTGTCACACGTGAGTATGTGTGGCTACCTAGCTGCTGCATGCTTCGTTGACGCCTTCCCATATAGGTACTCTGCTTCGTTTCTGAGAAGCTAGCCCAACGTTACTTGGATGACTGTTCTTCGGCTATCTGTCAATGCGAGGGCACCACGCCGATTAGTACGGCTCTGCGGATATTCGGTACAGTTGCTGGTCACGCTGCCTATACACGCCTGCCGTAGAAGCAGCAGTGGGTGACAATGGTGGGTACGCTTCTGAACCTAAGCAGTGAAGCGTATCCCAAGTTTAGCGGACTATACACGCGCGGCGTTGAGTGAGGGGTTTTCCACAGGTACGAGCTCCCAAGTCTTGCGGCACGCAATACGTCATGTTCATCAGCTTGCGGGTGCTGCTTTCGTATATAAGCCCCTTCAAGCTCACAATCTACAGTCGCTCTCTCTATCATACATGGACTCTTCTACCAACGCACTGAGGGTGGCTATCATGTAAGTGTATAACATACCTTGATTTCGACCCACTAACTTTGCATTTCAGTGGCGGTGGTATCGGAGGACTCTCCTTGGCCATGGCCCTCGGAAAGTCAGGCGTGGATTTCGACGTCGATATTTACGAGAGTGCACAGTGTTTCAGCGAAGTCGGCGCTGGTATCGGCATGTGGCCAAGAGTTTCCCATACTTTACACGACCTGGGACTCGAAGAAGACCTTGCAAAGTACGGTTCTGGAAAGGGTGAAGGTGAGATTTTCTTGTCGCCGAACAACTAATATAAGTTAATGTGCTCTTACAGAGCCGTTCAGCTACTTCAAGGCAGATGAGACCCCACTTATATCATTCGGGCAAACGGAAAGTGAGCCGATGTCAAAGATATTGTTAAAGTATCTGAACTTACTAAACCGTATCTTAGACAGCATTAAGACATATCATCGAGCAGACTTCCTTAAGGTGCTGGAGGATAATATCCCCAAGCAATATAAAACGTGGTTTGGCAAACGTCTCGTTTCATACGAAGATGGCCCCGTAGGCCCGGTCGCGCTTCGATTCAACGACGGGACGACTGCAACGTGCGATGTTCTCGTCGGGGCTGATGGAGTCAAATCTGCAGTGCGGAAAGCCATGTTTGAAAACCTTGCCAGTGCAGAAGCAGACGTAGCGAAAGCAGTCCTCTATAAACGCTGCGTTGAGCCTACGTGGTGTGGTCTCATCATGTATCGTGCCCTCATTCCGACTGAAGATCTCAAAGCGGCATCACCAGATCACTTTTCTCTCTCCGCCCCGAGATACGTGAGTTGCATTGTGCACGTTTGATTACCATGTAGTGCTCACATTTCCTGCGGTGTCAGTTCTTTGGTAAACACAAGGTGCGCTATGTCTGGCAAGTGATTCGTTGATCATTACTAACCAGCTAGTCGACAGTCTTCCCTTACGTATCCTATACAGCAAGGGCAGAAGGTCAATTTCGCCGCTCTTAGTTTCAAGACAGGAGTCCGAGATACAACATTTGATGGCCCGTGGGTTTCGCAGGTGGACGAAGGCGAACTAACTGAACTCTTCAATAATTGGGATCCTCTACTCACCATCCTGTTGAAGGTACGTGGCATTAGAACCTCTCACAAGAGGCTACCACGTCTTACTTCATCTTGACCAGTCTGTCCCTTCGCCTTTGAAATGGGTGGTCAACGAAGTACGAAACCTCCCAACCTTTGTTTCCGGTCGAGTGGCTATAATGGGTGATGCCGTGAGCATTTCTATCTCCATTAGTGCAATTTGTGCGCTGACCTGAAGCCACCTAGGCGCATGCAATGATGCCCAATCTCGCTTCAGGTGCCGGCCAAGCAATCGAGGTGCGCTAGAACACTCCTCCTTTCATGACTTGATGTAAACGCATGTCTAGGACGCCGTGATTCTTGCAGACGTTTTGTCTCACTCCCAAACTGGGAAACACTCAGTGCAGCGTGCACTTGAAGTATACGATGGGATCCGTAGGCCACATGCGCAACACATCCAAGGCATGTCCCACGATGCCGGTGAAGCCATCTGGTTGAACAGTCCTGGCATGCAGAAGTATAGCGCGGAAGATAGCGCCTTAGGCAAGATACCTCGGGATGAACTGAACATGCTCATGAGCGCAGTTCTGTCGGGGGGTAAGCATCTTGGGGCTGGGGCGGCCACAATGCGAGGAGATCGCCACAATGCTAAAGAAAAGCTAAACCACTGGACTGAGCCGAGTCTGAATCAAGGTCTCCAGGAATAGTGAGGTGGTAGAGCATTGTAGATACATAGATCTACCCAATTTGAACAGCAATGGTTGAATGTCGGTTACAATGCCAACATGTGGACCTGCCTCTCTTGCGAGCACTATTTTGTTGTTTTACTATATTGTTCGAGTTTTCAAAATAGCAAATATTCGCATCTTCCATGCCATGATTACGTATGCACGCTTGCTCATAATATGAGCCTCACTTGTACGATTCCTCCCTCCACTTTTCATTGGGGCATCGACAGCGGTATTCGTATGTTCCTGTTTGGCTACGGCCTGGTGGCACAAACTATGCGGATCAAATGCGAATCATGTTGTGACGCCCATGTCTTGAACTCGTCCTGCAGAGCCTCGCGTCCTCGTCAACAACTTCAAGTTGAATCCGAAGAAGCATCCCGCAATGCTCTCACTTATCTATGCATCGCCTACCCCGGAGCAAACAATCGTTACCTCACCAATGAAGGTAGCCAAGGATATTGATTCAGTAGTAGGCTTACCAAGAGCCGCATCACGGTAAGTATCTTGACTCTCGAGAGTGCCCCGGCAGGAAAACTGCTCTGCCCTTCGAAATCAAAGACGCAAGATGCGACATCGAACTATCACTCTTTCAAATAAAACATACCCGTACATGGTATCCAATTCCCTGCTTATCAGGCACGACTCGTAATGATCGTCTACACGTGAGTACTCAAATGTCGATTTGTTTCGTTGACGAACTTCCCAAGCCGACAGTCTACGCGAATCGAATGGCCGCGTGTGCGCATTGTTGTACAAGCACTATGACATTTGGCCGATCCATACGGGTCTTGCGGGTCGCCGGTACAGCTGCTGGTCATGCTGTCTGTGCACAATTGCCACAAGAGGATTGAGTGCATCGAGTTTAGGGTACAAAAACCCTCCAGAAAATCAAATGCCTCTCCATCCAAGACGTTACGCGGGCTTCGTTGAATCAATCCGTACTTTAAAACACGTCATGCGGCAAGTATTCCCCGGTGAGACGGTCCCCATGATGTATCCACTATATAAAGCTTAAACACCTTGTACATGAACTATAACTCTTGAACATCGCTGACGATCTCTTCTTCAATTGCGTAGACATGAGTACTTTGGGCGAAAAGTTGAGGATTGCAATAATGTAAGCCGCGTCCCTTTTTTTCCGGAGTCTTCCTTCATGCTAATGGTATGGTGGTGTACCAGTGGCGGAGGCATCGGGGGACTGTCCTTCGCCGTCGCCCTGGCACAGTCAGGAGCAGACTTCCATGTCGATATTTACGAAAGTGCACCTGCGTTTAGTGAAGTGGGTGCTGGTATCGGTATGTGGCCGCGGGTAACTCAAATACTTCGCGACCTGGGACTTGAAGATGATCTAAAAAAGAAGAGCTCTGGCCAAGGAGCAGGTAACACAAGCCTGTCGAAGATTATCAGCACGTACTAAAGCATATCATCGACCAGATTCGTTCACGTACTTCAAAGCCGATGAAAGACCACAAGTATCGGTGGGGGAAATGGGATGTAGGCTTAATCAATCAAGCTTATGGAACGAAGTATCTGCTGACTTGGTTCTCAGACAAGATAACCGCGTTCCATAGGGCAGACTTCCTCAAAGTCTTAGAGGATCATATACCCAAGCATTATAAGACTCATTTCAATAAGCGCGTCATAACCTACGAGGACGACCCCGCAGGTCCTGTCACCATTCGCTTCAGCGATGGAACGACTACGACATGCGATGTCCTGGTTGGGGCCGATGGCGTCAAGTCCGCGGTTCGTAAAGGACTGTTCGAAAGCCTTGCCGGCCGGGAAGAAGATCCCGCCAAATCAGCTTTCTACAAACGCTGTGTGGATCCGAGGTGGTCCGGCCTTGTCATGTATCGTGCTCTCATTCCAACTGAAGCTCTCAAGAAAGAAACCCCGGACCATTTTGCTCTTGCTTCTCCCAGATATGTAAGTGATATCTAAGCATCAAAGCCGCTCGCACACTCACTATCCTAATATATGTAGTTCTTCGGCAAGCATAAGGTTTGTGAAGCCTCTTCAAGTTTCGCCACGAGTCCTCATTTATCAACTGACTATTGGTAGTCTGTGCTCACGTATCCCATACAAGAAGGGCGAAAGGTCAACTTTGCGGCTCTTATCTTCAAAACGGGTGTTCGAGATACCATATTCGATGGCCCGTGGGTGTCACAAGTTAATGAAGGCGAACTGACTGGTCTATTCGATAACTGGGACCCTCGGCTCACGGATCTATTGAAGGTTTTATCTTCCATATTGAAGTCCTCGTGCACCCAGACTGATGTTTTCTATACTCTTTTCACTAGTCGGTTCCCTCGCCGTTGCGATGGGTGGTCAATGAAGTGAGACATCTTCCTACGTTCGTTTCCGGCCGAGTAGCTATTTTAGGCGACGCCGTGAGTGGCTTAGTTGAATTTGCATGCTCTACATGCTGATAATAAGATACATAGGCGCATTCAATGATGCCCTGCCTCGCCTCAGGCGCTGGCCAAGCAATCGAGGTATGTTCAACACGACCAGTATTTTTATTCTATGTGCATGCCTCATGCGTACATTGAGGACGCCGTAATCCTTGCGGATGTTCTATCTCACGCCAAAACCGCGAGAGGCGCCGTTGAGCGTGCCCTGAAGGTGTATGACGAGATCCGCAGGCCTTTCGCCCAGAACGTCCAAGATATGTCCCACGATTCTGGCGAAGCTATCTGGTTGGTCGGCCCTCGTATGCGCAAGTATACGGTGGAAGATAGCGCCTCGGGAAAGATACCGCACGATGAACTGGAGCTTGTCCTTCGCGAAGACACGCTGAGCAAGTATCTCTGGGCCTGGGAGACTACGTTACGCCGAGACCGTGAGCGTGCGATAGAGATGCTGCAGACCGGCGCCTGAATGAGTCGTCCATTGTACTTCGACCACACGTACTCACCCAATACATCATGCAGAGTTTTAATCACGATCGGATATGCATGTAATGACCGAACAGAGCTGTTTCATTACAGTGAGATGGTCTTATTCTCGGCGTTTTTCGAGTCCAATGCTGCCAGTGTTATGGAATGTCTCATGTCTTCACCGCCATGGCCGCCGGTGCCACCACTGTAACAGTGAGTACGCTTTGTTGCTATTTCAAGTTTAGAGTCTAACTTTCATTTATATAGTATACGAGCATATCAAGTTTCAGTCGACTTGCCAACTAATGGTGACTGTCTCGAGGAAGCTAGCTGTAGCAGTTCTCATCCGCAGTGGTGTCTGCATGCACATGGGCGATATGACATGACGAATGCGCAATCGAGCACATGAGAGTCGCTAATGCATTCATCCATAGATAGTACAACCCTTCGAAACATGAGCTGATCTATCCAGACCACTGCCGGCCTTAATCTCAAGAAGAGACAACAAAGTGTTCGCAACATCACATGACGAGACCGGAGATGGCTTCATCTTCCGTCGTTGCACGTTCTTCCTCCAAGGGGTATGTCGCATTCACACACATTTATCTAAGCTGACCTTGTTCATCACGATGTCTTAGGAACAATTGAGCGTCATTGGAGAAAGTAGCTTCCTAACAAACATCCCGTGGCCAGCCGGTAGCGCACAAACAAGTCCAAGTATGGTCTTTGCTGCACCACGACATAGCTTCATATACTTATCCTCTGATGATAGACCTCACTGGCAGTGGAGGCTCCTAGAGCCATGAACTATCTCTCCCGTCTATCCGGCGACAGTAAGCCGGGAAACTTCCCTCCTATATATCGGTAGCTTCCACGGCGTCACAAGGAAGATCTCAGGAACTCCCAGGTACGTACATGCCCACATGTCCATTCACAATTCAGAAGTGCCAACCAGTCTAGTCATGTATCGTTGATTGTTACTAGCACTGGGGCGCTCGGCCATCCAAGTCGTTACTGTAACTGGCCACGCCGGGTATAGATGAGGTTAGCATCCATGCGCTTCAGAAGGTTTGGGAGATGCTCCAATGCATGCTGCCATCTGTCTTGTGTCGGCGATGTCACAGCTTCTTCGTCAGGTGCATAGGTCGTTATGGGATGCACAGTATAAGAATGCTTTGGTGTACACGGAAAGTGGCTTCCATCCCTGCGTGTTCCCTTCTCCCGGTACCAGGCGCACCTACCTGCGCATGCAAATCTGATATGTCCCAGCCTAGTAGTAGAGATATAGGGATGCCTTCGCCACAGGACGAATCGTGTCTCGCTCCCCTGCTTGGCCACCACAACATGGATGACCACAAAGGCTCGACGTCAACCGGGGCCGTTACGACTGGAGTTCCAGCCAAGCCCACCATTGGGCATTACGCAATATGGTATTTTGAACTCACTAGGCTACACAAGTTTCCTCTGGGGAATATACTAATCATATGGCCCTGTCGTAAGTTATATACCATTACTTTGTGGCGACGTTTCGCTAATGACCCTCATGGACAGTATGGGGCTTAACGATGGCGGCGTATAACACGAAGCTACCTCTTACTCAACTGGCCACACAGAGTCTAGTGTTTGCGTTAGGCAGTACATTGTTGCATAGCACGGCGTGCGTCATAAACGACATATGCGACATCGAGTTCGACCGACGAGTGGGTACGTTATTATCACTTCGAGCATTCTCTGCGCTTGCTTACTTTTGTCCTCCTTGTCAGAACGTACAAAGAGTCGCCCTCTGGCTTCTGGTCTACTCCCGGTATCCGGCGCGTGGGTTCTATGGGGTGTCGGTGTCGCGGGTTGTTTTGCCCTTTTGACAATGACGAATCGTACAGCGTGAGCAGTACTGGACTACAATCAGACATGGGACTGCACTCTAACTCTGTCATTCCCATATCATTCTAGCGCTACCATGGGTGTATTCGACCTTTTCCCCCTACACGCTTTGTACCCTTTGATGAAGCGATGGACGTATTGGCCTCAAGCATGGCTCGGTATGTTGGTGCAAAACGGATTTCCAGCAATCTACTGATATACAATAGGAATCGCTATGAACTGGGGTTTTATGGTCGCCTGGCTTCACGCCAAGCCCGTCAACACGCCAACCGACTGGTATGTTATGATTACGATGTTACTTGGTGCAACCTGGTGAGTAGCCTCGAGAATTGCCTCATACTACCACTTATTCCCCGGATATCAAGCTGGACAATTGTCTACGATACACAATACGCCTGTCAAGATCGCGCCGATGACGCCAAACTCGGTATCAAGTCAACTGCTCTACTCTTCGGAGAGAACGTACGCCCTATTCTCATAGGATTCGCGACAGTGTTCGTCTTGTCCCTCGTTGCTGCGGGAATATTAAATGGCCAAACTGCAATATACTACGTCGTATCTTGCGGAGGTGCAGCCGCACATCTGACGTGGCAGTTTGCTACATGGGACGTAAATGACCTTGAGGACTGCGGAAGGAAGTTCAAGGTGAGTGGGGATAATTTAACAGGAGAAGGTTGATATGAGCTGAATTTGGTATTGTTTTTGTGTTGCTTCTAGTCAAACGGAGACATAGGCTACGTAATATGGATAGGCATGCTTCTCGACTGTTACCTTCGAACCTAGGATCATGATGGTCATGTATGATTCATTGCACACAGACAATGGTTTCACCCTACACAGCCGCTTGTGCTCTACAGTATGAGTTGTGTGGACTTGTTCCAGAACTTTTCTAGGCTCTATGGTCAATAATGCGCTCGCCGCGTGTGTCATGGAAGTCAGAAAATACTTGTTCGGAAATAGGTTTGACACGGAAGCTGATGAGGTTTGCTTCCATCTTCGTGTCCGCCGCTGCGCTGCAGAGGTACGCCTTGTTCGCAACGTAACTTGAAGCTCGCCTGAAGCCTAGGACGTTAGAGCTAACTTGAAGAATTCCAGAAATACTGCATGATTGGAGCATGTCGTCATAACATAAGCGCGAAGTGAGTATCCCGAAATGGAAGGTGTTATGATGCTCCACCGTGCGCCTATTCTGTTCCTTATTCTCATTCTCGGCTCCGTGCGCTTGTGGCTCCTCAAACGCGAATCCCGCTCTACCACGCCTGTCAGACCCAGCCAAAGCTGTCTCAATCTCTTGACGCACTCGAGTTCGAATCCCTCTGCAGTCTCTTCTCAATGTTCTTCTCCAATTGCAACGACAGCGAACTGAGCACTGAGCACTGAAACATGCTAATCAGCTGTGACGTCAAGCGTTATCATTAAATAAAATTTCGATGCTTCCGAAGAGCCAATGAGGAATAGCTTCAGGGCAAAGGCCGTTCAAGCCGCGTGGTGGCCGACAGTTCTCAGCTACCGAACATTCGCACGCGACATGAGCATCCCGCTCGTATATATTACTCCTGCCATCCGTCCCTCGCAAGTCTTTCTTTTCTTCGTACGACTTCCTTCGTCGTTCACCACCACTGCCTGTTGCCGCCGCTCGTCTCTGCTCTCTTCCTGCTGTTCACGATGCGCGCCACCGCATTCCTCGCTGCTGCTGTAAGTGGTTTTTAGACTTTGGTTACCATGTTCGTTATGCTCATATCAGCATGGTGTGTGTTCTCGTGATAGCTCGCCGTCTGCACCTCGGTGGTCTCTGCCAAACGAGTGGTTATCACAGTGGGAGCCAACAAGACGTCTGACCCCAGCACTGTGTTCCAGCCTCAGGTGGTAACAGCCAACATTGGAGACACGGTTACCTTCAACTGTGAGTGTCCCCCTTGTACTCCTGACTTGTTCGAACGCCCCATCATCATTTTATTACTCGTTTCCAACCACGGGCCAACCACATCCCGCCATCACATGTCACGCAGAATGTCGTCCTTCTGCTTCTCGATCGTCCATGTCGAACAGGCGTGACAGCTGAGATAACACGCGTGTCTGTCATAGCAAACGCGACATGAACGTTAACGCGTTTGGCAGTTGTCTGTGCTTCTATTCATAGCAAAGCGCCCATATTTCACGTGCTGCATCTCATTCTTGAATATATTACTCAAACTCGGCCTCATTTTCCAGTCACAAACGGCTCGTATAGCGCCACCCAGGCAGACTTCGCCTCGCCATGCATTTTCATCACCAAAACGAATGCCTCGATTACCGGCTTCGATACTGGCACCCAGGCGACGAATAACGGCACAGCGTTCCACACATACGATGTTCCCATCACCGATAACAGCACGAAGTGGTACTTCGACTTCAATGGGTGCAGCAAGGGCGTCGTCGGTGTGATCAACGCTAATGACTCGACGGGACAGACAATAGCAGGCTTCGCTGTGAGTCTTCTCGCATTTCAAGCAACGAAGCGAAGTATGACATGATACTGATACGTCTGGTCGGAATTTATAGCGCAATGCCATTCGTCTCAACGGCACGGCGTCTTCGTCCTCCGCCAGGCCCTCGGCAACCGGCGGAAGCAACAGCAGCAGTGGAGGTTCCAGCACCAACAGCTCTTCATCTGGGGATGACTCTTCCGACAGCGGTGTAGCACGCAACGCTATCGTCGGAACCGTTGCAGTGATTCCTCTGGCTGTGATCGCTCTTATGCTCTAAAGTCCATCCTGAACGAAGCACGATATATGTGGCTATGGTCATTCTGCTAGAATCGTCTCTTCTAGTTTGACTTGAAGTTCGGTTTCTTCTGCCCCTAATGCTGATGCTTATACCCCGCGGACTTTCCCCTACGCAGCCACGCTTTGTCCCGCCGCTCCCTCTGCCTTCTTCGAAGCGTGCCACGAACGGCGAGGCATCAAACGGCATGCGTTGGATGCACATTCGCATGTACCCCCACCCCTTCTTTGTACTGTCTGTCGTTTCTCATGAACGATTTTTGTTGTGCTTCATATATACATACATACCTACTTAGACTTTGTTGCGCTGTATTGTGGTTTTATTTAGTCTAGTGTCGCACATCTGTCTGCAACATGATAGTGTCTCCGTCCCGTCAGACTGGGCTCCCTCTCGTGTACTGTGTTTTGTGCGTCGTGTGGTAAGTGTGTGTAATGTACATTTCTTTACTTCATGGGGACAGGGCAATTTACTCCTCAAGGCATATGGTATTCTACACCGCCTCAGCTTCAGCCTCGACTTGGCTTTCCAAGATGTCGTAATGCCCCGGTCTAAAAAATAGTCATCAGCTTCTCCTTCATCCTCTGCCGAACGCTACGAAACGTCGAGCTTTACTGAAGATGGGTCTCACCTATACAGCAGAACTGGCGGCTTTCCTCCATCATTCTCGATGCCCTCCTCGTTATTCAGGAAGTCGACAAAGTTTACCGTCGAAGCAGAGTGGCCATCCAGGTACGCCACTTGGATATTGATCTTGAGGGCTTTAGTGAGGGCGGTAATCTGGATGTGGTCTTCTCGTGCAAACAGTTCCGATCAGCATATTACTACACAGTCTGATAGAAAATACATGTTTATGGACTCATAACGCACCTGCTTCTTTGCCAGTGGCCTCCACGAACCTCTCGCAGAAGTCTTGAGGGGCGATGTCCTCGCCTGTCTCAGGGTGAAAGAGGAATGGTGCGTAGTCTTCCACGGAGGTCCGGATGACAGCCGAGGTGAACATCCGGAGGAAGACAACGATACAATTACTTGCTGTGAACACACGACGAGCATCAGTATCCCGTCATGAACTAGATCTTCTAGTCAACTTCAACATACTCACTTTCTGGATCCTGGAACGCTTGCAAGAGCGTCGCGCTCGTCAGGATCTGCCCATCTGGTCCCGGCACGACGATGTGTCGGATCAGATTCACAAGCACGTCGTAGAAGTCTTCGAACACGAGGTCTTGGAACCCAGCTGCTTTGAGCACGTCAAGGGATGAGTCGAGGAGAGAGAGGGCAGTGGCAACGGAGATGTCTTTTGACGGAGATAGCAGCAGGCGTTCGATCCACGCGAATGCTAATGCTAATTCAGAAATGCATGGTATTAGAGATGTCTAGAAGTTCTTGTACGATTAGAACGTGGAGCGAACACTCACATCGGTAGAAACAGTCACCATCTCCTCGCGTCCTCCGTACGTGGGTGAAACCCTTTGAGATGAGCCAATCGATTTGTTGAACAAAGTTACCGGAACCGCGCTCGTACTCTTCGCGGAGTGTGACGATAGGTAGACTCGTAGAGATGAGAGGCCGTTTGGAGGCTTCGTCGTCGAGGAGTTGCTACATGGTTAGGCGAAGGGGATAAGAAGGTTATTCATATCTGTACGTAAGAATTATATCTATGGTAGAGTAGCGTACCTGTGTGAGTTCGTGCAGCTCAAGCGTGCTCAGTTTCGTCATGTCTTGCTCTTTCGGCCCAACGGCTGCCAATTAATGGTCAAATTATCTAGACAGCATCTGCGCCGCTTACCTGCATGTTGGCCTGCTGTGGTCGTTCCAGTTGACTCTATGAAGTGATTAGGTCGATGTTATAGTCACGGGAGGGATCTCATGAATCATCGTTACCTGTGGGTGGCTGATCTCGGTGAGACATCATGATGATGGTCACGATTGTCGTGGTATTGCCGTGACTAACTTCCTGTCAGACTATGCGATACTAACAACTAGAAAAGGGCAGAGTAAGTCTCCTGGTGCCTCGATATAACTGCAGCCTTTAATTGTGCTCTCTTTACTCACTTGATGGCGGTTTCGCTGAGTTTGAGCTCGCGATTCGCTTCCAGAGCCTGAGGGAGCAAGATAAGGTTATTACAGATCAGATCATCACGGTACAAGCCGGATGTGAGCGCCACCAGGCTTTTACCAAACAGTGATAAACAGCGCATTTGAAGCCCCAGCCTGAGGCTCAGCTGATGAAAGCTGAAGTGATACTATGACTATGAGGAGAGCGAGACTGCCGTTTGAAAAATGAAGGTGAGCCGACCATCCATATGTAGCTGTTGCACTTGACTGAAGAACACATACACTGGCAGCGAGGTTGGCACTGAACACAATCTGGGCGGCCTAACTTGAAATGCCCGTACTTATATTATACTGGTGGCCATCGACCAGGTACACTTGCATTTATACGTTCGTCTATCGTGTGCCAACGTTTTGCATACTGTCTGGTCGTGCGATCCCACCCTCATTATCGTTCGCTGACAAGCCGAGGCTCGGGGTCTGTTCCATTACTCGGAAACTCGAACCAACGAATGCCTGGCATGCATGACACCCGGGGTTTCGGCGAAGGGGCGGCAGCCTGAAGGCCTGGATTCCCGCGAAGAACGTTGTTCCATCTTGAGATACAACCTACCTACTTGATTATGACAATTATTCTCAACAGTCGAGCGACCAATCACACCGTGGCCTGGAGAAGCGTTCTCTGCCCTTCTGCTGCCAGTGATGGGTACTTTTGGGCTTGACAGAGCCTTGTATGACCGGTATATACCTGTAACCTCGGTGCGATTTATCCAGGTACGCACAGAACCGTCAAGCGCGGAGCGCTCCAGAAGCTTCGTAGACAGGTCCCAATACAGTTGGTGGGTCATATCTCGGAACTTCAGAGTACGTATCATCATTTCTACAAATCCGAATCTTACATGCTCAATAGACCCACCTCAACAGATCACGCATGTCGCGACGCCCTCACAAACGTCTGCACATGGTGCATCAAGATGGTATCTGTCTGGGCCACCGGAGCCCTAGCGGTCTACTTTAGATGAGTTGACGCCACATAGCTCGTCTCTAACACCTCTCCGCGTTCTTCAGCCATGTCGTCTACTGGTACAAGCGGCCCTGCACCTCTGTCGATTGACTTTATCATTGTAGGTGGCGGTACGTATAGGCGGTTCCCTATTCCGATCGTCTTTCATTAGACAATATTTTAATTCATGAAATGGCACTTAGGTATCTCAGGCCTTTCGACTGCATACACTCTCTGCAACGCTGGCCACAAGGTTAGAGTGTTCGAGAGGGCATCTGATGTGCGGCACCCATCGTCTGGGGTTCGAGTCCCTCCGAACATGAGCAAGATCTTGAAGAAGTGGGTCGGCGATGAGGAGCTCTACAAGACTGCAGTATTGAATGTGGCCACACCATGCATTGATAGTGAGTCTCCACTCTCA
Source organism: Irpex lacteus (assembly GCA_001986395.2). Taxonomy (NCBI): domain Eukaryota; kingdom Fungi; phylum Basidiomycota; class Agaricomycetes; order Polyporales; family Irpicaceae; genus Irpex; species Irpex lacteus. Next base: position 358,734 of record MQVO02000022.1, read on the forward strand.
TTCTATCACCCTGAATGCTTCTAGAGCGCTCGATAGTTGACTGACCCTATCGTTGTAGTGAACAGCGGAACATGCATTGGCGTGACGCCGTGGAAACCAGCAGTGATGGCAGAGACAGGTGGAGAATTCCTGATGATGAAGGTGCTCGACTGCTTTGGCATTGTCCTTACCTGTGAATGCTCACAACCTTTGTACTTTCTTCTTTAGCATGAAGATATCCATAGCATCATGTACCGTCTGGCTATCACGGCAGGTGCCCACGTAGATTTCGAGACTACCGTCACCGAAGTTCGACAGGGTCCTCCCACGCCCTCTGTGGTACTTGCGTCCGGAGACATCATATATGCGAATGTTGTGATTGGAGCCGACGGATGGAACAGTATGGTACGGAAAGTCGTTTGCGACTTCGAAGAGGGAGATGAAATTCTGCCCAGTGGCGTCGCCGTATACAGTGGGATCGCGACGGCAGACAGCCTGAGGGGCGACCCGGAATTAGAACGGTTTCTGAGATCAAATGAGGTAAGATGCTCGCTCTTGTACTAACATCACCTGATTTATGACAACTGACTGCATCTGATTATCAGTGGGCGATTGGGTTCGCCACTGGAATGACGATGTGCAGTACGTCTCTTTGTAGTCGCTGTTGTAACTGTTACTGATTGTCTTGTAATGACAGTATATCCAGTGGTGAGAAATCATGGTGAATACAGGGTTTCGAACGAAATACTGACCCAGGATTAGCGAGCGAATACAGAGCTGGCCTTTGTAATATTTGTACCAGACGAGAATGATCCGGATACCCCTCTGGCTGACGTTGAGTCGTCCCAATCCTGGTGTATCAACGTTCCCTCAAGCTCAATAAAGGTTGATGGGCTCGCTTCATAGTAAGAAGAACGACCGTGCATTGATTCGACGAACTTATGACGCCCATTTCTCACAGTTTACAACGACTGATATCAAAAATCCCTTCCTTCTCCGGCTTACAATGGCTAAAACGACCTCAGGCAGAAGAATGGATCGATGAATCTAACAGGATAGTTCTTCTAGGAGATGCCGCGCATCCCTTCCCTGTGAGCACTCAAACGATTTTATGTCCTACTGCCCGATAACAATTTTCAAAGCCAGGGAACACATACGCCACAGCTGCCTGTCTCGAAGATGCGGTAGTACTAGGGACACTCTTCTCCCATCTATCTTGTACAAGTCAGATCACTACTCTTCTCCATGCGTACCAAGAAATCCGTGAGACACGGTGTCAAAATTTGATCAACACAGACATATCAAACATGAGTTTGATGATGTTGCCGCCGGGACCGGTGCGTGAGGCAAGGGACAAGGCGTTATCGGTCACGATAGACGAATGGGATGAAGACTCTGTGACAAGAATGGAGTATGACAGGCTGGCAGAGATGTTTGGATACGAAGCTGAGGATGCAGCCATGGTACGCTTTGTTTATACGCATATTGCTTAGGTTATTTGATGCTGAGTTTTATGCTCTAGCAATGGTGGGTTGATTGGGGACGCTACATTCAAGTCGAAACACCTGAAAATAGTACAACGTTCGATCCATTCATCCAAGTGGAAAAGCTTTCGCTGGATCCTTGAGTTACATACAGAAAGTTGACGAACATTCCTGTCTTGTCAGTCACCTTCACATGGGCGCCATTATTAGTCATACGGGCAGTAGTAGCATTATATATATATATATCAGTACACAACGTGGCATGTCGATATGCACGCATCACATTTTGGGGTCTCACGAGACGCTGGTACCACAATACGAACATGCACGAGTGTCTGACTTCATAACGCCTCATGGCCCGGAAATTTAACGCTCAAGTTTATGATAAGGATTCGATTAAGGGAGTAGTAGTGCAACAGGAACGGCTCACACCGCCTGGACCTAACTGAATGAAGTTCAGTAAAAACGTATTGCCTCAAATGGTAAGTTTCCCACATGGTCGTATGATGAGCGCTCATATAATTCAGTCTGAGCTTGAAATCGCTTTGATATCGGGGTTGTTCCCGAGTTTTCCCAACGAGAGTGTACTCGGATACAATCATCAAGTGCTCGTCACACGGATTAGAATATCGCTACTATCGCTCTTACTAGTACACAGCGCTCAGTGCTATACATGCGCAAAACATTCATCGACTCTCATGCACAGGAATCACTAAGGTGACCATACCTTTCGAAGTTGGACAGCTCTCCATCGATGCCTCGCGGCCTGGCAGTTGTCAGACCTTTGAATGTAAACCTACGTAACTCGTGGACACGCGCTATATAATACAGCCGCTAGCTTCTCATAGATACCTATCAAGACGCTGGCCACATACAAGAAGGCGGGAGAGGGTCAGGTGAGCTTAACGCTATTACTCTGACGCACTGCTACTAGACGACCACTGACTATATTCGCCTCTTCAGGTAGAGTTTGATGATACCTCGCCATGTAGAACAGGCGTGTCCATTGTGGCAGTGCCCGTGTGAGTTGGCTAAGGATGCGCAGTACTTCTCCTCAATATACTTTGTAGTTTTTCACTACATCAGGTAGGCTAAGTATAATTTCGCTCTTCGAACTGGAGAGCCGGTAGCGCGCAATCTCTGATGTATCACTGCTCCCAGCCGCGATATCAAACAGTGACCACATATCTACATACTTGGGCACCCATGTATAGCGTGGCGTGGCCTTCGAAGGATCTGTGCGATTCCATCTTTCAGGTCTCTCAGAGAGTCTCCCAGGGTGATTCTGTTTAAACGGCGTCGACATCATGAAGCTTCTATCCCCCACAACATACCCACCCATGTCCTTCATTTCGCCAAACGATAGTGCTCCCTTGCGAATTAGCTTCGTCATTGTTGGCGGAGGTAAGCTACCCTCATCTCGTACGTGGAATAATGTTTCCGGAGCCACTGACGTTCGATCGTTCGTTTTGATTTCAGGTATTGCTGGCCTTTCTGCGGCCTATACTCTTTGTATGGCCGGACATCGTGTCAGAGTGCTCGAAAAGGCGTCGGAACTAGGGTATTCGTCTTGTGGCATACGCGTTCCTCCGAACATGAGCAAGATTTTGAAGAAATGGGTTGGCAGCGAGGAATTGGAGAAAGTCGCAGTCCTAAACACAGCCACACCATGTATTGATAGTACGTGATTTCACTCATGGCATGCTGCACTGAATAGGCTAAAGTTGATCATTCATCATATCGACACGCAGTGAAGAGTGGAGTATGCATCGGCGTGAGCCCGTGGAAACAGACAGTCATGGCTGAGACAGGTGGCGACTTCCTCATGATGAAGGTATGGCATGCAGTGGTCGAAGTCTATCTATACATTCTCACCACAGAGCGTAGCATGAAGATGTCCATCGCATGGTCTATCAGCTAGCTCTTTCAGCGGGAGCCGAAATAGATTTTGGTGTTACAGTTGCGTCTGTCTCGTCGGGTAATCCCAAGCCTTCTGTGGTACTATCAACTGGAGAGGCTATACAGGCGGATATCGTGATCGGTGCGGACGGGAGATGTAGCATCGTCCGGCAGGTTGTCTGTGATTATGAAGAGGATGAAACCCCTCTATCTACTGGCACCACTGTATATAGTGGTACGGTACCAGCAGAGCAGTTGAAGGATGATCCAAAGTTGGAGCAATTCGTCAAGTTAAACGAAGTGAGTAAATAATGTCTGTCTCAAGTCAACATCACTAAGCCAGATTGTCTAAATTTTAGTGGGCGGTTGGCTTTGCAACCGCGATGACTATGTGCAGTGCGTGTGGTGTCCTTGTGTGCAGAATAATGAAAACTGAATCAAGCTTGAACGTACTACTGTCGTACCAGTATTCCCCGTGGTAAGAAAGGTCTTCATTGTGCGTGGCAAGGAAGTTTACCATTTCTTATCTGATGTCCTAGCGCGCACATACGGAACTGGCCTTCGTGCTTTTTCTTCAGCAGCAATGCACGGATTCATCATTGGACCAACAAATCACGGATGAGTGCTGGTCTAATTCCGTACTATCCGATTCTCTGAAGCCGGAGGGACTCGCGTTGTAGTAAGTTCATACCTTATGCGTCTCAGTGCAAAGTAAATCCTCACAAGTGAGCAGTTTGAGAAGACTAATGGCCAAGATGCCCTCTTTATCTTGTTGCCAGTGGTTGCGGCGAGACTTGGCCGAGGAGTGGATTGATGAATCGGGGCGAATAGTCTTACTAGGAGAAGCTGCTCATCCGTTCCCTGTAAGTATGCTCTCACGTGGTCCTTTTCATGTGAAATATCACCGGACGCTGATGATACAAACAGCCAGGTACCACGTACGCCACAGCTGCTGGTATCGAGGATGCCGTAGTTTTGGGCATGCTATTCACACACCTCTCATCCGAGCGCCAGATTGCAACACTTCTCAATGCGTACCAGGAAATTCGTGAGGATCGATGTCGAAATCTGGTGAATATAGATACCTCCAATGCTGGACTGATGATGCTTCCGCCTGGTCCGGCGCGCGAAGCGAGAGATAAGATGTTGTCAGCCCCAAAAGACGATTGGGACGAAGATTCAGAAACGCGGAAAGAATTCGACGGATTGGCAGAGCTGTTCGGATACGAGGCAGAGGATGCTGCGATGGTATGATATTTACAATGTTTCACATAATCAAGGTATACTGAAGGCGTTACTTGACAACAGCAATGGTGGGTTGATTGGGGTCGTTATATTCAGGATGGACCGTCCGCAACGACTGCAATATGAAACCCTCAGTCGGGAGAGTGGTTCTACTTGAGACTATTCCAAACGAATCACTCCGATCGGCTCATCTTTGGGCTCAGGACGACGTACAAACCATAAAGCAATCTATGGAGCTCTCGATCCAGTGATCTGGTCTTACGTTACGCGTACCTCTCGCATGGATTTTCACATACTTACTGGCCTCGGTATTTCGTGCATTTTGCCGGATGACATTGCAATGCAATGAGTTACGAATCGAGATGGGTTGTGGGCTGAATCGGACAGACAATTGATGGGGTACATCATATGCTGTCTCATGTACGTTTTCAAATTTATGGTTTGTATACTCATGGGACCGCTATGTACGTACCGCCATTTTATCTTACAGAGTACTGGCAGTAGGCTCGTAACTAGCAGCGTGGACGCATGGCTCCCGATGCTTATCGGAGCAAGAGGTGACATGTATGACATAGCGGACCCAAACTTATTGATTCATTCCTCAGGCGATGATAATGACTTGACGCCTCTGCCCAGGAAGTATGCCGATTTCCTGTTCAATATGCATAACTGAAATGCTACCGTCACAAGCTCAATAGCTAGGACGGCCTTTACATATCGCCAGTCTCTCAATCGCGAGACTTGTGATCATAGTACTCACATGATTACCTCTAGACATCCAAGTTCCTGTTCTTGTCAGTCATGAACTGGCCTCGACTATAAAGGCGTTGAACCTTTGCAGTGGACCGCCCTCACTATTATCTCTCCCTCTCCCTCTTCCCTCTTCCCTCTTCCCAGTGAGTGCCAGTGCTATTACGCTGCATCTACCATTCATTCAATATGCTTGTTCACAACCTCCCTCATGCAGTACATCGGCACCATGAAATTCACACTGTCTCATTTGGTCGTTCTCTTCGCTGTAGCTAACACAGTGAACGCATTCTGCTGCATTGGAGGATCCCTTCTAGATCCTTGCGGGAAACGTAGGCGATGGGAGAAGGGCAGCTTAGCATTGTTGCGAGAGGAGGATCTTATGGCTCCCCGTGCGGCTGACGCAATCTGCTGTTGCGCCGCCGCATCCAAGGACCAATGCGAGGCGAGTTGTGTGAGTCATACTGGTAAAATATCGATACCGTCAACACACTGACCAGCATGATCCTACCAGGACTTTTAAACCGATACGAATCATGACTCGGACGCTGGACTTTCACCAATGGCGGACCCAGGTTACTTCCTGCTGTCATAGTTGCCACAAGTGTTAAATAAAATGGGTTTAAATTTGTTCGTCGAATGTGCAGTACTATCAGTACTACTGGTATGTCAGGGTGGGATGTATATAGATAGCCTGCTTCCCCGTCTTCACCGCGTAATCATTACTCTCTACTTGTCTCGCTACAGGTCACATTACGGTCCAAGTTGTGACTCCCAGTTACAGACTCGTACGTACCATAGTCAACTGACGCTTGCCAGCCCGGAAGGAGGTTTATGAACATTTCATTGAATGTATCTATGACTATTGATGCCTACTATTCATTAGTACTCTTGCGCGGCTTGAAACGAAATTGAACTGACCCGCGGCATACAATGTGGGGTGTGGCGGGATATGCATCCACGAGGTACAATGATATTCAATTACCTCCATGACGTGTAAGGAGGCATGGTTTGCTTTCATGGCCTGGTCAACTCTGGGTCGGCTGAGAGGCCTGTAAGGGTCGCAACTGCCGAGGGATATAGAAGGAGTTGGATTTCAATTGTGAGGGATTATACTGATAGCGGAGCATGCTGGGGCGCACATGTCAATTGAGGAGATACACTCGGGAGCACAGTGCTGCACATACTAGCATCTTGGATATCGCAGCGTGGCACGGGTACGCTGGATATAGCATGCTGGAGGTAGGCTTAGCACTGCATTATTCCTACCTGCTATTGCTCTGGATCACCAACACAATAATGCCACCCCACCGACCTGAAACTCATGAGAAACCAGGATGCATGATTGGAGATGAATTGAGGCACCATCAGCTTAATCAAAAAAGAAAACAACGCACGCACAGGCTGTATCGTACAGTCGCATAGTACTGGTTATCAATACTTGTGCCATGTACAGTCATACATGCGTGGTTACCAGAGTGCCGCCGTATTATCATTCATGATAATGCGGAGCATGCACACAGCATGTTAAATCAAAACGTTGTTGACACCTGGCGAAATTACTGGCAGATGGGAGGGGGACCCAAGGTCAGATGACAAGTATAATCACTGCGCACGTACTAAAGTCTCTGCATGTGGATAGCCTCTCCAATACTATTACTCCAACAGATAGTACCTCAGTCTTGTTACATCAACATCAGGGAGGCAGTCCGGTGCTGCGCTACCAGTTATGTTGCTTTGAGTTGACCAGCTCTGTCTCGCGGCAGATATTGGAGGTGTGAGTACTGACAAGAATATTTATAGTACGTCACAACTTACTGATTGGCCTATTCCCGGTCGTAGACATTATGTTAGGCTAGCTGCATATACGACGAGGCCGATGCCTTGATTCCTTTGCTCAGGCTGAAGGCGTTGCTGATCACCGGTAATCGCCGACCGAGGTAGCGATAACAGTCCACCGGCCTCGCTCAGGAGGCCGTACATGATGCATGACACACCAATTTTTCACGACACGCGTGGTACAGGAAATGTTGCAGTAGATTACCAGACAGTCTCTGCATGCCACAGACGGGCCCGGGCCGTTACGCAGCTGCGATACCTATCATATTGCCGCACATCAGTAGCCTCGAATGAATACATATAAGACGTTACATTTCGTGCCAATGGGTAGGCCACTGAAGAACTTCATCTCTCCAGCCACTTCCGCAAGTGAGTCAGCACTTTTTATGCACCGTGTTCGTTGCTCACGGACTAAATTTGCAAGATAGCTTCTGTCCAACCACCCTTCAGTTAACATGAGGTTCAACGTGTCTTATTTGCTCACCGTCTTCGCTATCGCGACCTCCGCCAACGCGATCTGCTGCATCTATAGTTCGGCCGGTAGCTGTGCAAGAGGTTTGGAGAAAAGGGGAAACCTGGCATTGTTGCGCGAGGAAGACCTTCTGGCCCGCGGGGAGCTCGAGCACGAGAAAAGGGCTTGTTGCTGCGCAGCCGGAAACGCACAGCTATGTCAGACACATTGTGTAAGTTTATGATATGGATTATAACAGAACATGGTATACACTGACCACCTCTCAACCGATCAGGACTAGCGGGGCTTCAGAACGCATCTACTGGCAAGCATAATGTTAGGATGTATTTCGCCTCGTACATAGTCCGAACTGCTGCTTCTTCGATTACAATAGTTGGTGGGGTACAGTACTTCACTTTGACCACGTTTCGTATGATTCGATATGTTGGTCGGGTGATGGAAGGTTGTAGTCTGACTCCGCCTATCAATTTCAAGATGATGAAAGACACAAGATAGTCACACAGGCTTACCATAAGTTAGACTATATGTGCCTGCTTCGCTTTTCGTCGATTCTCTTCACGACAGCCATCATTTCAGCGAATCCTGTATATTCTCTGAGATTGACCCGGAGCATGCGATACGGCCAAAGAGGGTTTGCAACAAAGATATCTGGCTTTGTTGAGGAATCGTGATCTCCAAAGTACCCGTATCTGTTGCTGCTCTGCTCCAGACCTCGAGTCGTGTGAGAAGCGATGCGTGAGTTCTACTTGGCGCACACTATGGTTGGAAAATCGATTACTTACATGTATGACAAGGGAATATAATTCGTCGGCATTATGGCAGTGTCATTTGCGGCTAGCGCTTTCTGACGTATACTTTGATGGCTAACAAAGTGCTTATGGGAAGGAGTTCTACCATTGTCGACGAAGAACCTAATCTTCATTCGGGAGTACCGCTAGATTGACAGCATTGCCTGACCATTTTGCCAACGAAACACTTAGACGTGTGCCAGTATGACTACCCGTACAGTGTACTTCTGTGTACTATAATCCTAGCTGTGGACATCAGTAAGCAACTTGTCTGCCCAATGGAAGATGCACGTCGCACTTCATCATACAGCCGCGCTCGCCGGCGTCTGGTTATCCCAAAATTGTTCCATAAGCTTCATAACCACCTCCATCGTCGCAAGGTCGATATCTTTGTCGTCCTTTCTGGCTTGTATCACGGCTTCATTCGTGGCTTCGTACCAAGTGCTTTTATCTCTCTGCGAAGCCAGTTCGTATTGATCCGGCTGATACCGAGCGTAAAGCTGGAAAGCCTCCGTTCCTTGTTTTGGCAAAGGTATGTCTGTTCCTGGGATCGTCTCCATCGGTGACTCGCCTGCAGGCTAGTTTAAGCACAGAGATCGTGACATTAGATAGATGGAGCGAACCGTAGATGTCCAACGCCACATGCTTTCGAGTTCTCATGATAGTCGTACGCGCTTTTGTCTTCGCCCTGAGAATGAGGAAGCTAAGGGAGCCCATAACCTCCACAGACGTGATCTTGACAACTTCAGGAGTCATGTCGCCCCCCGTGTTGCTGCATTCCAAGCAACGCTGCACAAACTGAGTTGTGTACATGGCACCAAAGTGTTTCGCAGTCATACCCTTAGGACAGAGCTTTTCTACGTCGACTGCTAGTTCCAGAGGGTCGTGAGGGTCCAGTGAAGGAACGCTTTGACCTGAACGACAAGCCTCTACTTCTTTAACTTTGTGCTGGTGCTCACGACGTGTGAGCGCACGAGACACGAATTCTTCGGTCAGCCACTTCAGAGTCTGTTCATGATTCCAGGTGCGAGGGTCTGTAGGATTATATGGAGCAGGTCCACGAGGTTTGGGTGGTGAAGTCTTGAACGGAGAGGCATAGGATAAGGTGCTAACGCTATGCGTTGAATCTTGAAGATGCGGGGATACATGGGCAATGATCATCGTTTTCGATGGCTGACGAGATTCGACGTCGAATACTGGCTTTATGAACATCTCAGTGAGACATACCGAGGTAAGGACGAGTGGACAGACCTTTAGGAGCATGGTGAGTTTGTTAGCACGCCAAGGGATGTGTACAAAGCCATCTTCCTGTGCCATCTTCGCCTTTGCGCGGACACACTCCTTGAGATGCATCAGGCTGTTGTTATTGTCACGAGATTCCAGCATCCGCTGCTTGTTATGCCCTTTCGAGTCCTCGTATCGTTCGCTTCCAGCTAAGCTAGCGTCGAACGTGAGCAAGCAAGACGGGCTAATATTTCAGTTACCAAACGTACTCGACTAAAATCAGTTGGCCGTCCTCTGCGAAGGGCAAGAGTTTGTTTTTGATTCTGATGTTCAAGAGTGCATGACTTCTACTGGAAGTAGCGTTGCGTGCCGTAGCAGATACGCGCCTAGAAAACGAGATGAGAAAGGAAACTGTAAACGATACTACCCGTACCGATAGGATAAAGCAGATGTGATCAGCTGGTGTAAGTGCTCCGCTGATTGTACTTGACGGGATATGAGCCGTGGTCTAACATCTCCATTCTGGACTCTGCAATGAGTACGTACAGAGTGGCGTTGAAAATGTCTCAACTCACCTTGTCCTCGTGAACCGCAATCTCTTTGCGGATTGGATTCCCTTGATCGTCCATAGCTAAGCCATCGACGGGTTCCAGGAGATCAGATGCTCGTTTACCCAGCAGCTCCAAAAATGTGACATTGAAGTCGAAGATATCAGCACCATTCTTGTAGTCTAACATGGAGTCTTGAGTTGGTATGACTGTCCTGCGTTCTGCTTTCAGAAGCTTCTCCCCGGCCATCTCGGCTGCTACGTATAAGTCTCTTGCCACGCGATATTCGAGAGCCTCCATCGTGTAAGTCTTGCCTGTACCAGTTTGACCATATGCAAGAATACAGGCTGTACCTCCGGCCAGGGCGAGAGGTATTATCTGCCAAGATATACAGTCAATTATGCACCCAAGGATACATCTGCATCTGTTCCGGGCTTACATCATTGGCGACTATTGTACGTTCGTACACTTCATCATTCGTCACATTGGATCCGAAAGCAAGGTCGGACTCGAATTTCTTGTGCGTGAGTGTGGGTCCAGACCACTGGAAAGCAGCAAAAAGTAAGTCTCACGAAGTTCAATAACTGGCAGAAGCGTACCTTCATTCCCGGAACATGAGCTACGAATACACCCGGCTCGCCCCTTACTAGAGTGATGCCAGGACAGAACTCGGGCGTATGGGCCTCGTCAGTCGGTTTATGTTCGTTTACATCTTCCTCGGCAGAGGGAGCTTCAGCAACCGAGCTGACTTGGAACTTCTCCTCCGCCTCATGCTCAAGAGGGGGACGCGTTCTAAACGCGACGATAACATCCTTGTCTTGTTCCTGTTGCAGACCATGTAAGGCTAGGCGGGATAGTATATCTTGTGAGGCAGACGAAAAGGGCACGGCAGGGGGTTGTTTCGACCGCCATTGCTCAAGCTCTTTGCGCAAACGGGGAAGGTGAGTGGTGGTTAAAGCTGCAGAAGAAGCCATAGTGAATGCGATAGTAAGATGAAGGAAGAGTCTGAGTTAGGCCAATGTCGACGTTTTAGTGCCTGACAGGACGTGCCTTTTTGTACTTCGCCTAACCGATGCCATGTGGCTACCGTGCATCAGACGCGTATTGTGATATGACCCAAGCCTAAGACCGACCTGAGTGATGATTGGCTGGGGACGCTCCAGTTCGACATTCATTGCTCTGATCGCTTCTTACTGACTGCAACAATGCGAGAATGATGCTAGTGTGACTCCTGGTGATAGAGTATATTGAGGCAATAGCGGGGCCGTGTCTGCTCGACATTCTAGGCGGGTCAACTCGTTCGCATCAACGTAATGAGAGTATAGAAAGGTGTTGTGCAGGTGTTGTACCAGCGCAATTAACTGACTCCTTCGCTCGTCTGACTCAACTCCGAGTCTTCATGACTCCACGAGACAGTCAATGCCAAAAATATATCCATTGCTTCCGGATCATTGGTGATGCTACGTAACATAGTGTGTGCATTGTGAGATAAATTGTATGCGACTGAGGACAATAGCATTCGGATCACTCACTGTATGATACAGCTGGTTTATTAGTGGTTCACATTCATCTTGTTATATCGAATGACTGGAACTGAAGTCGTGCAAGGTCGCTTTCATTAGAAAATCGAATGTCAGAGACGTTGGCATAGCGAGGTCCCGCTGCCAAATCCTCCTTGCTATTGACAATTTGAGAACCGACTGGATTAGCCACTATCCAATCTTTAAATGTGGTAAACTCACAACTTCGCCAACTTGTCCTCATCGCCTTGCGCAAGGCCAACGACCGTTCCATCCTACCACATGGCCTCAGAACAGAGGGCATTGCTTGATGGTGAATAACATACTGAGTGGTTCTTTACCCATCCCACAATTCCATCCGCCCTTGCGGTGGTTGCAACGAAGTGTCTGAATCCGACTCCTTGAACGCGACCGTGAACAACAAACTCGAAGGTTTTGAGAGACATTATGTGTTTCAATGAGGCATGCGATGTTGTAGACTGAACCAAGAGACGAGAGAGCATTAAAAGTACCCGTGGTGCTCCATAGCCACGAGCCGCTGAGATCACGCTTCGTGCCGCGAGCAGAGACGGAAATGTTCCACACGCTAAACCAGCTGTATTGCCCAATTCCCAGTGAGAGTTGTTAGACTCAAGATGAAGCTGCGTTCTCAGGCGAGTAGAAAGCTCAAGATACAAGCAGATTGAACAAGTCCGACCCTGCGTAACGCGCAACAAGACCGTGGTACTGTAACGACTTCTACAACGGTGACAGACACCAGGGTTTAGTTGCAAAGGATACCATGGCGCTGTACGAGTCCATTCCAGAGTTTTAAGAAAGTAGAGACAGAAGCCAGAATTTGACCAAATGAGAGTGGCCAAGCTGATTCGTTGAAACACGCTGCCGCCCTAATTACCGAACGCGGTGGCCGTTATTTGTTCCGACCAAATATCCTTCTCGATGCGCAACGAAATGGCACCGGAAAGTACTCGAGCCCAAACGACCACCTCCGCGGCCTGCAAGCAGCTGCTTCATTCTTCAAACTCTTCTGTTCTTGCAGAATCTGTGTCTTGGTCCAAAAATCTCAAAAAACCGTCCAGGATCCAGGGAGATCATCCGCCGACTGGCTCCCACGCGTCTGCCACCCTATGGACAATTAGCTGCATATTGGCCCACTAGTTGGATATGAGCAAGACAGAACGTAATGGGAAGGCTCGTGGAGGTCCTAAAGAGCGTTTGAGGGCCTCTATAGTAGAGGACGCGGAGGAGAGTGTGATAGAAGAGCGCGACAGGCTGATCCGTGAAAGACAAGGCACAGTGGAAGAGGTGCTGGACAGGCATGACGATTTGGTGCGTGCTGAAGTTCTGTATAACAATTTTAGACCTTTTAATTTATATTTCTAGGTGCGAGAACTATTCCATCTGGAGAAATATGTGTCATTGTTGTCCTATAATCCTCAGGTACGTCCTTGTCTGTCCTGCAAATGTTCACAAGCACCATACGCAAGGATTCTTCAAAGCTCTTCATATACGTCTCTTCTATACGTCTGCTTTGCATGGGCTGGTGTGGCGTACATTGATATGCTGAAGCGACTCTACAGGAGGCAAAAACGGATAAGAGCGCGGTTTTCCTGAACGTATGTCCTCCAGAGCCTCATTTCTGAAATGCAACTCATATGTACCTAGTTTAAAGCAACATATGACCTTGTGGATCATACCGCTACTGCAGGTCCATCCAGAAAGACGCGTCACGCTCATACGCAGCGTCTTCAGTCTTTGCAAACCAATCCAGCCGGTGGCCCTGCTTCTTCGTTAAATAAGAAGCACAAGGCACCCGCAGGCCACGAAGAACAGGATGGAATGCTCTGGACGTTGCTCGCCGAAGTCAATGCCAAAGCAAAGGGTAAAGAACCCCCTGCTGTACAGAGCGCCAGTGCTCCTGTTCGCCGCCGTGGAAGGCCTCCCAAGTCTACTCAGCCGAAGGCATCTACCCCAGTTCATAATGATGATCACAGCGCCCACACCACTGCACCTTTGCAGCGTCGGCGAACTGTAATAGGTTCACCAATGCAACCACCTCCTGCGAAGAGACGCAAATTGGATAATCACGCTAGTGAACGTGATTTATCTCTCTCCGCCTCTATCACCGATTCCAATCCTGCCCCGCCGAAGAGAAAGAGACGTGAAGGCTTGCGTGCTGCACAAACTGAGGAAGAAGAGCCGTCTGTTTCCGCCTCTGCTGCTCCTCTCAAGCGCGTCAAGCTCATCGTTCGCAAACCGCCCCCAGTCTACACTCATCCTCTGCAGCGGCCTCCGTTACCACAATTCGGATCGTCCCTGGAATCATTCCTCAGGTCGTATAAGGCTCCAAATGATGCTAACATGGACGAAAATGCCCTTGAGGAGGCAGCTCACAGTGACCTGGTTATCTGGAGGCAGGTGGATAATATGCGACGACAAGGGCGGATGATACACCGACCGCCAGACAGCTCATCTGGTAGTGTCTCCGGTTCGAAAGGCCCACAGCGGGCGCCTGACCTGTGGGACCAAATCATCCTGGAGGTGCAGGAGCGTCATCGTGTACGCCGTTATCCCACCGGCGAGTATGTTGCCTCGCAGGTTGCTAGTCGAGTCGTGGCATACTGGGAGGCTCAAGCGGCTCGGGACGACAAGGCCAGAGCGCTGGAGGAGAAGAGGTTGCGTGCGTTGGCGAAGGCCACCATCAGGCTAGTGACGGCGAAATGGAAGGAGGCAGTATACGTAAGTCTACGCGACTTCTCAATATCATCAAGCAGTCAATTTAGTCCTTTGTGTACAGTATATTCGCGATCAGGAGCGGAAGAAGCGCGAGGACGAGGAACGACGGCGTGGTCACGAGCATCTGGACGCTATCCTTGACCAGTCAGGACACATCCTCGAAGCTCAACAGGTGGACCTCGCCAGACCCAACGGCGCTTTATCTCGAAGCAGGTCAGGTAGTCTTTCTGCGGGTCTTGACCACTGGGCTTCTGCTTCCCCACCGGCAGGAGACGAACATGACTCTGACGACTCCGATTCAGATGATGGGAGAAAGGGCGTCGAAAGTGATAGCGACGACAAGGATGCAGAGCTTAATCAGTCAAATATTAATCAGCTCATCTCGCAGAAGAGTAGTCCTCCCCTCGGAGAAGAATCTTCTCGAGAGGTTTCTGAGGAACGTACCAGAGCATCGCGGACCTCCTCTCCAAACGATGTCGAGGAGTCTTCTACGTTCTCAAGGAGATTAAGTGTCTCATTCGCGGAGAAAGATACACGTATTTCACCCACCTCTCCTTTGTTCCTCAAACACCGTTCCACTTCATCATTACGCTTGGAAATCACGGAGGATCTGGATGAGGATGCCCCCTCTCACTTGCGAGAATCCCAAGCCAAGTGGCAAGAAGAGCCCTCGGTTGCATCTCCCCTTGCCCGGATCACCGACTTTCCCGAGTCTACGTCCAGCAGATCTTCCGTCATCCCCGAATCAATACCCGAACTTCAGCAAGACCACCTCGACGATCTTTTGGAGGCCGTCGAGGATGTCCCACCGGACACCCCTACGTCCTTGGCATTCGACTCAATATCCATACCGCCTATTCCCAAGGAAGAGGAACTCCCATCCACCATCATTTCCAGTTCTGATGCAATTACCGTGCATGACCGTTCTCCGTCAACACCCACCTCGATAGCGGTCAACGGGAACGATGCCGCAGAAGAGGGTGACGAGTCTGACGAGGAGGTAGAGGACGATTCCTCCACACCAGCATACCTCCAGCCGTATGCAGTAGCCCCTGTCACATGGGATAGCGACACAAAAGTCAAGCCACCTTTGCTTTTGCGTGGTACACTGCGTCCGTACCAGCAAGCTGGATTGGAATGGCTTGCCAGTCTACACACCAATCATTTGAATGGAATCCTTGCCGACGAGATGGGGTTAGGGTGAGTATAAAACGTGAATTGGCTATTTATTGGCCTCCAACTGACTATAATGGCGATAGAAAAACGATCCAGACGATTTCGCTCTTAGCCCACCTCGCATGTGATCGTGGAATCTGGGGACCACATTTGATCGTCGTTCCGACTAGCGTCCTCCTGAACTGGGAGATGGAGTTCAAGAAGTTTCTACCCGGGTTCAAGGTCCTTAGCTATCACGGCAACTCTAAACGCCGCAAGGAGCTTCGGCAAGGCTGGAACAACAAGTATCACTTCAACGTCTGTATCACCTCATACACGCTAGCAAGTCGTGACGCCCACGTCTTCAAGCGGAAAGCCTGGTACTACATGATCTTGGACGAAGCTCACATGATCAAGAACTTCAAATCCCAGCGATGGAATATCCTCCTTATGTTCAGATCGTTTCGACGTCTTCTCCTCACTGGGACGCCTCTCCAGAATAACCTCACCGAACTGTGGGCGTTGTTGCAGTTCCTCATGTCTGGGACGGACTTTGCCAATCTGAAGGAATTCGGGGAGTGGTTTTCCAGTACGCGTACTTTCCTATCCTCGTATCTTGACAGACGACTGACGTTTGTGCAGATCCGTTGGAGAAAGCCATTGAGATGGGCAGTGTACTGGATAGTGATAATCTCCAACGCGTTGCGAAATTGCACCAGGTGTTACGGCCGTACCTTCTCCGTAGACTCAAACGCGACGTCGAGAAGGAGCTGCCGAGCAAGTTTGAACACCTGGTGATGTGTCCGTTATCCAAGCGCCAACGCTTTCTATACGACGAGTTCATGGCTAGGGCTGAGACCAGGCACGACTTGCAGTCCGGAGTCTACCAGAAAATTGCGAACATCCTAATGCAGCTGCGCAAAGTTGTCAATCATCCAGATCTATTCGAGGTCCGACCCATTACGACGTCGTTCGCCATGTCGAGATCGGCCATTGCGGATTTTGAGATCAAGGAGCTGCTCATCCGTCGACAGCTCTTACGGTCTAGTGACGATGATCAGCTCAATCTTGACTTCCTGGGCTTTCACTTCGCAGGTGAGATGAATACATCCATCATAGCCGCGCACGAAAGGTCTCGCCTAGACGGTACTCCCTACCTACCCCTCATTGTTGAACTGCCCGAGACGCCTCCGAAGGACACCCGCACTGTCGAGGGCTTCCTCCGCTACAAGGCTCATATGCGGCAACTCGAAGCTGCTGCACGCTGGGAGCAGATTGCATATGTCAATCGCCTGCGCTGCCAGAAGGTGCCTTTTCTTGGCTCAGAGTTGCTCAACGCTGTTAAAGTCCCTAATACAACTATCACGCCTCTATCCCTCTTGGACGATCGCCATCGTTACTTAGACACAGTGCGTCACGTCCACGCTGTTGTGAAGTCGTATGAGGACCGAACGCGGGATATGGCTGGTGTCATTGATCGGTTCGCATTCGTGACCCCAACTGTGGTCGCTCGTGATATGCCTTCTATCGCCCTTGCGGGCTCTGCAGATATCGTTCAACAACTCGCCTCCGACACGTCCTTCGACGCCGTCTTGCATCCCACCCGTGTCAAGCTCCAAATAGCCTTCCCCGATCCATCCCTACTTCAGTACGACTGCGGGAAGCTTCAAGAGCTCGCTCGTCTTTTACGCGAACGCAAGGCTGGTGGCCACCGTATCCTCATCTTCACGCAGATGACGAAGGTGCTCGATATTCTTGAGACCTTCCTTAATTACCATGGGTACCTTTACCTGCGGCTGGATGGAGCGACGAAGATTGAGGACAGGCAGTACATCACAGAACGCTTCAACACCGATTCACGCGTCTTTTGCTTTATCTCCTCGTCTCGATCCGGTGGTGTTGGCATAAAGTATGCGGTTTGTGCCGTATTGTGGATGCTACTCTGTGCTAATGCGTGTCGGATTTATCTAGTCTCACCGGCGCAGATACTGTCATTTTCTATGACAGCGACTTCAATCCCCAAATGGATCGTCAGTGCGAGGATCGGTATGTCTCATCCTCCAGATCCGTGTCCCGCTCACTCAACGATACTGCAGTGCTCACCGTATAGGACAAATTCGTGATGTCCATATCTACCGCTTCATCTCACAGCACACGGTTGAAGAAGCTCTCTTGCGCAAAGCAAATCAAAAGCGTTCACTAGACGACATAGTCATCCAGAAGGGCGAGTTTGATTGGCGGACTTTATTCCGGGATGAAAGTGCGTTAACGAGGGCACTGGGTGAGGTGGAAGACACAGAGGATGCGCATGCGGCGGCTGTAGCTTCCCGAGAGGCCATGGAGGTTGAGGGTGCTGATGCTGATGATTTCGCTTGGGAGGGAGGCCATCAGAAGCCTGAGCCCCAGAGTGATCCAAGTGCAGGAGAAGTACCTGACGTCTCTGTGAGCGTGACTGGGAAGGCGGAGGAGGAACCCTTAGTTGCTACTGCCGGTGTTGAAGACGAAGGTGATGAAGAGGAAGAAGAGGAGGAGGAAGGTGGAACGACTGAGGACTATATGCTGGCATTTGTGCAAGCTGATATGGAGTTCTTCGGTGAGTGGAGGTTACCCGGGTTTAAGGAGTAATCCTCGGTTAGTTCTTGCTCGCATCTACGCGCACACTTAATATGACGAATCTCAACGCGATGCTACTTTTTTGTTACTGTACATATCTTTCTCTAGTGTTATGACGGGTTTGAATAGTTTTTTCGTCGCTGGAATTCCAGTTAAAGCTGTTCAAAGGTTCCAGTGGGTTGCGACTATGTATGATTGTGATTGTAATGTGTGATGTGTAAGCATCTTCTGATCGCGCCTCGCTTATCAGATAAGATGACACCGTGACTGCTTCGAATCAAGAGCGTGGTCGAGCTGGCAGTATGGTCGCGCCGATGTTCGTCTCGTCTCATGAACCTGTCACAACCATCGCGGAATGGTGCGAATCCAAAAAGGTGTGGTGAGCAGTAATCCCGGCCACCTAGATTACAAAGGCATGTATTGCACGAAGGAAATTTGGAACGCGCCGGAAAGACGAGGCTCGTCAGGTCCGAAGAGACGAGGACAACGGATGCTTTAATATCATGACAGATAGATTCAGTGCTGGCAGGTCAACAGACAGCAGGCGTTACGCTTACCAATATTGTCCGGGACGACGAGAACATCCATGCAGTCGGAGGTATGATACTACAAGTCCGCTTGCGCTATAGGCCCGAGACATGCTGTATATGAGGTGGCTGGCACTTACCCAGTGACTCTCGTGCAGTACGCCCTAAATCCCGTTCCCGACAGCATCAGATCCTATGGTGCTTTAGTCTGAGAGTCGGCCACTAAGTGGGCGGTGGGTGAGCTTACATTCCCCACGATCACGCCACATATCAAGAGGAAACATACAGAAACGAATAAATTAATGACCTGAGCGTCCACCTCTTCTGGCGACCCAAAACGCAGAGAATCGAAGCAAGCCAGTGAGCTGTGAGAGATGGAAATGCACGCCTGTTTATGACCACTCCGTGTCTCATCAGAGTGTCAGCAGTTGACACCTTTACCAGAGAGAATCAAGGTCATAATGTCGGGGGGTTCCACATCATTTGCGCCTCTATTCTCTTGTGCAGTACTTCGCCATCAATGACCTTCGTAGCAAGGAGAAGTACTGCATACAGAAAGAAGGTGACACTGTGATAAAGTTAAGCTGTATGCGCCACCTTCGACGTGGTTTTGTAGTGGCCGCGATGACGTTCGTATTCACCAGAAACTTGATGGACTGTGCGGTGGCGAATTGTGGAAGTGTCGGGCTTACAGGTGCAATTACGGCTCAATCCGGTAGACTTGTCAGACATATGACATGCATCATGTATCGAAACTTATTGGACACAAGAAAAGCACTAGAACAACAACTGACGACCGATGACCGACGTCTTGGTCAGAACCAGAACTACCCGAGCTCGGTGACCGCGTTGTGTGGCTACGGAACTGAATGTGGATCGTATACGCGACGGGGTTCCGTAGTCTTGCTGAGCAATCATATAAGTAAGATGATCTACGGCGTGTGCTGGCTGGTCGTGGAAGAACGCGAGTCAGGGTCGAAGCCGCTGCGTTCAACTTTGCCAGCAAAAGAGGGCGGATCAACTCCGCGAGCGCTTTAGATCAGACTATCAGATAAACATAGATCTGTCTTCGAGTCGCATGTACTTCAGCAAGGGTGACACATCGTAGCTGTAAAATCCGCACAATATTTTGTTAGAAAACTGAGCTTCAATGCAAACTTCATGCACATTTCTATACCGACGGGCACCGGAACCAGGCCTCTCTCACGGTGATAGCACTTAGGGCTCCCGCCACTACTTATACTGCCTCCAGCGTTATTGCGAGTTGAGCTCGATGCCTTGCACACTGTTGCGGACCCTTCCAGGAACGTTGATTCTGCACGACACCCCGTCTATGATTTATCACTTGGATGGCTGTCGAGGAAGCTTGGGCTGAAGACGCGGGCGGAACGGCTCACCAGTCGTCCGTTCCTTTCGGGCTCGGCCATACAAGGCGCCTGTTGCAATACGTCAGCCCGGCGGCACCCACGCACACATCCGCCCATAATGATTCCACTTCAAATACTGGTGGCCACCCGCAAGTCATGTCTTCCGCATTATTCTAGCCCCCTTCCTTTCTTCTTCTTGTTCACTGACTTTGCCTTGTTTGTCGTCGTTCACGACAGCGCACGCAATACGCTATAACGGTCAAATAGCGCCTTCGAGGCCGTCGCCGTGTAATCCTTAATAATCCTGGACACCGAATCCCCAACAAAACAAACATGCAGAGCGCAGAAGGACCGTTCAGAGGGAGCGTCAGCTCAATACCGCAACGCGATGAGCCGTTCTCTCATGGAATTCTCGACAAAGACGAGGCTTCTCGTCGGGCGCTCAAGGCATACCTGAAGCCTGTAGTAGGAGCCACGGTTATGATTTGGCTAGTAATTTGGTCGGTGCTTGGACTATATTGGGGTGCGTATTTACTATTCTTTGATTTTTAAAATCATGGAAGACTCATGTGCTTTCAGGTGCCAACTGGAGAGTATTTTCCGGGCTCCACAATCTCGACGGATGGATAGTAGACTTTGACGGTGGCCAAATAGGCTCGACAGTCGTTTCTGCGTATATGAGCGCCACCGGTGCGAAGGAGCAGATAACTTGGCGTGTAATACCTTCCAGTCAATTCCCCAATGGCGAGGCGGACGTGGCTCATGCTGTCTTGGCTGAGAAATGTTGGATCGCTGTGTCAAGTGAGTTTACCTTTACCTGTCGCCGACGCAGTCGTAAGAGTACTGACAACTATTATGTAGTTAGTGCCGGTGCCTCCGATCGCCTAAACGCAGCAATCGCTTCGGCGGACAATACTTACAACAACTCGGCCGCAGTGACGCTCTGGGGTAACGAGGCTCGCAATGAGAACGCCTAGTACGTCCTTCGCATCTGCCAGTCTCCTTGTACTTACTAACCAGTGCTGTGCTTTCCTCCACCGCAGCTCTTTCTTCCTCGAAGCACAGCTCGAAGGTCCCATGCCTGAAGCCATCGCAGCCTTTTCGCTACAACAGTCTCAGCAACTGGGTAACAACGCTGCAACCTTGCTGAGAACGGCACCGAAGTTGGTACTGTCGCCTCTGAATTATACTCTGGTCAATTTGAAGCCGTTCGACATTCAAGTGTGCGTACCTGCATTACTTCTCGAAATGCTGTTTTCCTGATTTTGCTTCGCTGGTCGACAGTGCGACAGCAGTCGATTTCGTCGGTCTGATTTATCTGCTGATTCTTTCGGTATGCTTCCTCCATAACATATCATCCTTCAATCCGTAACTGACGATTCCACCGCCTACGGGACTCAGTTTATCGCTGCAGTACGTCCTTTCCTTTATTACAATGCTACTACTGGATGCTTACTATTTTTTGTAGCTTGCAAACTTCCAAGCCCGTGTTATGATCTCAGGCATCGACCGTCGTCTTCGATTCAAGCAGCTTCTAATCCTACGATTCGTCGCGCCATTCACGATCTATTTCGTGAGTCCTTCCCCTCCCTCTTCTCTAGTTCCAATGCTAATGACCTTGTTTCCAGTGGCTTTCATGTAAGCAGCTCATACAGCCCTCATGCTATGTTGAGTGCAGAATAGTATACTAACGCAACAACGCAAACAGTCGTCTTCGCCCTACTCTCGCTCTTCTTCAAAGTCCCCTTCGACCGCAAATTCGGGCACGCAGGCTTCTTCATCTACTGGATGCTCTCCTGGGCCGGTATGCTTGCTCTGGGCCTGGCACTCGAGGCCATGGTAACACTCCTCACACCACGGTTTATTCCGTTCTTCTTGGTGTTGTGGATCATCGGTGCGTACCCCCGTCTTCTTCCTTGGTTCCCACGTTCGTTGTGCTTATATGAAAATGACTCGGTGTGATATGATGTAGTGAACGTGTCGGTGGTGTTCTTCCCTGTCGAGATCCTCCCTACGATATTCCGATATGGGTACGCGACGCCGTTCTACAACGTGGGTAACGCGACGAGAACGATCTTGTTCGGGACGCGAAATCAAGGTACGCTCATCTTGTCCTACCCTGTCTCTGTTCACCTCTTCTAACTCATGCTTCCGCTTTTCCTCCCCTATTTAGTCGGCCTCAACTTCGGCGTCCTCTTCGCATGGATCGGCATCTCCCTCATTACCATCCCTCTTTTCCAAGGCATGGTTCGTCGCGGTCAAGTAAGAGATTGGAGACGAAAGATGGACGCAGAGCAGAACCAGCAGGTGGAGGAGAAGCAGCGGAAGATGAGGGGCGATGGAGATGATGCTGCTAGCAGTGCGGGGACACAGGTTAATGTTAGTGAGGCGTAGGCTGGGAGGTGTTGGGCGTAGGACAAGGGACGAAGGAGTCAGATATATCAGTATGTAAGGATCAGTTAGGAGGATTAGTTAGGAATATTAGTTGGAAGGATTTAGTTCTGGAGTAATGCCAGTTTTAGGGTAACCATGTCTAATGATGCATGATTTATTGGGTTTAGCTGGGCTGGCAGTGAGATGCGCGTGCTTGGCAATCCGGGGTGAATATAGGGCGAAGTTCTTGTTTGAATGAGTATTACATTATTGTCTAAATAGTGCTTCGTTGATGTGAGAGACCGGGGCAATACTTTTAAGAAGACGGTATAGATGAGGTATCCTATCACAGTGTGAGCATAGAGGGTAGACTGACATGACATGCGTGGTATCACATACCGAGTGCATAGTGGAGTAAATTGTAGTATATATATATTTGACTGCCTATGACTTCCTCGACAGGGTATTCGAAGCAGCTTCTGCGAGTGCGTTCTCGCGTTGTACTTGCTGTAAACCACGAAACATAGCCTTCTTTAGCAAACGGGTTTCGACAGAAGGACGAGCGTGATATGAGGGGAGTGGAAAGAGTGTGGGCAACATACCTCTATCTCTTTCTGATCTTCTGCTTCATGTGCAGCCAGTGCCTTCATTGACGAGCACAATTTAGCATACGCTCTTTAGGTCGAATTAGCAGTCATGTAAGGTGACTGACCTCTGAAGTAGACGATGAAGGTTATCAGAACATATAATCAAGTCAAAATAAGCCACAAACGTACCTCTACCCCTCTTAAGTATATCAAAGTGCACGGCTCCCATCGTGTATATACCCCATCCAGAAATACCAACGAGCGAGTAGAGGAGTCCGCGATGGAGGATATCTCCGACGGGCATACTTCGTAGTCTTTGGAAGACAGACATCTTGAGCTGTGGTTGTCCTTGCTTTGAATATCGGTAAGGTGTACGCTGGGCAAGTGAAAGCGGTGGTGGTGGCTTCTGCCAACACTCGGCGGTAGAAAGGTCGCCTCGGCACTCGGGCACGAGTCGATCTAGATCTCACAAATTGATGCGCCTCACTACATCCCGCCCTCCGGCGTCATATTTGACGGGCTGTCACTCAATAAACGACTCATGCCCGCGGCACCGGTCCTGCACTGCACACTCTTCTTCTTGACTCTTGCATTCACAAGGAAACCTCCATAACCCGCAGCGTAACCCTCACTCCCTTCAGCTCAATTGCAGGATGAAACGAGTACATGTTGGCCCTACTATCGAGCACTACATGATCAAGCTCAGGGCTCCCAAAGACGGCTCAACAACTACGCCTAGTAACAAGTCCACCGAGCGGAAACCTGAAGAAGAACGAGAGCGTAAACCTCAGGCATCGTCTTCACGCGAACCTCTACCGCAGTCGCAACGTGCACACGAGCAATCTCAGGCAGAATCTCAGGCAGAATCGCAGGACACCCAATACGAACGTCGAGGGAACAAACAGCGCGATGCCAGAAGAGACATTGCTGCCGCTACATTGGACGCTATTAAGCATGGGTCGTACCTGCAACACGACCTCAGCGCGGCCATCTCCTCCTCGAAGCACAACACCAGGTACTATGGGCCAGACTCGAATACATTATCGGCTTGGGCTACCGCTCAGCCCTCATCAACATACCTGACGACAAGAGTGTCTCTCTTAGAGATCTCTACCATTGAAGGATGTCGTTACCTAGCCTCTTCATCCTCTACCGCTCGTCGTAAGGTCGCCCTGCTCAACTTTGCCTCCGCGAAGAAACCGGGCGGCGGATTCCTCTCTGGTGCGCAAGCCCAAGAAGAGTCCATCGCCCGGTCCTCCACCCTCTATCCTACCCTCATGACAGCTACAGGCCAGAAGTTTTATACTCTCCACAATCGCGATCCTAAAGAAGGAATCTACTCGCACGCGATGATATATTCTCCCGGAGTGCTCTTGATTAGAGACGATGGAGGCTCGTGGCTAGATCCACCAGTGGAGGTGGACGTGTTGACGAGTCCAGCTGTGAATGCGGGAGTCGTCAAGCGTAGTGCTAAGCGGAAGGATAGTCAAGCTAAGAGGGATCAGGAGATTGAAAGCGTTATGAGGGAGCGGATGGCGAGGATACTCCATCTGTTCGAGGTCAAGGGTGCGCAGGACCTTGTCCTGGGGAGTTTCGGCACTGGCGTGTTCCAGAACGATGTGGGGATGGTAGCAAGGATATGGGCAGAGCTGCTCCTGGAGACTGGCTCGAGATTTGAGAAGTCGTTTGAGAATGTGGTGTTTGCTGTGCTGGGCCGAGAGACGTTCGCAGAGTTTCAAGAGGTGTTTGGGAACTATGGAGTCTCGTAGTATCCATGTAAATTACTCAGATTATAAATCTGAACGCTAAGGTAACATATAGCTACAACTACAAAGTCCTTGCGATACAACTACGGAAGAATAGTGTAAACTCGAGCGGAGGGGATTAATTATACTGATAAGTACTCGTCACTCATCCGGCATCCTAGCCGACATGCAGCTCGACCGCCCACACCCCAAACTCAGCCTTGCTCGCAGAGACGATCCACAACGACTCCATAAATGCCGCATTCTGAAGGTGCCAGCGTTGACATCCTTGAGTAGGGTTACTTTTCTGGATACGCGTATCAGGAGGGCCGCGTACAAGGATAGAATCCAAGGAGGGATGACTTACAGCAAGTACTGTGCCCCATATGAGAATCTCTGTGCATATAAGCTGAGCGAACTCTTGTCGAGTACACAAGTAAGGCAGTAAAATTGTAGGATACGCTGGAATGTATCCTGGCCACTATCGAACCGATCACGTCAAATTTTCTGCGGGTTACGGGGTTATAGAGCGTTTGGAACTCACCGTCAACTGCAGAGTGACATCCCTGACACTTGGATCTCTCTTCTCCCTCTCTTCATCAAAGAGCAGCCTGTGTCCGTCATTAACGGTCCACATGCCTTCCGCAGTTAGTCGGACGGGCACACCTATCTTCTCGCCCAGGCCAAAGCTGACCGCTTCGAGGCATCTGGGCGGGATAGGGTTGGCGATTGGAAGCCGACGGACTGAGTATTGCCTGTGAGCACATCGAGTTAGTTACTTGAGATACACCGCCACGAAGGTAAGAGACACGTACCTGCTATTCTGGTCGTACCGAAGCCACGGATAGACAGTCTCGTGTTGGAAATCCAGCACAGCGGCCATCGGGATTTCGTCATTCGGTGCGAACCTTAACATGACCCTTCCATCTCTCTCCTCAGCGGCTTCATAAGCCATCCAGCTCTTATGCTTCTGTTTCCCTATTCTAACGCACTGCCCACCAATTTCTTGACTAACCTCAATCGCCTTCCTGTCCTGAGGCTTCTTGGCCCTGCCAAACTCGTTCATGTGTTTCGTGCAGGCCTTATGATGCGATTGGGGGACCCAGTCCGGTTTACGGTAGACTTGGGAAGCGATAGATTTGCAGATGACATGATGGAGGGTTGCGCAGCTTGCGAGGCCATGTGAGTTGCGTGCGCGTTCGCGTAGGAGATGGTAGATTTGAAGGGAGGCGAAGGGGAGGTTTTCTTTGGTAATCTTACTCCAGGCCGAGCTCGTAGATGTAGACGTGGGGTTGGAGGGAGCAGGTGTTGGTGTCAGGGCAGGTGTTGGTGTCAGGGCAGGTGTAGGATAAGAGTAAGCTGGTGGTTCGAGATTCTGAGCTTGCGTCGAAGAAGAGAGAGATGAGAGATGTTGTGCGGACAGGTTGGGGCTCAGGTATATAGGGTTGGTGGTTTGTGCGTGAAGCATTGATGGCGATGGGACCGGTTGCGTAAAGCCACTTGGGCCCTCGGCGTATGAGTACACTGAATTGTCCCAAAAGCCCACTGGGGTCTCGTGCACAGGCGTTCTCGCGGTATTTTGACGGTCGGCCATCGAAGGCGTACGCTGTACGGAAGGAGCTCTATTTCCAACCGCAGACGGCGTTCGACTTCCCGACATGATAGACACGGTCGGATACACGTCCAAGGAGTGAGATGGCTTTGGGGCTAGGATTGGTGTGGCACGTGGACGCGGAGAGGGCGCGATGTTAGGACGTTGCCGACCCAGGCCGCCTACAGGACTGGGAGCTAGTGGGTAGCTATCGTCTTGAGTCAAGTCGATTATGTCTTTCTTGCGAGGAAGCCGTAGAGGCGTATTCACGACGTAGTTCATGACGTGCTCGGTGATAGGACAGCTTGGTAGAGAAATAGTCGCCTCAATGGGCTATGAAAACATTCATTTGTGAGCGAGAAAGATGGCTTAGGCTGTGAACGCGACATACCATCCTCTCGGCCTGCGTAATAGCCTTGTCGAACAAACGGAATGTACTTTCATCCAGATGTGGTACGATGATAGGCTGGACAGTGTGTGGTCGAAGCGAGCTTCGTGTGCTCGGACTCGCCGTCATGATAGATGGCGCGTGTTTGAAGGGGATGGCTTGAGGCTGGGATGTACGACGAGCGGAATCAAAAGTTGGGTGAACGGGAGAAAGTGAGAGTGGACAATATAGAGCACGCACCGTGTATATGTATTGGCCGATGGCCATGGTCGGTCTTAGCGATGCACTGACCGGCGACTAGAGCGGCCAGATGAACAGTGGATGGTAATGACGGCCAGGACACAGAAATGTCCGGAATACGGGAAGGCCTTCGGGAGGACAGCAGATGACGCCCTTTTGTCGATCCCATGGTGCATGCGAAGGCGAGTGGCGCATTCACGACGAATGTGTAAATGACTATCAAGAACAATGACCGCGTCGGAGAGTGTGCTAGGCTAGTAGACAACAATGACCCGGGTTGCCTGGTTGATGAGCTGGAAACAAGGCGGGTTGTTACAAACGTACCTTGTGCAATAATTAACACAGATACTGCTACGCGTGCATGTTGTTAAGCAGGACCCTTAGACAGGGTCTTAAGGAGCCAACATCGCTGTCCCGCCGTAGGCCAATATTTCCTTGTCTGAGGGCATGCTATGACCTACCGTTGCTTAGAGCATTTCTGAGCTCTTGTAGCCGTGTATCATAGGAGCTTCGAGAGGACCCCACTCCCCAATATGTTTTATTACTTACGTGTTGCTCGCATGAAACAGCTTGAAGGTTGTGGTCAACGGCCAATGCATTTCGAGGCCAACTTCGGAAGATCGACGTACCTTTACCTGACTTTGCTGGAAATCATCAATTCCTGTATTCCGCCAACCATCCTAATATCTCTCAGATCGGGCTTTGACAGGTATTCAAAAGCTAGGTAAATTGTGCGAACTTGAACCAACTCAAGGTTGTGGTCGTGGTTGCCGGCAAAGTAGGCTTTCAGCGAACCCAGATGCCTCTGGCCATGGGCGTTTGATCCAGACCCGCCACCATGACCACCTGTATTCGGCCTCGCGTCGCTCACCTTCTTACCCATAACCTTCACCTCGCTGCTGGACAACGAACAAGAACACCTCTCTGACAATGATATCGCGATTTAGCAAAGCATTTCTTTTCATCATACTAGGGCTCGTGCGTGTTCAAGACACATTCCGCTAGCTGAATACGCCTACTCATCCAACGACCCGTCTTATCCGCTCTTCTACAAATTGGTTCCGAATTGTTACTAATTAATGAACATGCACGCATTCAAAACTCAAGTTTCTCATTGCTTCTCTAGCAATGCTACACCCACCATCGCGAGCGTATATTGATCCTTGGACAGGGGAGTTATTCGGCGAAGGTGGGGTGGAAAAGGATCTGAGGGTACCGGGGTCAAAGGGAAGTAATCCGGAGAGTGCCCACGGAGAAGTGATTATGACCAAGCTGGGGAATGCCA
Source organism: Irpex lacteus (assembly GCA_001986395.2). Classification (NCBI taxonomy): domain Eukaryota; kingdom Fungi; phylum Basidiomycota; class Agaricomycetes; order Polyporales; family Irpicaceae; genus Irpex; species Irpex lacteus. Next base: position 387,089 of record MQVO02000022.1, read on the forward strand.
CTGCCAAGTACGTCTATTCCTCATAAACATTGGGGGCAGTGTGTGCTGAGTACGCTCAATGGGACGTAGGGCTGAGTTGGGACGGGCTACTTGGAAATTGCTGTACGTACCAATGCACCGAGCTCCACGCGTTCTGATATATGTCATCCAACTACAGACATACCATGACATTGCGATACCCCGAGGCAAGCGCAGAGTCCTCTCTGGAACTACTTACAACGCCCAGGACTTACATTACTCCCTTTCAGCAACCGACGCAGGACCAGCGAGACGCCCTCGATAGCTACTTCCATCTATTCTCCCGGCTGTACCCATGTGGAGAATGCGCGGCTGAGTTCCAGCTTCTGCTTAAGAAGTACCCACCCCAGGTACGCTTGTCTAACTTTCGTTCCACGACTGAAATGTTTGACATTCCTTGAAAGACATCGTCGAGGAGATCGGCAGCGACGTGGTACGTCTCCATAACATGGTTTTCGTGACCATGGCATGTGTGCTCAACTTTGTGAGATTCCAGGCTATGCTTTGTACACAATCAAGTCAATGCTCGCCTCCACAAGCCCGAATTCGATTGTGCCAACCTCGATTCAACATATGATTGTGGTTGCGGAGACGAGCCCATCGGTTCATCCACACTCGCAAAAACTGATGCGGACGTACATGATCTAGATCGAGAAGGAGAGTTCGACAATGGGAGAGATGGTGTTACCGGCGTTGGCGTAATAAAAGGAGGAAGGTAGCTCAGTACTTACAGCTATAGCTCCAGGCCGGTAAGATTGTCGATCTATAATCCATAACCAATGCATCTTCTTCGAATTCTAACTTACCCCGTGCAAGGAGCGACACTGTCGTCCGTGTGCACGTGCCTGTCAAAACCGTCAGTGGATCGAAGTTGAGTAAGTACTAGTCAGCCTCAAATCAGGATTCTTGATTCAATATTCAACGTTTCAACGAGGAATCTCCGCCACGTACGGCTTGTTTCAAATGGATCTTTCACTGCAAATCTGCAGCATACTCGTCTCGCAGTTTGTTGTAGTGCCTCGTGATGATGCAGTTCTACGTATTTGGCAGGTAACGGAAGTTATATTAAAGGTACCAGTATTAGACGATCATGGTATATACTTAGTCTCCCTGAGGCGGAGTAGATAAGTTTAACCTTCGGGGCTCGGGATCTCGTGTCTGACTCAGGCGGTATCAACTATTATATTCGGTAGTACCATCGTCCCAAAGTATGTAACACCGCCTGGCGGTTGAGCGCTGAATTGAATCGTCTTCTGCTCACTCTCAAGAGATCGGGGTTCGTGCCCACCACCAAGACTTAGGGAAAACCTAGCGCGATAGTAGTGACACTTTGCAATTTATAATAGTAATACGAGCTCGAGCTGATGCTGGGTGCTCGTTCCAGGGACAGAGGATCCGACAGAATTTGGAACGTCGGCTTATTAGCGCTGTCGCCCCATCAGCACCAAGAGTACTGATAACACTCGGACGTCAACGTTTTGTACGGGTCGAGCTGAATGCTTCAAGTTGAAGATCGAAGAGTACTTACACTACTTAATTACAGTGCAGTAACACCGTAGCCTCCCAGATGACCGCTACCACATAATTTAGAGCAACGAGCAATGCATGTCACTGGTGTACCTCAACAGCCGCCACTGACTGTCACTGGCTACCTAATCCAGGACAGTGAAATCCAGTGGCATTCAACATCTATCGGCAACAGGTAGTAATTATCGTCGGAGATACTCCGACAAGCTCCGATGACTCTCAGTGGTGGCAGTTTCACTGTCACACTTCCCATGTCCGGGTGTATTAGGCGGAAAGGTGAAGTTACAAATCAGGTGGATGCCTTTTAAGGTAAATCTACTAGTTGGGCCTAATAACACCTCCTTCTTGCAATTGGCGCCACTGCATTTTTCACAAAGTCTATAAGTATCAGTGGCACCTGCAGGGCCATGAGACCCTGCGACGGTCCAGTGTATCATGTATCTCAGCCCTCCTGTGGATTAGCAGGCCTGCATTTGAAGTCATGCGGCGGGGTCACCCCCAACTCCTTCCTTCCCCAGCAACTTCGTCGATGCAAGAGAATAGTCACCTCGAAGCTCCGCCATCAAGCATTCACCCTCATCGCTTATACACATATCCTCTCGTCATCGTCGTCGACGGTGCAACGGTAGCAGCATCCCTGTTTTGTGCCTCTCTCACATACATCTACAAGAATGTTGTCCTGTTCTCCCTGCCTCCAATCTACCAGGGATATTTGGGCAATCATCACCATCGAACATCTAGACTCGGAAGACGTTACGAATATGACTCGAAAGCATGGAACCGAGTTGTCTCCTGGACCGCGAGCGTGTGCTACACTACCACAGTATGCACACTGGGTTGTCTACAGTGCGCCACGTTCATACTAGTATGTTTACGTTTCGATTCATCTGACACCTATTGATGATATAGGAATACTCTACCTGTGGCTTACAACAATAGCACCATGGCCGTCGCGTTTGGTTACATCACGGCGGCCATAAGCATTGGTGGCCTGCTGAGTGCCATCATCATCGCCGTGTTCATGCGACTAGCCGAAGCTCACAACCGCAAAGTAACTATACTTACTGTGAGTTCAACATGATTTGTTTATTTCCCTTTCCATAAATCGGTGGGATAACAAGCGATACCCTAATTCCCAGGCCGGTATTGACGACCAGGAGCGGGAATGGCGAGTCCAGCACATCGCACTCGTCCTTTCCGTTCCTCCTTGCTCCCTCATATGGTACGTTTCTGGGTTCTCACTTCTATGTGAATATCCTCTTGTTTGTATTTTGCTCACGGAAGCGACACAGGTCTCTAATCTTCATCGTGGCTGCCATGATATTCTTCCCTGGCGAGGCCCAGATGCATACCATCCATCTGTCGGCACACAAGAACCTTCGCGAGGGTCATCTAGTAGATGTTCGCTGCGCAAATCCCTCTCTGACAGACGCCCCTACGAACGACCAACCATCTTCCCTACCACCCGCTGCTCTCATGCTGGTGTTGACAGTGGCTGCATTGGTGATCCTGCACTTGTTCTTCATCCTTCGAACAATTACCCGCCTCATCAACACCAAATCCGACTCAACGTACAAAGCAGACAACCGAGACTCATCCCAACGAGTGCGCCCGAATGCTGGGACTTTAGGGCGAGCCCAAGCGTCCTGTAGTGATCGCGACTCCTCCAGCCGTAGTACCTCGGAATCCGAATGTGGACAAGGCTCTGGAGATAGCACAGAATCCGACATCGGTCTTCAACTGAATCTCCCAGGCTCTTTGGTGCGGCGGAGGCGTCGTGCTCTAAAGCCACCTAATATGAGGAGCATTCGAAGGAAAGGTGTGGTGCCCATATTTTGCGCAACGTAAACAATCTCAATTTGAATATTCTAGCGAGTGACCGTTGATCGACGCGCGGGATGTCTGCGGGTGGACGAGAAATCCATTCTAAGGTTCGAAGGGATAGTGGCTGGTTCACGAGCGTGGTCGCGGATCTTCGCATACCATGGACATTTAGGGTTATAGGATATTGACTGAACCAGGACTGTTTTGCATCTGCTTTCGTGCTATCGACTGTATGTACGTTTCTTTGTAGATTTCCTACGTGTTCGCTTTCGAGCTATCCTCTCCGCACAACATGTACCTTCAGGTTGGAACGAACGTTTACCTTCCGATGGGATCATATTCATCGCTCCGTGCAAAAAAGCGAAGAGTTATCTGTGTATGTATATTGCAACTAATGCACGAGAGCTAAAGACGATAAAAGCAAATGAAACCATAGTACAACGCGGAACACCTCAACCAGCACTAACACTAGAAGCTAGGAGGGATCACCGACGTGAGACAAACACAATGTGTAGAGAAAGATAGCACAACGACGATGGTATGATCATGACGGAGCGACAGGTATGCGTGATAAAGATAGGTCCATGCACCTCCAATCCGATTCCCCAGACAACATCTCACACTTAAGCAGTGGCGTTGTTGAAGATCAACAAGTTGACCGTCTGCGCGGGCAAGTCAGCGAGAGCATCGGCTGTCGAGAGCGCGAGCAACGCCTTCTTGAGCTGCTTAGGCGACAGCGTCGCGGGCTCCTTGGGAGTGGGAGCGACCTCCTCGACGAAGCTGGGTGATGGAAGGAAGGTGGTCATCCAGCTTGGGAGGGCGGCGTGTGCGACAGCGTAGACGTTGGTGAACGATGAAGGGACGGCGAGAAGCGAGAACGAAGGGACGAGATCGGGGGCAACGTCGGGGTTGAAGGTGGCCGAGGGGTAGAGCGAGAGAAGGTAGGCAAGGAGACCGGCGGTGTGAGGGGAAGCCATGGAGGTGCCCGACATGGTGGTCGTGGCGTACTTGCTACCGATGTAGGTGGACTTGATCGAAAGACCTGGAGGTAAACGTAAGTATAGATTCACAGAAAGGATACAATCCCAAACTTACCAGGAGCAAAGACATCGACACACTTTCCGTAGTTGGAGAAGTACGCGCGCTCATCACCAACGGTGGAGGCACCGACGGTCACAGCGTTCTCGGCGGCAGCCGGAGAGTAGTTGCACGCATCCCTGTTATCGTTACCGGCAGCGACGGCGAAGTGAAGGCCCTCATCGACGGCGGCGTTGACGGCCTGGTCGAGAGCACGAGACTTGCCACCGCCCAAGCTCATGTTGGCGACGGAACCCTTGTGGCTAGTCTTTCCGGTGGCGGCGAACTCGGCCTTGGCAGCAGCAGCCTTAGCCTTAGCCGTGTCCGAGGCATAGAGAACGCCAGCAACGACGTCGCTCATGGTGCCGCTTCCGTTCGAACCGAGCACCTTGACAGCGATCACGTGAGCCGCCTTAGCGATGCCGTACTTGGCGGAGGCGATGGTACCAGCGCAGTGAGTACCGTGGCCGTTACCATCCTGGTCAACGTCGTTCTGGGGAATGGTCTTGCCCCAAGACGCACGGCCCTCGAACTCGACGTGTTCAGTGTTGATACCGGTGTCAATAACATACACGTCGACACCCTCGCCACCGCGCTTGTCGTAGAGATACTTGGTGAACGTGCCCAAAGTGAGCTTCGCTCTGTGGCTCACGCGAGCGAGACCCTACATCACGATCGGAAGGTCAGCAACGTGATACAGAAGCCCCTGAAAATGTGATAACATACCCAAGGAGCACCGTTCTGGGTAGCTTGGCTGCTGTCGCCACCCGCCACAGCAATATCGAGGGTGCGAACCATCTGGTCACGCTCGACATAATCAACCTCCGGCATCTGCCTGATAGCATCGACGACGCCCTCGGTGAAAGTGCCAGCGTATCCCTTGACATGTGAGTCATAGACGTGTCGGAGACCCGCCGCGTCATCACCCGCGAAGTCACTGCTCGCGTGAACGCTCGAAACGAAGTTCATGTGGTTGGCGAGGAGAGCAGTGTTGACATTGGGCTTCAACATGACAATGTACGAGTTGTTGACGGTGCCATGGGGGTGCTCCTCGATGAACAAGGGGGCAACCGCTAGCGGTGAACCGGCGCGTGGCAACGCATGGGGATCTGTAGAGAGCGGGGATGCCGATGCGGTGAGCGCGACGGCGAGCACAACGAAAGTAAAGGAACGCATGGTGAAGGTCGTCGTGGTCGTCGTCGTTCGAGGGTGAACGACAAAGGTGGAGGAGAGAGAGGATGCGCTGCCGCAGCTCCCAGATAAGCGGTGGCTGTTTGCCTATGTTTGGCTCCGCGTCGGGTCATTGCTAATTGCGAGCGGAGCGAGCAAACATTGACTTACACGTGAATCTGCCTGGGGCTGGTGGTTTGACACTTCTTGGCGTCTATTTCGTCGTTCGCAAGCGCTTAATTCTGTTGCTCGTATCGGCTTAACTCTATGTTATACACCGACTTTCAGTCTCTTTTTGCATCTCAGGTTGCTGCCAGTAGGTTAATGCATTATATTTTAATTTCCTGATTTTTTCTAGTCACGTTCAATATGCTTTTCAGAGAGTGCAGCGGTCAGCCGCATAGCTCGAGGCCGCGCGTCCTGTCCGTCACGTCACCAGCTGCTGTTGTCACGGAGAGTAACGTATGTTACTTACTACTGGTTCGATGCGCACTGTCACGGTGCAGTCCAAGATATGCATTCACAAGACTTCAAGTGAACGACCAATCTGAGGCACAAGGATAGAAGCCGTCCATGAGCCTACGATGAAGAACTGATCCAGCTGCTGCACCCCGAGGCTATGAGCCGCTGTCAAGCTCCCAATTTACAGGCTGGGCTCGGCGGTCAATACATATTGAAAGTGAACATTGCATTGAATACTCATACTACGGGTGTAACTATAGGTGCGAAAAATGCTGTCCGAGCATGACTTAATAGGCTGGTACGCTGTGCCTGCCTGACTCGTCGAGTCAGCCGTATAGTCAGCCATGGCTATAACGACATTGCACATATGTGCTCGCAGTCACGGTAAGTAACTGCGCCGTTCAAACAGCCTGCAGCCCACAGATGGGCCTCGAAGTTTTGCCCTCGAAGCCGTCATTGCGACTCAGGCAACTTGCAAGTCTGCACCACCCAAGTACCTGTCATCATAGACACGAGATCCTCACCGTCGAAAGTTGAACTTGTTTACTCTGCTTTAGTTAAGTATTACTTTCTATACTGTGCGACTTATCTGTGATAAGTATAACAGACTGCGTTGTCATTCTTCGCCAATATAGACACGTACTGCTAGAAGTGTAAACTGTGATGTTTCTCATTTTGAAGTCGATCGGCTTCGACAAGGGCGCCGGGGAGACCACCAGTACTTTTGTATTGGTCCTGCCATTGAAGGTCATGCATAGGTTGGAATTAATCTCCTACATTCACTGAAGCTGTACTGTTACGAAAACACGAGGGCCATAAGTATTACTCAGCAGCGCCGAGTAGTTATATCAATCATGTCAAGTCTCACAGTTGAATGGTACTACTGCTTACACCTAGGCACGGAGATCTCATTTGGACAACGAGAATGCTGAAAGCTTGATACCTTCTGTTTCAAGGTGCTCACGTCGATGCTGGCTGACAATTCGCACGCCCGACGCAACTGAGACTCCTCGCTCCGCTCGCATACCCGGTACGTACCGGATCCATATTAGCCGCCTGTGCTGGCGTGCCAACCCCAGTTTCCAGCCACTGCCCATATATGGAACCCTCCCGCTCTGCAGCGTCTTCTTTGCACCGGTCCCTTATCACGCATGTCTGCCCCAGGGCACGAGAAGGGTGCTGCTGTGCTTTACAGCCTGTATGCTGTATACAAGGAAATCCAGGATTTCTGGCAAGGAAGTCGTAATACGAGTCAAGGGCACGCATCTTACCCAATCACGCGGGACAATTGCACATACTTGTGTGGCCACTTGCTCTCTGCCGCTCTGCCGGCGGCACCGGGAGGATAGATAAGAGCACGAAGCCCATCTCCACGTATCGCTTTATCAAGGAGAGAAGGTGGCTGATGTCGCTGAATCTACAACATACTTGCATTGGACTACCGAGCACTCCTTATTACCCAGCTATATTAATTGCGAACCAGGCAGACAACTTCGCTCGATCGAACAGTCGTCAGGCACAAGGAGGGCCGAATAAGGCAATCACATCCTTGGTGGCGTTTAGCGCCAACGTCAGCGTCGTTGTGATTCTTGATTCGAACTTCTTTCCTTTCAACTATTCCTTACTTGCTGGGTTATAAGCAGTATGCGGCCTGAGACTTTGCTACTACAACTACTGGCACAACGAGTGTTAATCAGGCGGTATTTCAATAGCTATATCCGCATTAAATCAAGAATTGCAATAGGGGATCGACATGAAGCCCACATGGCCGCAACTTGAGTGAAGCTCAGTATAAGTAGGCATCCACGTTGTAATTGTAGTCTTTGATGCCAGTAGTTAGAGTCATAGCTCTCTAGAGAAAAGCTCCTCACTAGCAGACCTGGCACCAATTGACTCAGTTTGTGCAATAGCAGTACGGCTCCGAGAGTGTAAGAATGACACTTATTTGAGTCACTCATATCCCACTGACTCCAGTTCTGAGTACGAAGGCACATATGTTAATGTTGTATATTGCGATCCCATTGTCCTTCAAGTTCGCCACCATAACTTCTATCGGCCTGATCGACACGGCGTGAGAAACGTCGGAGTTAGTTTTTGAGCTATCATACTTTTGTCCTCATACCATCATCTCGGTTGTTAATAGCACTGGTATATAAACTCATGCACCCCGCAATGCAACTCTTGAGCGACTTTATCTCCTTGGTACATCACATCGTATGGCGTCCTCTGCGGCACTGACGACGACGCACCTTCCTCGTCTTCGAAAAGAATTGGACGAATGGCGTGCCAAGCAGCCTCCTCCACAACCTTTCACGAAGACCTTAGAAGACATCCAGGCGCGTCTTGATTCCGAAGCTTACAAGCATGAACGTGGTAAGGACGTGATTGTCGCGTTCAGAACGCGTCCCCCGCTAGAACACGAAGCGGACCAGAAGTTCAAGGGCAACGCAACCACAACCGGCCAGGACGCGAAGGACACGACAACCTCTGGCGAAGACGCTGCGCAAGACGATGGAGGAGAACTTGAGTTCTGCGCAGGTGTCTCTGTGGCGAGTGCAGATCCAGGAGTGTTTGTGGCTCATGTGCCTGGTATGAAGGTACGTGTCCATCTATTTACACTATCATGTTTCTCGTATATTGACACCACTTCACAGTGGTCGGGTCCAACTCTAACTCATAAGAAGTTCGACTCCGATATCGCGCTTGGCCCTGATGTCAACAACGATGAGGTTTATCAACGTACCGTGATCGCCAACGATGTCAGTTTTTCACATTTCTCGTACAGCCATCCTGCCCTCTGACTTGTGATATATATGAATGCAGATTATCCCTCTGGCTTTAGCAAATGGTACAGCATGTATCCTTGCATACGGCCAGACGGGTACAGGGAAGACTTACACTATGGAAGCTCTCGAGTACCGTATCGCCCGGGACTTGTTCGTGGCAGCTAAGAAGATCGGTGAAGACTTGCTCCAAGCAGAACGAAAAGCCACCTTAGGTGGCGAATCGACTGAGGATGCTGGGAAGAACGACGAAGCGGTGGGTGATGACGGGGTTTTTGAGTTCAGCGTGACCTTCCTGGAGCTGCTGGGCAAGCGGGTGGTCGATCTCCTCGAGCCTGTGGAGGGACTTCCGGTGGATGAGCAGGGCAATCCTGTCAGGAAAGAGGTCCCTATCAACGAGGATAAGGTATGTTCGATATTTTCATCTCATCATAATTCGTCGTGACCTACCGTACCTCGTTAGAACGGGGACGTCAAACCACGCGTTAACTCACGCGTTGTTGAGTCGGCAGATCAATTGCGGGAACTGATCACGTCTGCGCTGTCGTATAGGTACGATTCAGTGTACCATTGATGTATATGTCAAGATGCTGATGTTGGTCCAGACGCGTTTCTGCTACAACGCGTAACGCCACATCCAGTCGCAGCCACGCTTTGCTCAGCATCCGAATCAAGAACAAGCTCCTACCTTTCGCTCAAGATGGTCAATTGATCTTAGTCGAGTACGTCTCCCCATCACCCAGGGCATAACAGGCAAGTACTCATGAGTGTAATACCAGTCTTGCAGGTAGCGAGCGATACGAGGACTCAAAGGGCCATGACAAGAAGCGCATGGTCGAGTCTCGAGAGAATAATAACAGTTTGATGCACCTCAAGGAATGCGTTCGCGCGAAGGCGAAGATGGCGCAAGAAGACGGCTTTGTGCATATTCCCTGGCGGGCCAATAAGCTGACTATGCTCCTAAAGGTAAATATGTCGTGTATCGAACCGTCCTGTACCCTACGCTAAATATGTATAGCCCGTCTTTGATGTAGAGTCCAGGCAGCCCTCAAAGACGTTGATTATAGCCCATGTATCTCCTCACATCCAAGATTCTGCGCACAGCGTCAGCACCCTCTCCTACGCGTCCCCGTTCAAGACAGCCCCTCCGAAGCCCCGCGGTCCAGCTCCATACAACCCCGCCGATCCACGCACTTGGGACCACGATCAAACAGTCGAATGGCTCACAGCCCAGTTCACTAAAGCCGCCAAGGCTCGTCGCGCCCACGCACACAAACTTAAAGAGAAAGATGCCGCGAAGAAAGGGAAAAAGGTCGCACCTCTGGACAACAATGCACCTGTAGTACTGGCGGTAGACGTAGAGAGGTTATGTCCTCCCGGCATGACGGCGCGCAACTTCGGTGCGATGTACTCGATCGAGTTCGTCCAGCGGTGTCTCGAGGCCAGGAACATCAATGCGGGGAAAGAAGTGACGGCAGATGTAGTCAAGAACGTCGGCGGGGACGTCATCGCTCAGTTGACGTATACGATCCTAGTCGCCAAGACGAAGAGTAGGAGGGAGATTATGAAGAGTCGGAAGACGGTAAACGTGGATAAGACGTATGGTGCGTGCACTTTCCCTCTCAGACGCTCACACTATACAAATGACGTGTGTTCCGGGTATGACTTTCCAGGTGATAACCCGTGGAACTCGGTTCCTGGGACGAATATCCCCAAACCTGAGGAGGGGACACCGGCATACGAGCGGTTTATCCGGTACACGCCCGATCAGTATCTTATCGCTGCACAGAGGCAGAAGGCACTCTGGGACGAACGTATCGCACAGGCTCTCACAGAGACTCGTGAGTCAGGAAAGGAGAAGGACATGGTGAGGTTTGAGACTGTCATGCAGCTGATGGACGAGTTTTATGAGAAAGTGGATGGTCCTGGAGGGCAGAAGCCTGCTGAACAATGATCACAGCTGAGGTCAGGTTTTCTCGCAGTAGTTAAATCGTACCTTACGCGATCAACATTCATTTCCAAGCACTCACTCCAATTCCTAGAAAGTGTCTCCATGGAATCATATTGCCGTCGCATAAGAATCAATTTACAGCACTAATGACAGTTCTGCTACGTCGACTATCTCCAAACACGGGTTGAAAAAATGGTGTGTACAATGTTAAAATGTTCCGTCTCACGCATGCCGACTCATTTTTCGTTGTTGGTCGCGCAGAGCCCGAGTCCAAGCGGTCTTGAATGAAGAATGGAAGTCTGCTTTGCCAACTTCTATGAGAGGAAACATCTTAACCGCTGTCGACTTTGTTATCGCACTCCACTTCGGCGTATGACCCTTGTTGCTTTGGGTTATAGGCAGGTATCTCCCCTCCTGAAGCCGCTTGCGATTAAACCACCTGACCTTGCAGTAATACCCGACGGCACTGAGATGAACAATAGTCTCTTGCTGTGGATCGTTCTCGAACGCGAAGCGGACTTGATTGTACACTTGGCTCCTCATGTCATTATCGAGGATCTTTTCGACTGCTGCAGTGTACGTCGGCTCGCTCAGGCTATGCGTTGAACTCGGCTTTGCCGGTAATGGCTTTATCTCCACAATCAACATGATCCGAGTCAATGGCGCGTAGCGTGGAGGAAATACGGTGTCAAGGAACACACGCTCGGCTTCGGGGGGAATCTCCAGAAACCTTTTGAGCTTCACTGTGAAGTCCGGATACTGACGCATGTCAACTTGCCGCTGGGGTTGTGAATCGCCGGCTCCAGATATCGACAATGTGTCGGAAAAAGCGGCACTGATACTATCGATAGCAAGGACGCTACTACTCGCTGCGCTAAGGCTCTCGAATTGGCCTTCTTGTGCTGGATTTTGGCGTGTGTTACGTCGAGGTTGGTCGCTCTCTGCTTTGAAACCGATTGGAACATTTATCTATCAATATTACGCCTTTAGAAACGAGGATATTGTGACACTGACCGCCTTCCGGCTGTTCTGCAGGCCATGGAGACTTTGTTAAAGCATCTTGAGGGTGCACATTCAGAAATTCTTGCGTCGGGAGAGGAGTGTGCATCACAAAATCCCAGAGAACGCGGTTCCATAGCCCGTACCAAACCGCTTCCAACGACGTTTCTTCTGTGTCGTCCCACGTTGCTCGGTAATTGATGATGTTGAAAGCCGCCATGGGTGATGATTCCTCGTTTGCCAAAGCTGACCTGGTGTTTGTAGGCATCTTCACGCTGAGGGCAGAGATAAGTTTGTGACAACTTGAATGTGGCTTAGATGTGGCTGTCAGAGACTGAAGGGGGGGAGGGCAGTTGGGAGTAATTTAGCTTGGGCTGGTCAGTTTATATAGCCCTGTTGCCTTCAGATTTTTCCATCAAAGTGAAACTTGTGTAATGAAGTAGTGGCGACTCGCCACAGTGGCAGTTGGCCTGATTCAGCTGGGTTGGCACTGGTAGTACTGGTACCGCCATTGCTAAGGTGGCGTGCAGTGGCATTGCTGACTTCGGTACACTGGATCTCGCGCCACTGCTCGAATTCGTTTGCCATGCTGCCAATCCTGATACTAATTAGAATGATAATACTAGGTAACCGGGTTCACACCTTGACGCCACGCAGAGCCTTATAGAACGGCAGTGTCCAAGTCGACTGTTCAATACTACTCGTATGGGTCAGAATACAAGAGACGTCGGACCCTGTTCTGTACAACATTGTAAATGTGACAGTACGACGCAAGTGTTGTCGGGTTGTGGCCGGTGGGCCACTGGCCTGGGTGATTGTGGCATTAGTCCGGGCCGCAGCCCGGCGGCTGTTGTGGCGTTACTTACTTAGAACTTCAAGTTGAACAGCCTCTTCCACCAACTTCCACCGCCGGCGGCCTTTACGCCTGAGCAAGAAGGCCACTGTCTGATATAAATACCACTCGCCTTACCAGGATCTGCATCCATTATCACCCCAACCATTCGACATACAACTCATACTCATTCTCTGAAGATCGCCAACATGCCCGCTCAACAGCCCTCCATAGCTGCATCTCTCTCCCCCGCCCGGATGGCCGATGCTACTCTCGTAGCTACTATGCTGCAACGAGCAAGGCCAAAGAAGCTTAACGATCCTAAGACATTCGCAGACGTCTTTCGTTCCTGGCAAATCAAGCGAAACTCGCCTCGTAAATCTAGCAATGATGACAAGGAATTTCAGAGGGTATGTGGCACCAGGCACGCACGTGTTCGCCAGCAGTCATGAGAGTTTGTGGCAGTCGCTAAACCTCTTCTTCATTCTGTCATACAGGCAGAGAGCTCGCTTCTCGAGCACTTCCCGCTCCAAGAAGACCAGGTGGCTCGATTTATGAACATTTGTCGTCAATTGAAATACAGATGCCCAATAATGTTCTTTGGCTGGGTCGTCACCATCGAAGAGATCGTCAATCTAGCACGCGATCGAGGAGCCCTCGTAATCCTTGAGCAGGAAGAATGTTTCGACGCGGGAGACCCCAACGTTCCCAAGGGCGCGACACTCGAGAATGGTATCTACGTATTCTCCCAGCCCATTCTTTCAACATTGGAAACTGGCAATCGTCTTCTCCACATTGGAAAAGAGCAACTAGGGATCGACACGCGTACCGACTATTTCGACATCAATTATGTCGCGCACGGTCTTGACGATATGGACCCATATGACGAGAAGATTATGTTCATTACTATCTACAGCAATACTGACCTCTCCCCGGGCAAGAAGCCAATCCCGTCTGCGAAGGAGATCAAGCAGATGCAACAGTGGTTAGGTTTTGATGATCGGATGCCGGGATGGTGGTTCTCGCAAACAGGACTGCTATACTATTAGATGGCGAGCCAGCAATGACATACTAGATTTTAGACATTGAAGCCACCATTATACTTAGCCTACTCAGAACCGTGTACAGCCCTATATATTGTCAGCACTGGTGACTACTTCGATGAGTAACTTCAAGTTGTGTGTCTAGAATGTCCGATTTAACGGCTACTGGTGATTAAGTACGTACTATAGCTATATACTAATCGTACATAGCCTATTTGAGGTTCGAGAGGCCAGTTGCAATTGCACAGCTGGGGCGCCAAAAAGCTGACGACACGCTGTGCCCTGTTTCAACATCTTTTCCTCAACTACCTCCTTTCAGATTAGAACTCGTTCAGAATCCCAGCGATAGTATTACCCCTACTATTCTGTAACAGCCGGCATGGCCACAACTCTGGGTGCTCCTGACACTACCAAAATATCCCGCATGTCAGCGCGATTATCCTCTCTGAAGGAGGTAATACGCCCGAAAGACCTCCATCCCAGTCGTTTCATCCCCCTCATGGAACAGTGGCTAGATAGACGGCAACCGCTAACTCGGGAAGAATGCATTAAACGTGGCATTTCCTGTCTTCCGGGGGGCGGCCGAACTCCAGAATACGTCAAGGTACGTGGTGTGCGTGTAGTAGCCCGAACAGACTTCTAAAATCAATGAGCAATAGGTAGAAAGCGAGCTGATGCACCTGATGCCAATAAAGGGGGAACATTTATCCAAGATACCAACACTTCTCCCTGATCTCACCGCACAGTGCAAACCTCCGACGATGTGCTTTGGCTGGGTCATTGGCGCGGATGAGATCGAGCAGCTAGGTCGTGCGAAGGGGCAATACATGGAGTTAACCCCTGTGGACTATTACGAGCCAGAAGATCCGGATCGTCCTCAAGACGTCGATGCTGTCTTCGAAGATGGCGTCTACGAAGTTCGCGGAGAACCTTATTTCTCTCCGGAGTGGACAACAGATGGTCTCCTTCTAATGGCCAAAAAGGAGTTGCGACTTAACGATAAATATGTTGGGCGTTGTCCTTATTTCACGAGAGACGGCGTCACCTCGGGATTCGACCAAAGAGATACTGTGTTCGTGAGCATTTACACCAATCTCGACTTGTTGCCGCAACAGCAGGCGAAAGCGCCGCTGCCCACCCGCGACGACATCAAGCGGATGCAGGAATGGCTTAGCCTCAAAGGAGAGCATAGAGAACCGGGCTGGTGGTTTTCAGTGGTAGGGCTAGCCAGAACTTCGTGGAGGCAGTATTGGATTGAGGGTGATATGTAGTGTGCCGTAGTCTGCTTGGTGCGCCACCTGTAACTTGAAGTTGACCGTGGCGGTAGTATGTTGGATATGTTGTATATGTAGAGCTTTAATTCACCATAACGTCATTAATAACTTCAATATCCTATAGCGACTAGGAGACCGATGTAGATCATGATGCCATTTCTGTAACAGTCAACTTCAAGTTGAAGTTTTCACAACCCGAGTACAGCCTACTCACTGACAGAATCATGCACTGTCTTATACATGTCGGTACTAGTAGTACTCTGATACAGTAACTTGAGCGCAGGCGCGTGGAGTTGAGCATTCAATAAAGAATCCGAAGTGTACTGCGCAACCTCCATTGTCGATTTAACGGCCACTGGTGATACGGAACGCCGAGAAAGCCTGGCTACATAACTCTGCGTTGACGACATCTGTTTCGGCATCTTTTCCTCAACGACCACTTTCCGATTCGTACTCAGCTCAAAATCCGCAAGGTAGTATTACCTATCACTGTTAACATCTGTCATGACCACAACTCTGGGTGCTCCTGACGATATCAAAACCTCTCACATGTCAGTGCAATTATCCTCTCTGAGGGAGGTGATACGACCAAAAGATCTTTCTCCCGATGTTTTCACTCCCTTGATGGAGCAATGGCTAAAGAGGAAGCAACCATTACCTCCGAGGGCATTAGGTGAAGACCGGAGCATCCCCCGCGCCCCGAGGCCAAAGCCAGATAAAGAATCGGCAGATAAATACTCACAGGTATGTGGCATAGAACTATTGTGTTTCAACGTTCCTCGGAATAACCAAAACCATGGAAATGCGCTGAACAGGTGGAAAACGGTTTAATGAGCCTCTTGCCAATCAAAGAAGAGCAATTGGCCAAGATACCGTCGCTTCTTCCTGATCTCACGTCAAAGTTTAAGCCCACAACGATGTCCGAGTCCTTTGGGTGGGTCATTGGCTTAGCTGAGATCGAGCAGCTGGGCCGGATGAAAGGCGAATACATGACAACGAGGCCCATACTACATTGTTACGAGCCAGGAGATCCAGACTGTCCCGAGGATGCTGAATTTGAAGATGGTGTCTGGGAAGTCCTGGGCGAAGAGGTCTTTTCCCCCATATGGACGGCGAGCCGGCTTCTCAGAAGGGCAAAAAAGGAGTTGGGCCTTGACGATAAGTATACTTACACTGGGCGTTGTCCATATTTCAGAGTCAACGGCATCACCGCGAAATTCGACGGGGCGAAAGATACCATGTTTGTGAGCATCTACACCAATCTCGATTTATTGCCACAACAGCAAGCGGAAGCACCGCTACCCACCCGCGACGACATCGAGAGAATGCAGGAATGGCTAGGCCTCAAAGGAGATCATCGAGAGCCAGGGTGGTGGTTCTCATTAGTAGGGCTAGTTAAAACTACTTGGAGGCAGTATTGGATTGAGGGTGATATGTAGTCTGATGTATTGGAGTGTGGCCTGCTTGGCTCTCCGAGTTTACCGTACGCTAGGCACGTTGTATATATACCCCTGGGCAGCGCAGTAGTGTTTGAGCCAATCATGAGAATGCCAATGGGTTGAACGGTTGATAGCCAATCCTACGTATACTAGTAGTATACTACGCAATGATTTTGATCCTTGTCTTCACCACTCGGGCATTCATAGGTACGCTTAAGCTTGCTTCGTATTTCTGGATGTATGAACCTCTATTGCCCCTCATGCAGACCCTGCTACTATCAAAGGCCAACCAGTCCTATCTGTTGGATCTCGCCGTACAGCTTCCAGCGTCCATCCCGAAATATCTAACAAAGTCCGCCAAGCACCAATCGTCCGCTCCTTTGCATTGAGGTAGCTAAGCATCTGATGTGCGCATAAGCATTCTCGATGTTATATTGAGGGCTCGCGCTACTCACTACCATGTCCATGTTATATGAATAAGCCCCTGCCACACCGAAATTCGGCAGGAGCGGTGGAGGCGCAATGGGTGCAGGATCTCCGGGTGTTGCATACTCTGGGGTACCAGAGGTGGGACAAGCATATTCGACGATGAAGTCCATGATGACGAGTTTCGTAGTAGTATGGGCAACTTTACGCAGGTGCTTTAGCAGCGTTGTGGCGTATGTATCGGGTTGGTTGTGTAAGATGAAGCGGAGGAGGAATATATCGGGTGTGGACGGTAGCTGAGGCTGTGGGAGGAGGAAGTCGAGACCTTCCGTGATTTGTCTGGTCAGAAGGCAGAATCAGTCAACTCAGCATATCACTTACCAAGGAAGTATGCGTTGTGCATTGCAACCGGATAATGTTCTGCCCAATACTGGAAATGCTTGAGGACAATGTAGTATGGGTAACAGTCATATGAAGTACCTCTTTTGCGTGGGTGACCACAGTCGGTCTGTCTTCGAGTATAAACTTAACGTCTGGGCGAACCGCTGCTATCTCCAACGAAACGTGCCCTAGTCCAGAGCCAACGTCAACGACAGTGGCTTGTTCTGGCAAGGCCAGCCAGTCGTATACTGATGAGTGAACACATAGTCAGCGTTCGCCATAATTTCACTCAAAATGAATATAACTCACAATCTAGTATATTACTTGGAGGCTGCAGCGCAGAGATGCCTCGCATTGCGATGTTAAAGCGACGGCTCCGAAAAGCATTCTCTGGAAGATCAAGGTACTGCCAAAGTGTATGGTTCATGTTCAGAGCCTTCTGCAGTGTTGCATGATTCAACTCTTGGGAATCAGCAGTCGACACGTCGGCGAGAACGTCAGCTGTGTAGAGGTACGCCTTTGATAGCTCATCGGTCCTGAACGAAAAGGTTTCGCGTCATATCTCGGAGAAATGACATTTAACCAACGTACAGCATAGATGTGAACGCGCAAAGACCATTTGTATCATCGAATTTCTTAGCAGGACTATAATCATAGGATAGTAAGGATATTCAGCTACTCAGTCTTGCAAGGATGCACACGCACTCTTTAACAATTGTGTTGTAGTTCTTTCCGGTATCCAGGAGCGACGATAGTCTGTTATGAGCAAACACACCCGGGGATACTTCTCGAAATACGTGGTGCGTGGCCAGGTGGCGAAGAATTCGTTCTGAATCAGATTATAAGTGTTAACATTAGACCAGTATTATCGTGAGATATCAGACCTAGCTTATCCGCACTTGTTCCATTGTGTTTGACAATCTCAGAAACAGGCATACCCTATTCAAGGTGTTTCGTCAGATTACCAGATTTATAAGATACAACGCAGGACTTACGGCCTCTCCTGACTTTCGAATGATCTCAGACACGTGCAAACGTTCAACAGCCGCAAGGTTACCCGGTATGGTTGCCTGTTCAACCATGTCGAGAGTAAGCATTCCCCGTGTCTAGATGGTAAAAGAAGACGACGGACCAGGAAACCCAGGTTTGCAGCCGCCTGAATGGGTGACTGGAGGGTCGCAATCAGCTGCGACGCTGCAGCTACACCTAGCTTGATAGACTGTGCAACCACAGGATCGTTCCTTATCCCATATGGAGAATATTCCGAGGGATCCGCAGGGGTATCTAAACGAGGAAACTCTTCGTTTCGACGTTCGCAAACGGAAACGATGGTATCTATCGCCTCGTCCAAGATGTGACGAAGACTAACTAGTATATCGGTCATGACCGAAATAGCACTGGCAAGGGACTTATGCGGCACAAGAGCCAGTGTTGACGGGGGTCAGTCCATAAGACATGGATTCTCGTTCGTAGCTTTTATACCCATTTGTATCAAACTCTGAGGGCTTGTGACCAGCCGGGTTGACATTAGTTTGGAATCTGAAACACTGGCTGACTGTGTGATCAGCAAAATCACGACAGATTACATTCACTCAGTGCTTACCGAAAACTGTGCCCCTTTTCCGTAAACGCATGCTGAAAATGTTTAAGCGACTCGATTATCATGCATCATGCATCATGATTGACCGGACCTCTAAAGCGGGGTATTGTCCATCTAGGCGCGCGACTTTCACTGCGAAGCCATCGAGATATCTGTTACGCTGAGCATACTGTAAACCCCAATCAGCACGCAGGCCCCGGTTGTGCTGTGGTCTCGATCTGTACCATACTAGTGACCTCGCACCACCGCGCTCGCTTTAATCATAGCAATCCTAGTTGTTATTCTATAGTGGTAGAGGCACATTGTTATACCTTGGCACATACCTTTACTCACCTCATGCAATTTCTGCTATGATGACGGACCAGCCAGACCTGTTTGTCTGATCCTGTCGTACGGATCCTAGCTTCCATCCCGAGATATCTAATATGCTCCGCCAAGCACCAATCGTTCGTTCTTTCGCATTGAGATAGCTTAGCATCTGAGCACAGATAAGTATCTTCTGCATTGTAGAATGAATGCTACTTACTACCATATCCGTGTTGTATGGATACGCACCGGCGACGCCGAAGTTTGGTAGAAGAGGGAAAGGCGCTATAGCCGGAATATCTCCGGGCATTGTATAGTATTCTGCCTCGCCGGAAACGGGGCAAGCATATGCAACTATGAAGTCCAGGATAATGAGCTTCGTAGAGGCCTCGGCTGCTTCGCGCAGATGCTTCAACAGCATGACAGCGTACTTGTCGGGTTGGTTGTGCAAAATATAGCGGAGAAGGAAGACATCTGGCGGAGATGGCAACTGGGGTTGAGGTGAGAGGTAGTCGAGGCCTGACACGGTTCGGTCCATCAGTTCTGGATACGAGGTACAAACACTGGTCCAAAAATGTAACTCACCCAGAAATTGCGCGTTCTTCATGACGGCCGGCGCATGTTGAGCCCAGTACTGCGAATTATTATGATCAGAGCGACGAGTGAATAAGTAGATGGAAATAATACCTCTTTAGCTTGTGCAACGACCGAAGGCCTATCTTCAAGCACAAATGTGATATCCGGACGAACTGCCGCTATGTCTAACGAGACGTGCCCGAGGCCAGAGCCAACATCAACGATGATGGCTTGCTCCGGTAAAGCCTTCCAGTCGTATACTAAAAATGACGTACCAATCAGTGTCGCTGTCTACACCGTAAAAATCAAAACTGACAGTGCACAATTTTACTCGGAGGCTGAAGTGAAGAAGTACCCCGCATGGCAATATTGAAGCGACGATTCCGAAAGGCGTTCTCAGGAAGATCAAGGTATTGCCATAGTGTGTAGTTCATGTTGAGTGCCTTCTGTAGCGTCGTGTTATTTACTTCTTGCGAATTGGCGATAGACACGTCGGCCAGAATATCGGCTGTATATGGATATGCTTTTGAAAGCTCGTCCGTTCTGAAAAGCGGGAGTGAGGGGAGTAAGCGCAAGAAGGGACATGATGTTCGATAAACGTACAGCAGGGATGCGAGGGCACAAAGGCCATTGGTATCGTCGAATTTCCTTTCAGGGCTGAGCGTTATACATTTTCTCAGTAGTCTCTACTTATTTATTCTATGACGCAAACTTACTCTTGAATAATAGTTTCATAGTCTTTCCCGGTATCCAGGACCGAGGATATCTTATTATGGGCGAATACCCCGGGAGAGACTTCTCGAAATATGTGGTGCGTAGCGAGGTGACGCAGGATTCGCTCTAAATGAACGATGCAGTTGAGATAGAGATAACCAAATACCAGTAAACAGCAAACCTAGCTTATCCGCGCTTGTCCCATTGTACTTGGCAATTTCGGAAACATGCATTCCCTAAGGTTATGTTAGCTTCGTATATCAGAATGCTGTCGCAAAGACCTACTGCTTCCCCCGATTTCCGTAGAATTTCAGGAACGTGCAAACGTTCAACCGCAGCAATATTAGCGGGTATGTTCGCCTATAGTGACATCAGCTTCTCCTGTGTTCAAGCTTAAAAAGTCCAACGTACCAGGAAACCGAGGTTTGCAGCTGCCTGAATGGGAGACTGTAGTGTTGAGATCAGCTGCGACGCTGCAGCTACACCTAGCTTGATAGCACGCGCAACTTCAGGGTCATTTCTTATTCCCTGTAGAGAGTATTCCGACGGATCCGCGGGGTCGTCTAGACGAGGGAAGTCCTCGTTTCGACTCTCGCAAACCGAGACGACGGTGCCTACGGCGTCATCGAGGATACGACGAAGACTGAGGAGTATTTCGGTCATCCTGTCAAGAGGAAATGAGAGGATGTCTCCAGAAAATTCATGTACGGTAGCCACCCTTTATACATCTGAGACTCGACATATCAAACCTGGAAAAGCTCATAATCGACCCACTGTGAGATGTCCACGAGCTTGTGATCTCGAGCTCGTACACTTGGTTTGTCAGCGTGCGTCGATTTGGTTGACATAAATGAACTTACGCCAGTATTCCCTTCCATATGAATACCAAGGATGGTTAAGTGGAGGCTAAGATCAC
Source organism: Irpex lacteus (assembly GCA_001986395.2). Lineage (NCBI taxonomy): Eukaryota > Fungi > Basidiomycota > Agaricomycetes > Polyporales > Irpicaceae > Irpex > Irpex lacteus. The sequence goes on from MQVO02000022.1 coordinate 408,407, forward strand.
GGTTATCTACGGAGCCCTCAAATCGTTAGAATGCAAGATACTTTGTGGCGCAAACGACCCTGCCTACCAGTTCAGTGTGTTAAAACTCCGGCAATAAGCATGGGAAACACACCTGGACAAAATATGCATACTTTGTAGTTGACGCAGCATGCTCTTAGCATCATACAGAGCAGTCCCAGTCAGTCCAGGACTAGCACTGACAAACTATACCATGACGAGGATATTTTTGTGGTACGCGTACTTATTGTACATGGATTCTCGATACGTTCAAATTGCTAATGAGCCTTACGACACGATTTCAGTCATCACTGAAGCAGCAAGCGACAACGAAGAAACGTACGGTCACACGCGGAGGGTTGCTTGAAGTGTTCAGCCATGTAGAGGTTCAGCGACGATCAGCGGCCAGCCCGTTCTGTTCGTCGGATCCCTTTTAACCATTTTCAGCTTCCATCCAGAAGCACCCAATAGAGTGCGCCACGCGCTGATGGTCCTTTCCTTCGAGTTGAAGTAGCCTAGCATCTGTTCAACGAATGTGGGTCAGGGCCAAGATGTCCATAATACGCACTATACGACATACCATCATATCCATATTATATGGGTAAGCACCAGCAACCCCATAATTAGGTAAGAGAGGTTGCGGAGCGGTAGAGGAAGACCCCCCTGGGATGACAAAGTCTGAACTTTCTGGGATCGAACAGGCATAGTCGACGACGAAGTCAATTATGGTGAGTTTCGTGTGCGCTTCTGCGGCTGCGCGAAGGTGTTTTAACAAGATAGACGCGTATTTATCGGAGTGGTCGTGAAGAATGTAGCGCAGAAGGAAGATCTCAGGCTTAGAAGGCAACCGGGGCTGGGATGCGAGGAAGTCAACGCCTGCGTGATATATGGAACGACACCACATCAGACAACAGCTGTGAGAACAATATACTAAACTTAAATCGCTCACCAAGGAAATGTGCGCTTTTCAAAACGGAAGGTGCATGCTGAGTCCAATACTATGAGGAATCAGAAAAAAAGTTGGATGACAAGTGAATCATTGGGTCACCTCTTTCGCGTGCGCAACAACTGACGGCCTATCCTCCAGAACAAATTGAAGATCTCGACGAGCTCCCGCAATGTCTAGCGATACATGGCCCAGCCCGGACCCCACGTCGACGACCGTAGCGCCCTCTGGTAACGCTTTCCAATCGTACACTAAAGCCATGAAGATCAGTCACCCCCATTCAATACTCCCGCTAATCAGACGATCGAACTTACAGCCTAAAATCGTACCAGGGGGCTGCATGGACGACACGCCTTGCATGGCGATGTTGAAACGCCTGTTACGAAAGGCGTTTTCTGGGAGCTCCAGGAATTCCCAGTAGGTATGCTTCATGTTGAATGCCTTTTGTAGCGTAGTCTCGTTGAGCTCTTCCGAGTTTGCCATCGTTGGGTCAGCTAAGAGGTCCGCCGTATAGGGATACGCCTTCAACAGTTCGTCCGTCCTTTGGGAGAGCGAAAAATTTCAATTCAATATCTGATTTCATGGAACGGAGAGTACACTGCGTACATCATAGTCGCAAATGCGCACAGGCCGTTTGTGCCGTCGAACTTATTGTCAGGGCTATGCACGTCACATCAGACTATTGGCCTGGCGTCTCTTAGCGGTAGCAATGTACTCATACCGTTCTATGATGTCCTTAAATGCTTTACCGGTGTCCAAAAGCGACGAGAGTCTGTTATGAGCGAAAACACCAGGAGAGACTTCTCGGAATATATGGTGCGTGGCTAAGTGACGAAGGATGCGCTCTTCATACCAATCCGGTGGTCGTAAGTGATGTGGACTGGGAAGTCGCCGAAGAACTTACCCAGCTTGTCTGCGCTTGTCTTGTTAAATTTGACGATATCAGATACATGCATGCCCTGTGTGTAGCGAAAGTCCGTCCATCATCATCTGTTCACGAGACAGATAAAAGACTGACTATGTCTCCAGACTTCCGTATGATTTCTGCAACATGCACACGCTCGATAGCTGCGACATTAGCGGGAATAGTCGCCTACAATACAACTAAGCGTCTCATCTAGAGATCTGTTAATATAGTACGCACCCAAGCATTGACGTTTGCAATAGCTTGTACGGGAGACTGTAGGGTCGCCACAAGCTGTGAAGCTGCGGCCACAGCAAGCTTGATAGCTTCAGCAACATCCGGATCGTTTCGTATGCCTTGAGGGGAGAACTCTGACTCGTCAGCGAGGTCGTCGAGACGAGGGAACTCTTCCTTTCTGCGTTCACAGACAGCGACGATAGAATCTACTGCTTCGTCAAGTATGCGACGAAGATTGATCAGAATTGCTGTCATGAAGGAGGGGAGTTAACAAAGGGGTGCGAATGGAGAGGGGGTCAAGCCTACAAAGTGTAGCTTCTCCGGGGACTGATATAGGTGTCGTAAACGCTGTATAGTCGTAACGTGCGCATGTGAGCAATTTTACAACACCCGAATAGAGAAGGGGCTCGTACGTAGCTCATATTCGGCTGGTAAGCCGTGTTACTAGATAACATGGTTGCGCTGTGCCCAACGGGGGTGCTAATGACATCAACATGCCAACAATCGCCTGAGTGTAAAGATGTCAGTTGGGCTCACACAACGCGGTGCATTGGAGATAGAATACGTACAATAGACCCATCGCAGTGTACTCCGCGACTATGACGTATTGCAATACCCCAGCCGAAGAGAGATAAGGAGTAGTCGCTGAAGTCTCAAGCAGTTCCGGTCACCGAGGGAGTTTAGTCTCCTATTTTACTGAAACTTGATCTATATCTCGATACTTGAAAGCGATAATTTCAGCGTGGCACTGGCTTCAAGTTCTGTAGACCGAGACGGACGGACGAGTCGGATGAGACGACCAAGCACTGGGTCCTCGCCGTCGAGACATATCCGACATTGACGTTCGTCTGGGGGTGTCTGTGGTCGTTGCTCGCTGTGCTGTCGGTCGTCTGGCATTGTGCAGTTGGTTGGAGTGAGAGCCAATTGCAGCAGAGGTCCTGTGTGCGAGAGTCCCACTCGTCGGAGTTCTCGTACACTCCTGGACCATTGCAGCAAAAATATCCCATCATTGTCGGTCTGAGCATGGAGTGGTCGTTATAACGTTTGCTTTCCGAGCTCGAATGCACTGGGAAGGTTGTAACATGTCAGAGCGCAAAGGACTCATAGAACAAAGTAACTTACTATGTGTATAGCGGCCATGCTAGTCCACAAAAATCGGAGAAAGCAGTGAGTTAGCAACGATCGTAAGTTCATACCTGAAAAGACGGTTCGGAGGATTAACAACTCTTAGTCGCGCACATCCCAAGCAGTTCCGGTCACCGCTTGACAGCGTCTCGCAGCCTCAGCCAAAACTGATACGAGAACCTCGACGAAGCAAGAGATTATCGAACACGCCTGTCTTCAAATCGGGGAGACAAAGAAGTGCCAGTTGCCAATCCGACTTGAGACTGGGACTGTTATAATAGTAAGTACTTCGCTTCAAGTTCGTGTAGACTACAAAATTGCAAGCCGTCAGAGTCTAAGTAGTTCGTGATATCAAGCAGCTTACCATGAGTAAAGTCACGGTGGTCAACCAGAACCGGAACCGTCCCATTGCGGCACATCACCGTGACGAGGCGGATCAACCCGACGTCACTCAACGCGTGACACACTCACATCCAGCGTCTAAACATTTCGAAGTGCCAGTGTGCACTCACAACTCACAGCACTCACCGCCTGGCACTCATCCAAGTCGGTGCTTCCAAAATGCTCTCACCCCTCCGCCGCCCCTCTCCCCTCTCCTCTCTCTCTCAATGCCGTACCTACGCAACCGAGTCCCTCTCCCCATCCCGCTCTTCCTACCGAAGACACGACAGGGAGCACGTCCCAGCCCAAGCAGACCCCCGCCGTCCGTACCTCGCGGCCCAGCGGAACCAGTATTTGTTCGTGCGGCTCAAAGATGGGAGTGTGGTTTCTAGTATGCCGGAGTTGTTGGGTGCTGTTAGGGGGTTGGAGAGGGAGCTTGGGCGGGTTAAGGATTTTCAGTTGCAGAGGGTACGTTGGTGTTTATTTCGTGGTGTGCTACGTGGATGTTTGTGGAGGGTATCTTGCTACGTGACATTCATTGCTTCTACTCTCTTAACCACGAATTGTACTTATTTTTAACACAATACACAACAGGACCCCTACGACCCAACCCGCTTCCTCCGCTGGTTCCGCATCCGCCTCGAAGACCCCCACTACTGGGACACCCTCTCCGAAACCGGGCGCACTCTCAAACTCACCATCCCCGTCTTGCCTGCCTCCGCCGCCAGTAGGCCGGGGGGCATCGGGATTGGTGATATTCAGGGATTGTTGGATCCGCAGGAGAAGGTGGAGGAGGATTTTGAGTTTGGGGTGCCGGGTGTAGAGGCGAATGTGAAAGAGGAAGGAAAGGAGGGTAAGGATGGGAAGGGGAAGGAGGAGGGGAAGGAGGGGGAGAGTGTGAGGACTGTTGAGGTGTCGATTAACCGGAGTAGTGAGTTTACGTTTTCATTTCTCGCTCAGGCTACATCTCTAATTGCTAACTATATACTGTCATCTCCAGCCAGAAAAGACCCCGAACAACCCATCTTCCTCATAAGCAAAGACCGACGCATGCGCATCGGGCAGTCATTCATCGGCTGGGGCGGCTTCTACCAACCCTCTTCCACACCTTCTTCCACCCCTACCCCTTCACCTTCTTCTCCTACTTCCGCACCTGCCTCGGTATTCGAAGTGGACGGAGTGAGTGTAGCTCCGACCCAGACACGGGTGGATAAGGAGGTGCCGAGGATGGAGGGGTTGAAGAAGCGGTATGCTAACGTGGCTGTGGAGGTTAAGAGGACTGAGGAGGAGGGTCAGGTGGGTGAGGAGGGTGAGTGGGAGAGGGAGAGGGAGAGTGGGGAGGGTGTGTTGGTGGGTGGTGAAGGACAGACGGAGCAGGAGGCGGTGAGGGAGCAGCGTGATTTTGATGCTATATTACAAGCTTTTGAGGAGGCTCCTGCTCCATTGGCTCAAAGCACGGTCACCTCAAGTATCCCGGAGACCGAAGACCAGCCTCTCGCCTCAACCCCCTCGCCTTCTCTCTCTACCTCCCCTTCCACTGAAACCACCGAAACCTCCTCCATTCCTCTCTCCACTCAACCCCTCACCCCCACATCAACAACCTCAAAACGCGCCCTCCGCAAAGAAAAGCTGCTCGAGCTCGCGCGTCAAAACGCACAGCAGCCGCTCCCCGAGGCTCTCAAAGCGCGCGAACTTGATTCTCAGGTTTTAACTGAAGAGGAGAAGGCTAAGGAGGGGAAGGAGGGGAAGGGGAGGGATGGGAAGGAGGGGGGGAGGCAGGCGGTTAGGGAGAGGTTGTGGAGGTTGATGGGTGGGTTGTTGCCGTGAGTTAGTAGATGAGTGGGTGGGATGAGGTAGATGTGGTAAGTAGAGGGTAGACTGGCTGTGATGTGGTTATGGCTAAGTCATGCTTAAGTATACTACGTGTCGGTTAATGTTAGTGCTTGGTTAATGCTCCGTTCGCTCAATACTTTGAGGGTGAAAGTTGGCTAAGTGCTGGTGTTCACACGTTCACGCTGGACTGGTTTTGAGATGAGGAGTCAAGACGACTGGCGTCGAAACACGCGCATTATATTAGTTCTTAGTGGTTCTACGAGACGACGAGAGAACCAGGGTGCGAAGTAGAGAGATGCGCCGATTCGTACAGGTAGCAACGCCTGCGAACGCGACAATATTCATGACTGAGCTTCACTTGAGAATAGGAAGGTAGAGTGAGGGTGTACGCACCTTGGTCAACCCATACGCAACGATAGCATTGGCTACGTCCCCCGCCAGCTTCGGCGAGACCGCACCCCCTTGTGTCTCAACATCACCAACAACAACCTCATCCACAGCAGGTTCCTCATCTCTCCCACCTCCCCTCACGCGTTTCTCATACCCAAACACCCCATACCTCCTCCCCACCCTCTCCGCCCACGCCTCCCCCTCCCTCACCCACTCCCTCCCCTTCATCTTCACCACATTATCACTCCCACCACCCTCCCCTCCTTCTCCGCTTTCTGATGAATTGATGACAGCAGATACGACGCGCTCGCCAAGCCCTAGCTGGCGTGCGGAGAAGAAGAAGGCGAAGAGGGGCGCGACGGCTGTTATTTCGTGGAGGATTGCGAAGGAGAGGAGGAGAGAGGGGAGGGGGGTGCGTGTGCGGAGGGAGAGGGATTGGAGGGCGGCGCGGTAGGGGGCGAAGCGCGGGCTTGGTGGTGGTGGGGTTGGGTTTGACATTAATGATAGTAAATAAGCAGCGTCGTGAATAGTACTGTGGTCAATGCGCGAGACTCCCAAGGGAATACACGATCGAGAGTGTGAGCGTGAGAGCCACGTGTCAAGATACGAATAAGCCTGCCCTAAACAAGCGCGATAAACCCGCGTCGGCTCTCCTACTTTGTTTCTTTGGCCCTGACCATGCCTTTCACTCGCCCCTCGCAGGTTTATTAGATCTGTGAGCGCGAAAGTGTTGCTTCGTTGGCCTCCGCCAAACTATTCAGAGGAGTAAGCTAGCGAAGATACCGGCCATGGTCATCCCCTGTGGTAAGTCGCTGGCCCCGAGCTATTAATTCAGAGGAGTGAGCTAACGATGATGCAGTGCATAGGTTACCCTGCTCGTGCGCGCGTATTTGCCACACGGTAGGACTAGCCGAGCATTACAGAAGCCCCGCAAGGGGCAAGTCAGATTTCTGACTTAGGTAAGTGTACGTTCCCCTTCTTTCTCAACACCTTTCGCAGTCTGATGGTGACTGTCCTTGGATGTAGATTAGGTGGGCAACCACGTTATCTGGCGGGAAACCGCCTGGCCGCCGACTCCCTGCAAAGGTTGTAGACGGCGCGAAAGTAAATCAAGTATCCCAGATCATCCCGGACCTGCGTCGATGACGGATTGGACAGCTCTGTTGGTTATATGCGCTCTACCTACTACCCGCGACAGAGGATATGCTATCGAGTGGCCACTCGTTTGTTTGACGTTGTAAATAGCATGCATGGGTGTTGGTAGGGTTAGCGACGAGCTGGACAATCTAAAGAGTTGTTGACGCGGTTCTATCCTCTTTGCATGCAAGCTGAGATAATTCACGGTGACGGTGAGCGCGTTCGAATTTTTTGTCTTCAACGTTGAGTGTATGCGCATACAGTCAACTCTCCGAGGTAACCGAGGCCATCACCTCTCCCCTCCCAAAAAGGCAACTATCGTAGTTGCGATGACATACACCTCGCTCCACAACCACCGGCGGCACCGGAACTGTCGGTGGTTCATGGCTCCTTCTGACGATTGTGACGTCACTCTCCATCCGCACACAAGAATAGCAATCCCAAGGACCCATCGACGCAATCACTCTGTCACAGGCACGCAGAGGTTATATACAGCCCCTCTGAGGTTTGTCCTTCCCTCACTACTCATCGCATCTCATCTTACGAGCCAAGAGTTTCTTACAATTATACGACCACCAACCACTACTTACCACGCATACTCATACGACACAAGTGAAGCCAAGCTTGAACTAACACGATGTCGACACCCACCGCAAGCACCAAATCCGTCAACTCGACCTCCCCCGAGGCTCAGAACGCCACGTCCAAAGACATCTCCTCCTCCAGTCCTCAACGTACCTCCACCACGCATTCCACCTCCAACTCCCAGCAGCAACAACCGACGAACGGAGATGCTACCACCACTGCTAATGGTACAGAGGCTGGACAGGGAGGCGAGGGCGAGCAGGGCGGAGAAGGAGGAGGAGCAGAAGGCCTCGACGAAGAGGGGTACCCGCCGCAGAAGCACGCTGGTGCGATCGGGCTGGGGCCTGAGTACGGGAAGATGCGCGAAGCCGTAAGTCTAGTCTCTCCCACTCAACTTCGACGAGCGTGTAACTAATAATTGATGTTGATGTGGTGGTTTGGGGTGTAGACGGCAAGCGACAAGATCGCAGGCTTGAAGGACGAGTTGGTGGGCAAGGTCACTCGGAACCAGGATAAGGTGCAGCATGGGCATGAACAGAGGACTGGGGAGCTGAAGAGGAAGAAGTTCGAGGAGGAGAGTGTTAGTATTTTCCGCTTTCTACTTCTCAAAGCCGATGCTAATCTCAGCCCGATAGTCTGCAGACCCGTTCAACGCCGCCGACTCCTCGAACAAAGACTCTGCTCCCGCTCAAAACACTACGACAGGTTCAGGAAACACAGAAGGCAACACAACCAACTCAGGCTCCTCCTCCATCCCAGGTAACCAAGCACCCACCTCGGTCACCGGAAAGCGCGGAGCAGGTACGCACCCCACTGAGGCGGGCGCGCAGGAGCAGGCTGCTACTACTGCGCCGGAGGGGACTGAGGAGGCTGAGAGGCAGCGGAGTGGGGGGAATGTTGATGAGGAGAGGGTTGTTGATGAAGGTGAGGAGGGGAGGGAGGTTAAGAAGTTGAGGGCTGAGTGAGTTTGGAAAGGAGGCAAGAATGGAAATGAGGACGTTGTTATTGTATGCAACATTGTATGAATAGATGATCTGTGTGGACGCTATACGTAGCTGGAAATCTAAACTTGTATAATGGAATTGGACGAGTTAACGTTAGACGAGCCTCGGCGAGTATTGTGCGTTCAGTTTAGCTGTAGTTGGTGTATGACGCAAAGCTGCTGTCCTAGTCATTCAACCTACAACGTGTTCGCTATGGCAAAGGAATTGTACTCGCCTCGTTGAGTGTTCTCCGCTTGTTTAGTCGCAATTGGTGTATGACGCATTGCTGCGACTCCTGGCTAGCTGCAGTTATTACAAAGCGTTTGTTGAAATGGATCCCCGCAGTCTCATCTGAGCATGCATGGACGAGGAGCTCCGCAGCGTCTGCCCGGCCGGACCTGCAGGCGGAGTAGTGGTGTATCTTGTTTACAAATGTCCATGGCCAGGCCACAACCGCCAGTAGTGCACAGTACGTCATACTGCGCCAGAACTAGAACCGGGAAGTACTGCGGAGGTCCTGTATATAAACCACCAAAGAGATGATCGCTAGGATCTCAAAGCCACTCACCCACCTACCCACCCACTCACACTTAATCGACTACAACACACCTCAATGTCGGGAATTTTGAATAAGCTGAAGCCTTCCTCGCACAAGCACGACTCGGGCGATAACAAGTCGTCTGGATCCGAGGGGGAGCAGCAGTTTAGCATCCAGCCTCATCCTGCTGTACGTCTCATCCTACCCATCCTTCCATCCTCCCTCTTGCTCTATCACTCTCCTTCGCAATGGTGAAGATTGACTTACTGATGGGATGGTGATGGGTATACAGAGAACGAACGACCCGCGAGACCTCGAGCCTCCCCAAGTCGGCGGAGGACTGAACTCCAACCCTGAGCAGCAGGCGTTCCATACGCCGGGTCCGTATATCCCCAAGCAGGATCTTACTAAGAACCTTGAGAAGCCTAAGGTGAGTTGTCTTGGGTGTTAGATGTCAGAAGGAAGGTTGATGCTGATTGTTTGTGTGTAGGGAAGGGACGAGTTGAGGGCGAGGAGTGCTGAGTTGAACAAGGACAACTAGGAGGGAATGCTGTAATGGATTGGGTTATGATGAAGATGTAATGGAGTTTGGATATGGATATGAATATGTGTTGTAGGATATAATGGAATGCGACGTTGTACACTGTAATCACCTCGGAACTCGAATCCAGATGAAAGGCATATATAGCAAAGATTCTTGTCCAATTATTCACACAACACTCCAGCGAGAGTATGCAGCGGTTTGATCGTTGAATGTCGGTAAGTCAGTATAGAGACAGCAAAATGACGTTGTGTGGTCGTGGTACGACCGTGAAGTCAGTCCGAGTAAATTACCGAATAGGGCAAACGTCGGGTCACAGTCACACCTGTGACGCTATCGTGACATGCGAGATTCGATTAGACGACGCGTCACCCGCCTGGACGCGTACACACCTCTCTCGTGCGCTCAGTCCTCTCCTTCATTAGCTTTGCGCGTACATCCACAACCTCTGTGCCTCTCTCCTCCCACCGTCAATATTCTTCCAATATGGTTAGTTAAGGTGATCACTGGTGGTAGCGAGAGAATGCTAATGAGTATGTCTAGTCGATAATGCAACACAACGGTGGCTCCGTGATCGCCATGGTGGGCAAGGACTGTGTCGCCATCGCCTCCGACCTGCGATTGGGTGTACAATCGCTGAGTATCTCGTCAAATTTTGAAAAAGGTATCTGCATACTCTGGACCAGAGCAAGACAAATACTGCAATGCTAACTAACGGAACTCATACACGCTTAGATCTTCCCGGTAACAGAGAGACTATACATCGGCTTGCCTGGACTAGCCACAGACGTAACAACACTGTACGTGTCCTCACCCCCACTCCCTCTCTCACATTCAATTAACTCAAAAACAAACCACACCCAGCCGCGAGGTCTTCCGCTACCGCGTAAACATGTACACAATCAAAGAAGAACGCGCCATCGAACCCACCACCTTCACCCAACTCGTCTCCTCCACGCTCTACGAACGCCGCTTCGGGCCCTACTTCATCGAACCCGTCATCGCCGGCCTGCAGAAGACACCCTCGGGCTCGTACGAGCCGTTCATCGCCGCGACAGACTTGATCGGGTGCATCAACTTTGCGAAGGACTTCGTTGTTGCTGGGACGGCGAGTGAGAAGTTGTTCGGTGTGGCGGAGGGGCTGTGGGAGCCGGGGTTGGAGGCGGAGGATTTGTTTGAGACTATTAGTCAGACGCTTTTGAATGCGGTGGATAGGGACGCGTTCTCGGGTTGGGGTGCTGTTGTGCATGTTATGTGAGTGCTGTCTGAGTTTTCTGTGGACGCACGCTGATTTGAGTCAATCTTTGCTTCTTAGAACGAAAGATAAGGTCATTACGCGCAAGCTCAAGGGGAGAATGGACTAGATTGTATGTTCCTTTGCTGTCACGTCAATTGTATTCTAGGATTTTCCTTTGCCTCTCCCAGTCTACTGTGCGTGCTGAGGTCTGTTGAGTCTCTGCATGAGACTCGTACATATCACGTTGTCGCTTCTGGCTTTAGTTGGGCGTAAGCATCATTTGATGCATGAACACTCCCACAGGCCATCCAACGACATACCTTTCATAGTTGATCCACCCCACATGGCTCCTGGCTCGCTCACCGCACTTCGCACAAGCTACTTATAGGCTTCACAACACGACATACATATAATCCAGGGATCCGATATTACAACTAATGTAACGATGTTACACGAACGCATGTTATGGTATAAACCACCCCCAGGATGGACAACAACAATCCGACATCAACAACTGACTTTCAAGGCGTTGGCTCTATACGTTGGTTTTGCGGAACAAGTCCTGGCTACTCCGAACCCTGTTAACCCTTCAAGCTTGCATCGAGCTGAATATACCAACTCACCTGCGATGCTTCGGATCAGACCGTCTATCCACCTCTGTATGCACGACGATATCCAGCGCATCTCCCTATACGAATACGTCAAGGTTTGAATCACAATTGAAGAATACCTCAAGATTGGACGCCGCGCACCTTTGTTAGCGATTTCATCCGTTGCAAAGCCGCAAGGCTATCCTGGCCTGAACGTACGTGTGTCGCAGAGAGGGAAGAGGAGAGCTGGATGCCGTCCAGTGTGATCGGGTCGGTGGAGTTGGCGTGCGAGCGGAGGGCTGTGCGGCCGTTCAGCCTGGGGAACACGAGGATCACATTGACGGTGAGATATTGGCTCAGAGAAGGGATTTGGGAGGAACTTACATCGCTAGATATGCATTCGTGTACACTGGATGAAGGATTAGAAAAGGGTGAGATGGTGTGTGTTCGTGTGAGAAGCAGGGCGGGGCATACGTTTACTCAGTTGGAGGTAGACGGCGATATAGATGAAGTTGTTGGGTTGGATTGCGAACTGAATTGGGTTGTGTTATGACAAGGAATGCGTACGGATGGTGCAGAAAAGCTTACGAGAATGAGGCCCAAACTTGCTGTGATCCTGTTCGGGAGGGCGAGTGAGCACGATGAAATAGGGTACTCTCGTGTCAACGAAAGACTTACGCGGTGAATAGACCTACAAGTGCGATATTGTCAGTATGCATCCTCAAGTTACTCAATGGAAGGCACTGACCTGTGTTGATTATATATGTCATTAACCAGGTGACGATCGTCTCTGTCCTATCGTGCACATCTCAAGTCAGCTCTTACCGCTTACAACACGACTCATTCGCGATGTCGAGAACTCACTTTCCGAAACCAGTCCTCGACTGGTGTAATATCCAGCATAACGAGATAGCTACCAATCCATCTCCGGCGAGGCCTGCCGAGAAGTTGAGATAAAAGAGAGCCTGCAAACATAAGGATGGTTACGAATCGCGGTAAAGGAAGGAGGAGAGGTGTAGAGACGTACGTCGAGTTTGTTCAGGGTGGCGAAGGTTGTGCTGAACGCCTTTACAGTTATCACTGCAAAGTAAGGATGGTTATTGTTTGTGTTGGATGGGAATAGGTATTGGTGCTTACTGATACAGGCGACTATGCATCACAGAGAAAAGTGTATCAACCATTTTGCTGTTGAATAGGCAGTAGAGAATTTCTTACCGAGATCTGTGAGAGTGATGGCCAGCTGAGCAAAACGTCAGAGAACGTTGTCAGTGGTCCATATGACAAGCGGACAACTATGCAAATAACTCACGATAATAACGACTAAGAGCACGTTGTGGCTTACTAGAGACTGAAGTTAGAATATAGTTTCCATGGCGCAGTGATAAATGAACGTACATCTCCATATCCGCAAAGCAAACATGCTGCGAGGCAGCAAATGTTATTAAGTGGCCGGTGAGAGCATGCACTTGCCAAGGATTGCACATACCATCGAACAACTGTCTCAGTGAAACTCTATGCATATAGAGATGGTCATCAGTACCTTTCCTATGCCGAGGCAAAAATAAGAGCGGAGGGCACTCACAGTCACCAAGACATGAGCCTAAAGGGGGAGCGCACTGGCATGTGAGATGGTTCAAATGATGAGCGACTTGGGTAGTGCACGGACGATAATGCTCCTATTGCCAACGTTAGCATAAGTCTGTAAAAGAGCGCTCTAATGAAATATAGGACGTGCATACCAGACTGGATTTGCCAGAACTGTCGAATCACCGTAGTGTGTTATAAGGTACCAGTACAGTATGTGGAAGATTAGACACATGTCGAATGTGTCCAGAAGCCTATGAGAGAAAGGGGCTTCGTAAGGTGTTTTGATTGCAGCAGGACCAGCCAATTAACATACCATAAGACGGCTACCTGGAAGAAAATTAGTGATGCAGGAAAGACAGCTGAAAGATGCATAAGAACTCACCACAGCTTTGAGCATCCGCCTGTCACCGTGGTCACTCTGATAATACACCCATGACTGAGTTGATGTGACGCCAAATAGTCTAAAGAGAGGTATGAGCATCTCACTTAAGCGTTCACGGAAAGAAACGCACATTGCACTGATCAATCCGCCAATGAGCAATGCTCCCACCGTCGAGTTGGGGTCAAAGTGGAGGGATCCGCCAGCTGGGCCGCCTGGACCTGGGTGGGATGGCCCCATGGGGAGGCCGGGAGGAAAGGGCAAGGACGGCGGTAGCGTCAATCCAGGGTCCGACATGGTATCTTCAGCTTCAAGGAGGACCGTGAACAAAATCTGTGAGTTTCCCTCAAGGGAATGAAGAACGAGCGAATGAAAGGAGCGGAAAGGAAGTGGAGAACAAGAGCAAGAGGGCAAGATTACGCCACGAAGAGGCGAACACGCTCTGTTTGAGTGGCCAATCCATATTTATAGCAAAGTTGGCAGTAGAGTCGGGCAAATGGCCGGAGGAACCCTGAAATTGGTTGGCAGGGAGGCACGACAACCAATTTCTGTCCTGGTTGAAAGTGGATTTGGTTCGTCCGCTGAATCTGCGATAATAATAAGTGGCTGATCGGACGCATCTGACAGTCTATCTAAGTGCGTGAAGTGAGATCGGTGTGTTGTTATCCGAGGATTAGTCTACTTACAGCTGGGCGCATAGTGCACTATAGTGCACGTTCCTGTAAGTATTCCAGAGTAGTTCAGGGTATTTCTGATAGCTGAAGAACGTATACAGTGGCTGTTCAGCGTAGCGTCATTTGATGGTAAGAAAGCAACGTAGCTAGGAACTCACATCATGCAGGGTGCATCAGCAATATCGCACCCTGTGTTGGAGAGACGTTGAGGCTTACTGCAGCGTTGGAGTTGGTATTAGAGATTGCGCGGTATTAGCCGCCGGCCTTGAGCGAGTGTATTGTGAAATATCATTGGCTAGTATAATACATCGTCTCGTCTTGCCGATAAAATGTTATATATAGTGTACCGGAACTGCAGCATGATGTTTACATAGCGACGATCGGTTTACACTCGAATATGGGCTAACTTCACTTCACCTACCCTCAACTTATCCGAATTCTTGCATTTGGTTTGAGGATAGATTCCGCCATTATTCCGGCTGCATTGGGCTCTCAAGATGTATCACTGTGACGACATTTCGCTCTAATTGCACATTCCTCATGTAGTGTGGTAAGAAATTCGTTATTTGACATGGCATGGTTGGTCTCGATGTTAAGCGCGCAACGTATGAGAAGAAGCTATCTATTCAGAAAGCAATTGTATGACTGTGATGATCAGCGAACTTATTGACGAAGAACCCTTGAAAAGCATCTAATGAATCAGAGTGGGAAAAATTAGAAGGTAAAGGCTTCTGGCCCGCAATACCAATGAGATGTGCCGCTCGCACCATAGTATCAAGGTGCACTACAGACATGACCGGGCAACCGGACTGGCGATCACGCTCGGGTCGAACCATCCACAAGCCAGTGTCAGGACATGGTGTATCCCCGATAGGGAGAAACCAGCTGACTAACGCACAAGGATAGGACTTGTGATGCCACCGAAAAGAGAGGAAAGCGTGCACACGCACAACATAGAGGCCCCGAAATCCAGGGAGAGAAGGGTCTTTGGTTAGAAATGCGCAGTCACGCCTCGGAGGGCCACCGTGCCAGGTATTGACAGCACGAATCCGTTCTCGTCGCATACCCTGCATGCCGGATGAGTCACTGGGAGCGAAGAAGGTGGCGATAGCTGACGAGTACACCAGGATCCTGGAGTTGATGATGGGGTATTCCGTAGCTGAAATACTAGTCGGGTCGACATCGGGATGAAGCTGCTCATAGAGAAACCGCTGCAGCAATAGTCGAAGATGCGGGACTTGAAGATATCTTGCAAGACCGTCAAGATCTCGCGGTATCTTTCGTACTGTCGGTGTAACGAGCGTTGAGACTGGTGTGCATACACACAGAGACGTAACTGGGAGACACGCACCTGGGCTTTTGGACAGCAGAACTTCGGCCTCTATGCTCCCCTCAACTGCTTCACCGTCATCTGGGTCCTCATCTCCGCCATCGTCGATGTCCCGCTCAGCTAGAGCAGCAGCCTGAGTCTGAGACCCAAGCGATGTACGGCTGCGACTGTTCAGGTCTCCCGGGCACGGCTGACCTGCCAGCGCGCCAACTACAGAGTTAGTTGGCACATCTAGCATACTGTGGGTGTCAAAGTGAACACGGATAGCCGCGAGCTTGTCCATGCGGGAGTTAGTCGTTAGCATCTGACCGAGGGCCTTGTAGCGATTTGAGCGCCGCCACGGCTGCTTGACTGCTTTGATATGCTTCGATTCAGTGATAGATGAGCACAAGCCATTCGGCGCCCCGAACGCTTGAATCACCTGGACATAATGCTTCAAAGCGTGCTGTCGAGGTAGCGAAAACCCTTCGGATCGCACACCCGCTGTCTCAAAGATCACGCGGGCCTTGTGGAAACGTTCCAAGGCACGTTCAATATCAATCAGGGTGTCTTCGTCAATAACACTACGCCGAACAAGGTAACAAAACTCCAGAAACGCTGCGAAAGCTTGTACCATCTGTGGCGGCACATGGCCTGAGATTGCAGGTAGCCAAACCTAAACAAGCCGCGGTGTGAGCAATCCATGTTTTCAAGATATCCCCTTTCTCCGAGACAAGACGAACCTTCATCAACGCTTTGGAGTCATCTCCAGTCCATTGTTTGAAGCCACGGCCTTGCGGGAAGCGACGGAGGCCTGTAAAAGGTGGGGCTGCAGCAATACTGTGCAAACAATGTGAGCAGAAGTTTGTAACGCACACGATTGGAAGACAGTTACTCACCGACGATCAATATCAGCCATCACCGCTGCGGCACCTGCGCGTCCGTGGACCAGGACAAGATACTCCTCGAGCCATGTAACAAGATGATCCTTGAACGTGCCCTTAATGACTTGGTGGAGTAGATCCGGTGCAAGCAGAGCGTGAATATCTGCACGCGGAAAACCAACTGTGAAGGGCTGCATTCGGGGATTAGTATCACATCAGATTTATATGTGTCATTATTGATCTTACAACAACGTCTGCGACAATACCATACTCGTCCCAGAGAACGGTACGATCAAAGGCATCAGGAAAAACAGCAGAGTCTCCTCACAGATCCGGGCGCTCAGGAGGACTGGGAGAGCGGTAGACAAACCCCCAAAATGGAGCGGCCGGGAGCGCCCTCTATCTGCTCTGGAGCACGTCGTAGCAGCGTGCCAATGCCTCGTAGCATCGAGTAGTACATGGGAGTTACCACTAAATCCCTTGGAGAAAGTTGCGTCGCACTCAATATCAGGTATATAGACAACGAGAGCCATTTTATTAGATGAGAGCTACTATACAAACAGATCTACTACAATGTTTATGTAACTAATAATAACGTGCTCGAACTCAACCAGTCCATACTGACACTACGGCATACACGCACGACAGGACCCTGAGATGTCGCAGCCAATGTCACCCACCTAGAACAACAGCCTCTTCACAATGCTAAGTAGCATGCGTGCATCTGTGATAGCGGCTACCTACGGAGACATAGTTAGAAAGGCATCATGACTGAAATCCAAGTGGTACCTACCAAGCCGTAGAACAGTCATGTATGCGAGACAGCCCGTTGATGGACCCCTCCCGGGCAACTTACTTCTATATTCTGCAACAAATGGCCGAGCGTTTGTCAATTATTCACTAGGGGCGGACTTACGCTTGCTGCGGGGCGAGTTCTTGCACGTAGTACCTTTGTGTTGCGGGAGTGAGGGCGGTGACTGGCTGGCGTGAAACACGACGGACATACTTACCGCAAGAGGATGATCGTGCTGATCTTGCTGTCATCGATCGCGTCGCAACGTTCTGCTCGTGCAGCATAGACAATACTCTAACCTCAGTCTAAGAAGTTAGTAAATCACTGACACGTAGAAGTCAAAACACTCACTGGCTCACTGGGTTCAACATCCCACTACCCCGCATATCTTCATTCTTAAGACGTGTCCGGCGTGATGAGAGCATATCAGTAGCGCTCCGAGCCCTTATGCCTTGTTGACGAAGATTCCGGCCTGCAAACTCACGCACGAGCCCTTAGAGTGAGATGAAGGGGAAGGGGAAGTTGCAAGTAACCGCGAGTAGTGAGCGCCGAAGTTGAAGTTGCAACACTCCGTGGGAAATATCAACAAAGCGAAGCGCTAGCACGTGAGTGGCGCTAAATTAACTTAGTAAGTAGTTAGGCTCTTTAGTCGCAGAAGTAAGTACGTACAGAAGTATGCACAGAGTGCCCTCCGTTCAACGACGCAAATCCTACGCGACACAAGGTTTTCACTTGGCGGCGGGAAATATGTATGCAGTCAATGCCTGGGTGAAGTTCCAGGTCTCAGGCGCACTTTCATTACTTATTAACAAGTGCTCACAAGCAATGGCTAGCACGATAGTTCGGACAACTCGGAGCTCGTGAACCTTACGAAAGCAGCATAAATTATATATGTGTGAGTATGGTAAAGTCGTCCCGCAGCGTTACTCGATGCACGTGCATGCTAGCCATTTTCCAAGCACAAAGGAGCCTAAGCAATATCTCCAAGACATCCCTGTGTCTACGAAGAAGGAACAGCCAGCTACAGATCGCTCCTGGAGCTCCGTAGAAACAGCGGAAGGTACGGGGGCTACGAATTGATGGCCCTGCTCCGGCGCCAAACCGTGTTTCCTGATGGGCTTGCAGTAACGCATGGGTGTGCTCATGTGAGCGGCGACTATGTCCTGGCTCATCAAGATTATGCGGTGGTGCAGTACATCTGCCATGAGCACATCAGCGTTTCAAACGATGCGAAACAGATGAGTATGGACTACCTACTTCGGGCACCACCCCTGTACTATGCCAGATAAGAGAACTTGCTCCGGATAGTCTGCAATGTAGGGGCCAAGACTCCAGATGACACGGCGATAGTGGTCATCGGCGCATCTTACAACTTCGGGGGTCTCCATACCCAGGCGAAGTGACTGCAGTATGTAGTGGAGTGATGTATGAAACAGTTGTCGGCGGAACTTTCGAAAGTGAGGGTCGTTCTCGTATTGACGATCAGCTGGTTATAATAGTGAGCTGTCGGTCAGTCGGAGTTTATGATTAATATAAGATGAACCACATACTCTTCGGAATCGATAGAAAAGCCAGTAGTGATACCGCATCACGATGCGCTCGTCGAGCTGCATTGGACACTATGCCGTTCGAAATGTAGGCGGGGTAATACTCATTTTGTCCCGTCGCAACTGACACGGTCGTCTTGTCGCTTCCAAGAATGACTGGACATAGTGCGGCACCATGCGTCTTCGGATCCTGTGCAATTTTATCCTGTTTGTCTTCATGTGAGATTTTTAAACATGAATAAGCGCAGTAATAGGTACGTACCGCTTCTTCCCATGCCCAATTTCCCGACATGAAGTCACAATACTCACGCTTAAGACCTCGGCGATACACGCGTTTCGGCGCCCAGTCCATCTCGTTTGCAAAACTTCGATTTCCTAGTTGGTTGATGAGGAGTTCTCGTGGACACCTATACCAAACGGTGTATTCTTGGTCCATCCAGGCTGGAACATCTATAGCTGGTCTGGTGCCCGAATAGGATACAGTGAACGTTTGCCAGGGGACGTCGCCCGTTGAGATGGAGTCGATGGCATTGTGTAAGTCTTGCGTGTTGGCGAAGGGAGGGGGCTTGGCATCGTCGCCGTAGTGTGCAGCGAGCAAGTCCATGAGTCTGTCGAGTTTTTTTCCTGAGAGCTGGGCCTCCCGATAAAGGAAATCCGCAAGCTCGAACTCGTTGCGATCCTTGAACGGCCTGTAGTCGACGGGTGATTGTATTTGCGGACGCGGAGCATTGGGTTCAAGGTCGTATCCGTCCTTGTCGCAGACAACTCCTGATAGCAAAAGGGGGCTAAATAATCGAGAGCGTAAGGATGTTCGTAAATAAGCAGCTTACCGTCCAGATAAGGGTGCTTAATAACACGCAGCGGCGAACGGTTGGATGCAGCCGAGGAGGAACGATGGGTCTCTTGCTCAGAACCTGTTTGACGGAGGTGTTCATCGAGGTCCATGTCGTCCGAGTCATCTATAGATTCGCCAGATGGGCCACTCTGACCCTGAGGAATGCCTGTCGGGGCGCTGATAGTAGCTGCATAGCGAAGAGGCTCTGCGGGTGTTGTGAAGGGGTGGATGTGGCTGTTGAGGTGCCGTTTGAGCCCTGACACTGTGGATGTTAAAGGTTACGACTGGTACAGCGTGGTAAACGATAGAGTCCCGCTGTACCAGTCAGCCGTACATGAACATGGGCGGCTGTCCCAATATGGTAACTAATGCGCTGATGCGCCTTCCTTCCCGATCCGTCATACTGCCCGAGTCACCTCCTCCAACACCCCCCCTTGACTCGGGTGTAATCCTAAAAGCTTCAGTCCGTTTGCGTGTAGAATGCGTTGTAGTGACTTGGTCATAATGTCCGCGACGTTTTCCTTTCCAGGCACACGTATGACGTCGATAGTTCTGTTGTTGACGCAGTCCCGTATGAAGTGTGCTCGAATGTCGATGTGTTTCATTTTCGTATGCTGGTGGGGGTCGTGCGTGCACGCGATCGTGCCGTTGTTGTCGCAGAATAGAACCGTAGCTTCCTTTTGAGGAAAACCGAGTTCACCGAGGAGTTGGCGCATCCAGATTATCTGGCACGCGGCGTGCGTGCAGGCTAGGTACTCAGCCTCGCAGGATGATAAGGCAACTACGGCCTGCTGCTTGCTGCTCCAGGCGACGGGGGAGTCCCCGATCATCATCACGTAGCCTGAGATAGATCGGCGGTCCTCTCCAGAGGCCCAATCTGAGTCGGTGAACCCTCGGAAGAGAGGGTACGGCTGGTCTATATTCCCCAAGGTAATCCCGAGTGAGCGCGTACCATTGAGGTAGCGCAGGAGGTGCTTCGCGGCCAATACGTGCTTGTGTCCGTAATTAGACATGAACTTCGCGAGTTCCCGAACCGCGAAAGCAATGTCCGGCCTCGTAGTTGTAGCAAGGTACATAACCTTCCCGACAAGTGTACAATATTGTTCTTTCTTGAGGAGATCACGTTCCTTGTCAGACTTTGGGCAATCGTCGATCGAGAGGCGGCCGTTGCCGGGTAAGGGTGTCTGGACGCTGTTGCACCCTTCCATATCGAAGAAACGTAAGATAGATTCGGTGTATGCTGGTTGAGACACCATGATACACCCGCGCTTTCGGTTCCGTTCGACAAGACAACCCAGGAGGTGTTCGACGGGTCCGTTGTCGGTGATATCGAAATGAGTCTTCAGTCCAGCAGTGACGTCGTCGGATTCTTTGGTAGATGATGAGCCCAGTAAAATGTCGTCGACACTAGTCGCAGAGAGCGACTGATCGGGGGGCTTCGAGCGCGTGTGGACGCTCCAATCGGCTTCACAGCGTTTGAAGCCTAGCAGCTGATACTTGCTGTCGAATTCGAGGTACCAGGTGCGCCCTGCTTGTTTCAGACCGTATAACCCTTTACGCAGACGCCAGAAACCAACACCGGCGATATCGGGGCGCTTCATGTAAATCTCCTCGGTCAGTGGACCATTGAGGAAAGCTGTCTTGATATCGATGTGTCGTAATTCCATATCGCGTGAGGCACCGATCGTGAGCAAGATTCGGATCGAGTCCCACCTTGCAACGGGTGCAAAGGTGTAGGTGAAGTCTTGCCCGGGGATTTGCGTGAAACCCCTTGCTACGAGACGTGCCTTGAAGCGTGCTATACGACCAGATGAGTCTCGCTTGATATGCAAGACCCATTTGCAGTCAACAGCTTGGCGGCCAGGTGGTAGAACATCGACGTCTTCGTACACTCCCTTTGCCTTGAGTGCTTCCAGCTCCTCGTATATCGCAGCCAGCCATTGGGCCCAGTAAATGCTACGCTGCGCTTCCTTGATAGATCGAGGATCGGTGGCTGAGGAGTCGTCAATAGGCACCATAGAGTTCAGGCACACGATATCGTATGCAGATTCGGCGGCTAAGATGTACGGTATGATGTTTGCCAACGTTTCTTTGTCTACTGGTAGCTCGAGCGTTTCGCCACGTGCGAGGACACGGTCGACCAGAGTCTGGAGTAAATCTTCGCCCCCCTCGACCGAGTACTCGGCGATATTTACGCGAAAACGCTTGGGCAAGTTAATGACACGTTTGGCCAGTGGTCTATACACCGGTTAACATCAAAATGCAACGAAGGCATTTTCCTAAGACTCACTCGATGAGTTTGTCTCCCCGCTCTGATTGAGCGTCCCCCCCATTTACGGGGTCCGGCTGTTGAACAGCTCCACGTTCCAACGGAACGTCCATCTGGCGTCTGTAAATACAGAGTCAGATCCATGCAATTAAATGCATTCCCGATGACTTACATGTCATCTCCCCGCTCTGAAAGAGCGTCCACCGGTGCGATTAGCTGCCGGTCCAAGAAACGAGCAGGCGTTTCAAAGATGACATCATCCCATAAGGGAGAGCGGTCTAGCGTGGGTTCGGGTCCTCTCATTGGCGCGTCGTCGTGGAATATTACATCGCGACGGACCCTGACTGCGCGCGATTGAGGAAACCAAATGAGGTAACCATTGGCATCTGGTGCATAGCCCAAGAAGCGGCCAGGTTCCCCGCGTGCGACGAATTTGGGCAATTGATCGGAGTTAATTTTACGACAGGTGACATGGCACCCGAAGATGTGGAGGTATGACAGATTAGGTAGGCGATTGAAGATATGGAAGAATGGTGTGTCGTCAGCCTTGAGGGCAGAGTTGGGTACTCGACATTTGATGTGGACGGCGCAGAGTATAGCGAAAGGCCAGAACCAATCAGATAGGTCGGCGTCGATCAGCATCGCGCGGGCCATCGAAGCGAGAGTAAGCATGTGTCGTTCAGCTACCCCGTTCTGTGGGGAAGCCCCGGGGACAATCTTCTCGTAAAGGATACCGGTTTCTTTGCAGTATTTCTCGAACGTTCCTTCGACGTACTCAGGAGCATTGTCAACACGTAGTATGGCGATTTGTTTGTCAAGAACACGTTCGAGTTTCAGCCTAAACTCCTTGAACTTGTCAAGGGCCTCGGATTTATGTTTGATTAATGCCGCGTAGATCCACCGGGAATAGCAGTCGATAAAAACGATGAAGAATTTGAACGCTCCGTAACAGGTAGGAAGGGGGCCACATATGTCGGAATGGATGCGATAGAGAACACGATCGGCACGAAGATCTGAAGTAGAGGGAAAAGGGAGCCGTTTAATATTTGCTTTCGCGCAGATTTGACAAGTGCCGTGAACGGATTCGTCCTTTGGGAGACCGACGACCGCGCGGCGAAGGCCTTTAACGCCTATATGACCTAATAGGCGGTGTAAAAATCCTGTGAGCGTGGTGTCACAGCCGAGAACACGGATTCCTCGTTGTATAGCGGTCGCGGTCCAGGGGACAGGCGATCAGCCAAGTTCCGGGACAGTGGCGACATATTGAGTCTGTAGAGGTTGTTCGCTTGCAGACGTCCGTCGATGATCCCCTTTCCGTTTAGGCTAAGCTTCACAACACCTCCTTCCATATAGCACGCGATGCCACGGCGTTCCAGGCATCCCTGCGAGATCAAGTTCAATCTAGCCGTTGGCACGTGGAGGACATTGGATAATTTGATTTCGGAGGCGACACCTTCGTAGTGGGCAGTAAAGTGAATATCTCCGACGCCTACGGCAGAGGTAACTAGGCTAGAACCGAATCCCTTGACCTGGATATGCGGGATTTCGCGGTAGTTGTCGAACACAGCGCGATCGAAGAAAATGTGTCGGTTTGCGCCAGAGTCGTGGTAACAGGCGTTCTCCTTGTAGACGGCTGGGTTAGACTCGGTGAACAAGATATTATCACATGTCACATTTGAGATAGGATCGGCCAGCGTATTAAGGGAATAGAATCCGCCTTGCGCAATGCTGGCGGTGACGTCGCGGTCAGGCTGAGTATGGGTATTAGCAGTGCAGGCGCGTGTGTCATTGCTGGCAGTAGCGACGTTGGTACTAGGGTAGTCGGTCCCGTAGTTTAGACCGCGTTGACCATTCGCCTTGTTCTTCTTGCGCTGGGCGGGCGGTAAGTGGATGTCTGTCGGACCTTTCCACCAATGGGGGTATTGCCCACATTTCCCACCGCCATGCGCGAAGCAGTCGGCGATTAAGTGGCCAATTGGATTATCACAGTTCCCAGTATTTGTGCAGAATAGTTTCGATTTCTTCTCGTTGTTCTTCGCGCGCTTAGTCGGTGATGGAGGAGCGGCTGCCGCGTTAATCGCGGGAGCTTTACGTTTGCGTAGCGACTCTATTTGCGAGATCTGAGCGACAAAGTCGCCTTCGTCTAGGTTCTGGGACCAATCCTCCTCCCTGATGAGGGAGATCACCTGTGTCGACGTCAACGGGGCGTTGTCGTCTTCGGCTTTCCTCATTTTCTCCCTCAGCGTGCGGTTGAACGCTCTCCACGAGTTATCCCTCGGGAGCAGTGTGCTCAAGAATGTGGCGAATTGGCTATCGCTCATCGCGCGGCTATCCATCGTCGTAAGCCTGACGAATAAGGCTTGCATGCGTGCTGTCCACGCGGTAACGCTTAACTCCTCGGCGTCACATTTGAAACCCATGATGGTCTGGGCGATGGTAATGGCCATGAGTCTGTTGGGTGAGGCGTATTCGTTCCTGAGCGCCTCCCATGCTGCCTTGGCGGATGTACAGTTCGCCACAAGGTGTAGCTTGTGATTCGGCGTCGCCTGGACGATCAGAGACTTCGCCGTCTTATCACCCTTTCTCCATGGTTTAGCGTCATCCTCAGCCTTCTTGATGGCGAGTTCGTTACCCAAACGACGTTTGGCCGTTTTGACGAGAGTCGGTATGACAGGGGGAAAGGAGTCGGGTCCCTCGATGTATTTCCAGTAGTCTAAATCATCTAACTTGTCCTTCGCCTTAACAGCCCAGGTACTGTAGTCGTTCCTCTCTCCATCGTCGACAAGATTCTGGAGGCGGCGGTCGGCAACTTTGGTACTGATGTTGTCCGACATTACGGATTCAGGGGTGATGGTTGAAAATGCGCTAATTTCTGGTTTGATGTGCAGAGATTTCAGGCACGGAGGCTCATAACCTGTTAAAGGTTACGACTGGTACAGCGTGGTAAACGATAGAGTCCCGCTGTACCAGTCAGCCGTACATGAACATGGGCGGCTGTCCCAATATGGTAACTAATGCGCTAATGCGCCTTCCTTCCCGATCCGTCATACTGCCCGAGTCACCTCCTCCAACAGTGGAGAATATCCGTTTGCATCCTGAAGATGTGCAAGGGATCAGGCGTGGTCGATATGTAAATTTTCGTCGTTTGAGGGGCATTCGGGATGAGAGTAATGAAGAGGGGGAGACAGAGTCGGAGGAGGACTACTAATGAGGGAGATCAGGGTTAGGGTCAGAGACAATGTTGAGGGGAGTCGAGCGGGAGTGGTCGGAAGCTGTGAGCCGACTTTCGGTCAGATTCTCATTGCATCCACAAGACTTCACTGCAACAAGAACGCTCACCTCTAGCTTCTGATACTTTGCTTCCCTGCAGCACACTAATCCCAACAATACCAGAGCAATGGGAAATACGAGGCGTGGGGGCGGGCGAGGCGGCGGGCGAGTAGGAGGGAGGAAAAGCAGCTCGAATGTTGCCAGCCATGCGAAAGAAGCACCCGTGACTACGACGGCCAGCGAACAGGAAGAGCACACAGCCCATGCAGGACTCGACTCGGAAGAACAGCAGCTCGAAGAGCAGAGACCACGTAGTGAAGGCGAAATGGTTAAAGTAGGGCACCGACGACCAACATTGCCGCCACCCCTCAATACACGTCCATCAAATAGAACCGCCCATCCTGGAGCAATTGCTGCCCCTGCTACACGGAGGTCATCCGAAGTAGTCCAAGCCGAGAGGCTACGTCTCCAAGAGCTCCAGGCTGAGGCTGAGTTGCAGCAGTCAGCCGCAGTATCTCGGGTTGCTGAGCTTGAGGATCAGATGGCATTGAGAGACGCTGAACAATCAATGTATGCTCACCATCCCCGCACCGCAACGGATCTACCTCCACGGCAGGCACATACAAGAGCTCTCACTGCAATGAGAGAGAGAGGCGATGAATTGTCGGATAGTCAGCATGAGCAGAGTCAAGGTGACGCTTTCAACTTATACTCACTTGTTTGTAGATCCCTTGGCCCGCTAATCTTCTATGTAAGCAGTGTCATCGATCCTTGACAAGCTGCCCGGCGAAGACGAACTCAGAGAGTCCGACGGCGACAGCGATCTTGACTATGTACCGGAGGTCGGTGAGAGAGACGGGTATGAAAGCGAAGAGGAAACGGGAAATCCCACTGAGGTGGCAGGGTCGCAGACACATAGTAAGAAGCCTGCCAAACGCGGTCGAACCGACGTCATGGCCGAGCGGACTGTTGTGGGAAAAAGGAAGAGTCAGTTAGACCTCTACACGTACGTCTTGATGCTCACTATGTTCGAGCCTAACTATCACTAACATTGATCTACCTGTAGAAATGAGCCGAAGAAGACAAGGGTTGCTCCCACTGCGCCATCAAGACCTATCCCTTCCGCATTTACTGGCTTGACACCAGAATGGCCGCGTCAAACCGCAAATAAGGGAAAGGCCCGGGCATCGAATACAAGTAAAGCTCTTCTCCGTTGGCTTTGCTGGATCTGCTAACACGTCCAATATAGAGGGGAAATTAATAGCGGCCTCAACTCCAACCCGTTCATCAGTACCAGAGACTCACACAGACGCACACCGCATTCGCAGCACAGAGCCTGAGACACGGGACGGAGAAAGTGATAGAAGCAATGGTGATGTCGAGATCAACCTTGCCGCATTTGCTGACGAACCTGATGTCGTTGAAAGAGATGCCGCTGACTCAGTTGCGCGAAGTACAGCAAGTATTGAAGCGTTCCAGCCACTTACCTGGGAGCACTTGCCCACACTAGTCAGTCGAAGATCCTCTGTAGAGCCCCAGGCGAGGAGAGGTTCTGCAAACCTACCATCTGTCAACCCTTCTACTCGGGGCAGCACTGCATCAGTGACTCCAAGTCCTGCCACATCTAATAACAGAAGATTACCTCAAGCCGAATCGCAGCGTTTGCAACATGTAGTGCGAGCGCCGCCGTTCTCTCGTCACGCATCCGAGGCACCTCACCTCCAGTCACAGCTAGATTCGAGCGGTCAGTTCGACGATACAGCATCAGCAGCGCCCAGCTCTGAACGAGTCAACACTAAGGTTAGTAGTATTTTGTCAGCAAGTAGACATAGAGATGTACTTATCATGATGGATGATCTCGTCACACAGCTGTCCAACAGGTCATCCTTTCTCGGAGCCATGCAAACCCGCGTAACGCTACCACAACTTCCCACGATGCCTATGAAAGTCAGTAGTAGAAAGACGGAGCGAGGAACAACATCCGCGGCACAATCTACCTCCGAGTCCACCGGCCGCCGTCGTGAACGGCCCCGTATCGAGCAGCTCCCTACGGAGCTACAAGGATACTTTCATCGGTCGGGTCAGATTATTCTCTTCGCCAAACGAGTCGCGGGGACCCTGCGGCCCTTTGTGAATCCGACGGTAGAGATTGTCCAAGACATTTTGGACTTCTTCTTTCCTGACAAGTACGAAGTCACCAGTCGGGGAGATATAATCTATCAGCTGGTGAGTACTTACTGTATTTCGAGAAGTTGAAGCGGAGCTCTACTGACCCTGAGATATATAGGTTCTACGTCGTCTTCGAGAGTGGCGAAATGAGATTGGTTCAGCGGGCGAAGCGGCAGCTGACTACTATGTCAACGCACTCAAGGAGCAGCTCCGAGAGAACGGAAACGCCGACACGGATGAAGAGGAGGCAGAACGTATACAAGAGTCCATCGAGCTTTTGCTCGGCGACGTAAATGGTTTAAGTCGCCCATTTTGGTGGAGGGTATATCGTGGTGAGAATCAAAAACAAGTGAGTTGGCGCTTATAGCTGCCTTATAGCAGTACACCGTCAATTTACTCATCGTGTCATCCTACGTGCACTGCGGCATCAAATATCTATAGGGTCGTTTCCAATCCGCGGTTATTCTCTTCGTTTTTGGTGCTTACCTTGAAGCTTGCGGCATCAACCTTAAATCACCGCTCGATAAACTCATTGGTACTCACCCACCTACAGGAGGCCTCGTACTATCTATTCTTTCGGTGAGCCGCTCTTATTCATGTTGATCGCTTAGCTATGCGATGTAACTGACATTGTACAGGCAGAGCGTGGATTAGCAATGTACCGACAAGGACGGAAACATGTTCCGGAAAACAAACTCGAGAGATGGTTCTCAGTCGAGAACTGGCGCGATGGTGAACAATTTGACCACACAGGAAGGCTCATCAATGTACAGCGCGAACATATTCTCATACAATATATGAACCACCTCACGACGGACGATTGGTTGAAAATCGTGCAGGCTGCGCTTGAGTTTCGAGCTCAGCTTGAAACGGCTGGATCCTCGGGCTCGCGCAAGAGTAAGCAGCGCGCTGCAACACCGATAGAGGACATTCAAGCTCTCGATACTGTCCACGTCGACGAGGATTTCGATTGGACATTACACTCGGACCCTATCGAACCTCAAGACTAATGCAAGATCGCCCTCGCTTTCGCTTCGCTCGGACCCCTTGGTATGTTATTATCTTTTGAATGCCGGTAATGTATTGACCAAATCATACTGTGACGACCTACTACTAACAGCATCAACAACGCAAGCTACTCAATCAACATTCACGCTTTCCGGGATCTTCAGTATGTCTCAGAATTTGCCAAGTCTCTCTCGGTTCAACCCGATATTGCTTAATATAGACTACGTACTTGCTACGGTCGAGTCCTCAACAGACTATTACTAGTACTAATATCAGTCAATAATTTACCCTCCAATGCAATTCAATTTCGTTCGCAACTCCTTCCAAGCTATTATTAGTCATCTGGAAAAAAGGGAAGTGATACATAGCTGTATGTGACGTACATACCATTCATACCAACATACACGTCCCCCCTATATTTACTCCATATACCATCAGCGAGAGATGTATACCCGTATATACCAATCAATATCAGTATAAACATACAAGCAAGTAGTACATAGTGCAATGTACCGCTGTTTACTCCATCCATTTTCATGTCCAGGTATTATTCACACACGTACAGCCAGAAGATGTTCAATTTAGAATGATATATTATCAGTGCTCGCTACTCGTGCTACGTACATATAAAACTAAACAGTCATGAGCAACTACCTGCCCCGCACGATGAGCTGGCGTTGTGCTCATGTAATGCAGCATACCAACACTGCTGTTAACAGTCTACAGGCATGGATAGCTGATCAGCGCAAACCATTGGAGTAGCACACACTGGATAACAACCAAACAGTGTTAGCGAAAGAAGAGTATGATAAAGGCGGCAACATACATCTTAGCTCTGCATGTGAGCCAAGCCATTCGCTGTCCACGCCCGCAGTATGATTGATCGCGACGGAAGACGCTGCACAAAGAAAGAACGATAAGAAACGTTGGCAAACATACCAGGAAGGAAGGGGGTAACTTACTGTTATCGTAGCGTCCACTCACCATGCTTGCCATATTGTCTCGCACGCTCACGTTAACATTGCCGATAGCGTGTATAAGTGTACCCTCCGAACATCTGTATAAGTGCTGGTAGCTCATGAGGCCGATGCTCAGACTCGATAAGCATCAACTTACCTGATGATGGGGATGCGCTTGATCAGCCTACTACAACAGGGCATAAACCCGGAGTGGTGAGGTGGACCAGTCAGGCTGTACGCCATGGTCAGCAGCAGCCACATATGACTGCGAACTAAAGGATGAGTCATCTTGAATAGCGGTCTCATCGGTCTAAAGACACGCACCAACATATGTAACCCTCTCACTGAAGTCATCGAAGCCGCTGTCCTGTACGTAGAGTCGATAGATCAGTTGCTGTATATCATGGATGGTGATGGACGTTTACCACGTAAGTTTTCTCGTCAGAGTCACTGAGTGAGGACCAGCGAGGCATTCCATACGTCGACCACTACATATTGACATTTCAAGGTCCATAAAGAGATGACCTACTTCGGCGGGTCGAGGTAGTGAGAACGGAACAGAGAGCCAGAAGGTTTCGGTGCATTTGTAGTCGCAGGAGAAAACGAAAGATGGTGGTCGCGGAGGAAGAAGTCGCGTTTGACCTCAATAGTAGACGCCAAAACTGAATAATCAACGGGATCATGTGATATGGCGCTTGGGAAGATAGAGCGCTAAGCGCTTGCTGAGCCTTCCTTCGTTCGACGAACCTTCGCATTCCATCCTCTATCCTCCTCATCAACGGATACGTCGAGACCATTTCATCGCTCTATATTTACTCTCCACTCTTCTATCCTACTTGATATCCTCTCGTGCTAGCTTCTTCATAACCACAGACCTACGGACGCGAGTCACGCGACACTCTGCCTCAACGACCCGGTCCACAATGTCTACGGACCCATTCGGCAGCTGGCTACTGTATCCTCGCCCTACTTATCCACTTTCGCAAGTCGAAAACTTGCCTATTTGATGCATCCACACCTCTCCTGCCCCTTGCTCGATATTCGAACACAGCATTCTGCATGCAGCCTCTGCTCAGTTTGTCAGGCTGGCCGTCGTAGCTGCGCGGCTTGTCGACGGGCTCTTTTCTCATTTCACGCCCGAGAAGGTTGGGCCTCAGTGTCGCCTCACTAGTGGTGGCTTGAATTCTCTTGTAAGCAGAGGTAATGTTTGTCGACGGTTGTGCGACTGTACTCTGTGCGTATGTAATTTACAGTAGCTACCAATGATTAATACATGCCCTTTTCAAGTGCCATGCTGGTTATACGCCGTCTAGGGCGTGCTTGAATACAGTTTCGATAAACATAACGGCCATTAGGCTTGTAAACTATCCTCATTCCTCGTATCAAACGACAATCTCAATATTGCTGGCTGTACGGTGAGCACGCGTGCGCGCCAGTCGCAAGGACGATACTGATATTCAGTCACCAATCACCTCGATATAGCGGCCGGACAGGCAGTACTTGATATATCCTCAAGCGATAGTACCTATAGCTATATACAATCATGTACTGGCACATACATATGTCCTGGTATATACAGTATGTGTGGTATGTGACGGTATAGAGCGCTCACCCGTGGTACGTACTGTTGCCTTTTTCCTGATGGTGTGAAGTTGGGACGCGATTGGAAGCCGTGTTAGCGGTCTTGGAGACGTTGAGCGCATTATCCCAACTAGGGACATGTGTTAGCCCAAGTCCGGTAATCTTGGAGCGTTGGACGTGTTGGGCGCCTTGGAGAGCTTGCCTCAACACCTCCAACTCACCCGTCATTTTGCTGATGTGAAGTATTAGGAGCCTTGCATATTGACCCCGCGGGTTTCAACTGTAGAGGGTACACCTGAAGACGTACAAGCTTATGTATATCCTCTGTGGAAATGTAGTATAAGACTCGAATGAAGGGTGCAGTATGTGGCCGCATACGATTAGTATTAGTGAACTTCAACTCGGAGCCTTACATCAATAGGGTCGCGGACTGCATACGATCACCATTGGCGCATAGGTTATCCTGAGCGTAGTTATTCAGTGAAATCATACTCACCGTGTACACTGAGAAGATGTGTTCAAAGGGGGTGCAAAAACACCCGTAGTCAGCTTGAAGTTCATGATCAAATTCAAGTTCAAGTCGCTTGCCCTCGCGATCGGGCAGACAAAGCATGCCACGCGGAAATGATGCGCCCTTCCCAGAAAGGAAGCGCGCCCAGATCACGCTTGTTGCATGCTCCCGTGTCACGCTTTGTGCTCGACGTGCTTGTCGTCGGGCACATCGCGTCCTTATACCCTTCCATTACGCCCGCTCTTCTTGATTATCGTGTCCGATGGCGGCAAGACCTCCTTCCGAAGCCCCCTCACGCGTCTCGCGCAGAACATCGCGTTCTACGGCGGCAGGTACGTCGTCGGGCGGGAGCAAAGTGTCCAACGCGAAGTCGACCGGCGGCGTCGTGTCTTTGAAGAGAACGAACAACTCTGAGATGTCGACACCGCCGACGTTTACGAACAGAACGAAAGCCGGCAGCTCGATCCAGTCCAATGCTCGTCGACCCATAGCTCCTCCCTCCGCATTCCCGTTTAAGAACCCGAACGCGTCGGTGGGCTCGGGGGTCTCGACGCCGCCCAATGCGTCGGTCAGCAGGGCACCCGTGCGTCAGAATAGTATGCCTATACCCTCGCCAGCACAACGCCCGCCCTCGGTGACTGCTGCTTCTCGCCGTCCAGCCTCTCTATCCTTGAAGGACTCGCCAATCAAGAACACAACTCCACCCCAGCAGACAACACCTCGGACACCTCCCACGCAGCCAGGACTTAGTTCTGCCTCACCTGGTTTCTCTTCAAGTCTATCACCGCCTGTCGCGATGACTCCGATGATTGGGATGACTTCTACTCCGTCCAGGACACCAGTCAAGAAGCCTCGCACACCAAGCGTACGTGGAACACCATCCAGAGTCAAGAAGCAATCCCCCTCTCCTGCGAGTCTCATGAAAAGACAGCAGCTTGATGCATCTCCGGCACGCTCTAGTGGGGACATGCTATGGGTTGAGAACCCAGCACTGCTTGCGAATAGTCCTGCTATGAAGGGTCGTCAATTCACCACCAACAATACTTCGGTGGATTCGCCTGCGCTGCGATTCTCGTTTGATGGCGATGACAGCCAAGGTATCTCGATTTGGGATGGAGGGGATGATGAGTTCTCGTTAGATATGCTCACAGACGTGGATGAAGTGCTCGACGAGGATGTAAGTGATCTCTCGTATATCGTAAGCCACTCTCTAAGAGGTCAATACGCTTCAGATGCACCATGCTCTTGATGAGGTGCATAAGCTGCATACACGAAAACTGTTGCACTATCGACGACTCCTTGAACGCGCACAAGCGTCCACCGCAGCCCAGCTCCACGCACTTCAAGCCGAAATCCAGGTTTTGCGGGATGGCGCACAGGATAAGCCGTCCAACCCTCTGTTGACCATCGAAGACGCGGACAACTACTGTGTCTGTGGTGGGAAGAAGAAGAAAGGGTACTGGAGCGGTTATCGCGGCGATGACGACGAGCCAGAAGGTGAAGTTGACCTGGCAACCGCCTTGAAGGGCCAGAACGGTATTTTCAATGAGACAGAGGTCCGCAAGGCGATACGTGGATTGAGCCGAGATGAACGCATGAGACTGTTCGTGATTTTCTCGTGATTTTCTCGCGCGTAGCCTTGGAGATACTGATTTTGAGACAACAGGATTGCTCTCATCCTGGATTCTTGCATGCCTGGAGATATACGACTTCAGATCTTGCTCTTGGAGAAATATGCAAAATCTACCTTTGACATTATCGGTCACCTTGCCCCAGATCTGGTGTTCAAGATCTTCAAACATCTGTCCGTAGCCGAATTAGTTGGAGTTGAGTCGGTAAGTACTCGGTTGAGTATTTGCCCAATCTTCCCTAACAGCGAGCTCCCAAGGTTTCGAAGAAATGGCAAGAGATGGTGCATCTACCCGCCTTGTGGAGATACCACTGTATCCGCATCACCGCGAATGACCCAGTGCCTATTCGACCACCAGCTAAGCCTGAGGGATGGTAGGTGTTGATGGACAATACGCTGTGTTTTCACGCTTTATTCATGCCTGTTGCAGGGAACCATTGTATCGCTCGCTACATCATCGTGAAGACAATTTCAAGAACGGCATACCGCAAAGTATCAAATTCCTGAACGGCCATACCAACTATTGCACGACTCTTCTCTTGCGAGGTACGCTGGCCTCACTTCATTTCTAAATTCACGATTGACATGTACGAAGGCAAACGGCTGATCAGCGGTTCATACGATGAGACAATCCGTTTCTGGGACATAGAAACTGGAGAAATGAAGAAATGCTTGCAGGTTAAGAAGCCAGTCAGCTGCGTAGACTTCCTCGCGGAAGAAGGTTAGTCCAGACCCCAGCTATGATATGTTGCTGTCGGTAACTCATGGACCGATATTCAGAGGTTTTTGTGGTCGGCTTCCACGATGTTGGGTGAGTAGAGTATTGTCGTGTTGGTTTACAACTATCATACTAATCACGACACCAGACGTGTCCACCTCTTTTCCTCCCTGACTTTCACGCCTCTCCAACAACTTGCAGGCCATCTCAATGGCATCCGCGCAGTCGCCCTGTCATCGAAGAATCTCGTCTCCGCCGGCGCTGACAAAGCTCTGGTTTGCTGGGATTGGCGTTCTGGAACGAAGATCGTTCGGTTCGGCCAACAGACCACTGTCAACATCGGTGTCCAAATCATCAGAGGCAGTTCTGCGGAGGAAGGCGAGCGTGTTGTCAGTGTGACCATCGACGGTATAGTGCGGGTATTCTCCATCCGTTAGTATCAAACCTTGTCTTCGAGATTTCGTGCTGATTACAGTCACAGGTCGCAGAGAGATGATTTCCCAGTTCAAACTCGCAGAATTGGGTGGCAGCGATCCCGTTTTGAGTTCGAAGTTGCTAAACGTCGGTAAAGCGCCGGACAATATGCTTCAGTACGTTTAACTATGTTCTACCCTGAGATCAATATCCTGAGTTATACTCCAGGTGGTTTGCCGCGAAAGGAACGCAGATGACTGTGAGTAATTCGACCCTCGTCCGCAAAGCTTTTACTGATCCGAGATATAGTGTGCCACGAAGTCGATTATTCTTCATTTGCAATGGACGGAAGAAGACTCTGAGAATACTACTGCGAACGTCAACGGCCTTGTGCAAAGCCCAGTAGATCTCACAACGCCTATGCTTTCGACTGGACGCTCAACTCTCATAAGCCCGAGCCCAGCACCTCGTACAATCTCCTCCATGTCACGGCGATCATCTTCGTTCATTGCACCTACGCGGAGAACCTCTATCGCTCGAACACATAGTTCCTTTACTTCTACTGGAGCTATGAAGTCACGTCTCTCGTTGAACAACATATCGAACTCGTCTCTGCCTCTGTCCCCTGCGAGTCCGTCGCCAGGTCCTACCACGCCAATGTACTTCGGTCGTGCCGCAGTGCTTACTGCACCTCCGAAGCTGGTGGGTGTGGTTGAGACACCTGACGTCGCTGTGGGTGCTGTTGACCCTCGGAAGCGACGTGTTGTCACTGCTACTCGCTTCAGCACCAGAAGTGGTGCTAATCGGACCGTACGTAATATTCATCTGAGATCATCCTGGATCCCTGCTCATGCCCACTTGATGCAGATCTTCATGTCGACACACCGCGAGAAGGATGATACGCAGCGGATACCTGAAGATGGCGATGACTCTACTGTGGACCTAAGTGTAAGCGGGAAATCGACCCCAATCTCACCGGTCGACTACGACAACAATATTATACCCCTCGGCGGCGCATGGGCAGCTCTGGCAGATGCAGATGCCTCCACCGCCTCCGGCCTGAAGGGCTTGAAAGGTCCTCTTCCAGCTAAATTCCAAGGCTTGGCCACGCATGAGAAGAACCCGATGTCTATGCAGCTCAGTCACGAAGAAGTTGTGGTTGGATGTGCCGATGGTACTATCTAGTGAGTATCATTTGTATCGCTGAGGACACATCTTTCTGATTTTTTATCCAGTGTTCTAAACTTTGTTGGATACGACTACAAGAAAGAACGCGCTCAGGACTGGACTGGAAACGGTATCACGGATCTACAACTTGCCGACCTCGCAGAGACGGCATAATCTTTCTTTTACTTCCCTTTGTTTGATGTTTGCAGCATTGCAATGTCACATACACTCCCTGCCATCCTGTCCATTTACATTTCGCTTTGTCAAAAGCTTTGCATTTCCACGTCAAATCCATCCTCGGACTTGCATACCACTTCTTTCCTCTCTCCGCCTGGTTACTTTACATAGCTTCGAAAGAAGGTAGTACGTATGAGACTGTATACTGTTAACGTTACTACACACATCTATGCATAACCCATAACCTACATATCGCTCCAGGCTAGTGATACTTGAATCCTTCCATACCCAGGCCACAGGCCTCATTGTTCCTCGCTGATCCCTGGTACAACAACAGTAACAGTGTAATAAATAGGGTACAACCTCGCATTACTCTCTGGTAGATAGCCGTGCAAAGTGACGTGGAAGAAAAACCGTCGGTGCCCTCACTGGCTCAACGCCCGAACGACAGATTCAGCCGCATCACGCGCAGCGAAAAGATGTCGAACCAGGGGAGTTGAACCAGGAGACTTGACCTTAGCCCGAGCACTGAAATCCGAATCTTCAACCGGTACTGGGCTACGTCTTTTGATGTATTTGTTTGGGGCTGGTAGCGGCGGGCGAGCGTATTGTTCCAATCTGTCTTCTGGGACGTCTCGAGAGGGGTTTGAGAGGACGCCAAGGAGGACCTTCCATGAGACAAGTGCGCGTTGATATCTATATGAGGGAGGTTAAGTGAACAGTCATTCAGCGATGTGCAGTATAGCAGCTTACTGTCTGTAATTCCCTGCGAGTAGATGCGTGATTGATTAGAACTTAATCACATAGACAGGCAGTTACTAACTCACCCTTGATCAGTAACGAGTGCCATTTAAACACGACCCACGTCGTCCAGTACATGACTGCAAGTGTTGCGACCACTCTCTTCAGCCCATATACACTAGGGATGTCCTTCACAAACCAGTTCCCTGCCGTCCTCAAGGCTCCAGGCATACCCAGCCACCGATCCGCAAGTCTTCCGCTCAGAAGCACATTGGCTAACTTAAACGAGGCGATCCATGATGTGATCCCGAAGGCCAATCCAGAGGGGACGACGGTCAGTTCCGCAACTGTCTCTTCTTCGCCTGGTTTCATTAACTTCCGTGCGGTAGGTGGGCCGACGAGATATGCCGGTATATGCAGGATCAATGCTGGAAGGAACAGCCAGAAACGAGGATGCAGGAGAAGGACCAGAAGGTGGTGGACAAAAGTGAGTAGAGCGGTTGATGCGGTAGGAAGTGTTGACGAAGGGTAGACTTGGACGAGGGTGTCATGTGGAATATTTGTGTAGTGTAGGAGGCTGTAATAGCTAACGAGCGTTTTCTTCCCTTTGGCGGCTACGGCAGATGTGGTGGTGGGCTCGGTGAAGAGATCAATGAATCTGCAATTGTCGTTAGGTCGAAGGTCAATAGAAAGGATCGGGAAAACTTACTTCTGTGAGACTGTGACCCAATCTTTGGTGGGTACATTCTCACTGCCCTTCCATGCAATATCCCGCGCAATACTAGCAGCAAACCAGGTATCCCTATCAAGTGAGTAATTAGCACAGCTAAAAATAAGAATAGACAGGATTCATGTACCAGTCGGGTGCATTTATAGTCAACTCGATGAGCCGTTTCTCGATTTCCGTCGTTAAGTTCTTTGTGACAGTGCGTGCGGCGTCAGAGTCAGACGCAGACAGATATCGTGAAGCAAAGAAGTCCAAGTCTATTGGTTCGCCATAGCGCACAGACACCTAAATAGAGCAAACATTGGTCTTCCAGTGGAGACGCATACAGTGCACAGAGAACTTACGCGACTTTGGTACTTGGACTTGTTCGTACACACGACCCCAACCGGCACAATCGTGAGCTTCTGTGCTTTTGTATTCGGGGGTTGATGCTTCTGCCAACGCGCATATTCCAAGGCAACATAAGATGCTCCGTCCTTGATCTGAGCAATTTGGGGCTCGGTGTAGCTTGTACCTTCGGGGAACAAGCCGATGACCTCGCCATTGTCAAGTGCTTCAAACGTTTCCCGGAAGAGCGACGTTCGTGTGTCGTTGGCCTTGTTGTCAGATGACGTCGAGCCATTGCCTGTTCCATTCGGCTCTGAGGTCGCAGCGCTGTTAGGGTTTCGACGAACAGGGATTGCGCCTGAAGAGGTAAGCGTCCAGCCGGCTATGGGGTTCTTGAACATGCTGGCTTTAGCCCAGAAGCATACACAGCGCCGGTGAGGCATAGTGACAGCTAAATATGCGCATATAGTCAGCCTATCAGGGCCACCGCGTTCATGAAAGGGGAAACGCACTGAGTGTTGCAATGTCAATGATCTCGTTGTGGTGACATGGCGTACTGCGAGGAATGAGTCTCATTGAGGGGTCTACGCTGAGTTTTCACTCACATAATGAGAGGTCCTGCTTCGAGTACATGCTCCTGCCCTTCGACATGGACATCCGAGTAGTATTCCATGGACCATAACGAGATGCGCCGCAGCGCACGATACACGAGCTTAAGATTCATCCTATAACATGCAGATTCCAGTAGTGAGCGATATTTTCGTAGTGCAAGAATAATCACGTACTTTAGACGTCGTCGTTGGGTGTTTGAATTGAGTGCCCAAGCTTGTAGTGCAAGTCAGGGAGAGAGTAGGAAGGGGTAAGAGGACAAGCTGCAAGCACAACCAACTGCCAGCTTCCTCGCACAAGTACTGCAATGATAATCAATAACTGCGTGTTTCGGTCTCACGCTTGATGGAAACAGGCTGGGGAATAGAAGCCACTGTATCGAGGCCTTGGGGACACCAGTGTATGTTGTTGACAATGCTTGTCTAGATGATTGTAAACCACCCTAATATCATTGTCGACATAAGGACGGCGGAGAACAGCGACGACAACAACAGCAGAGAGGCGGACAGCGCGTTAATATCGTTGCAACACCGTGCTTTGCAGACATGATCATCACAGCGAGAGGCTGAGAACAGATCGACGTGCAAATCTGACGCGGGGGTTAACGCACTTCGCCGCTGATGCGCCTTCAGCTAATCCCTATTATAAGGGAGAGCGGTCTCCGCCATTAACAAGACATTCCGCTGCTCTCATTGGCTGGGGACCAGAGACAAAGAGGCGTTGTCATTGGCTATGGACCTCAGCGTCACGTTGCCCTGCGCTGTTTGCGATTCTATTGGCTGAGCGTGGTCCCTTGGTCGCTGATCCGGTCCGCCGCTGTTCCGCGTCCGCGGTGGAGACTCTGCTCGGAGACCTTGAATGGTCGGTCACCCAAGTTTCTTTCACTGTGCCCGTCGTTTCTGCTTGCAACAACGCCGGGTGAACCATTCGTTGAGTTCCAAGTCTTTGTCGTCTGCCGTCGTCTTTTCTCTTTCTCGCGTGACGGAGTCACGGGTTCTGGCTAGTTATAGTCAATGCGGATCATTTATACAAGCGCTCCGACTAGTATAACTTCCCGTTCGGGCTTCAAATTGACTTCGGGCCTCCATCTCGACACCATCTCGATTTCTCTGTGTACAATCGTATTGCTTCGGTTGGTTATTACAAGATATATATTGGCTGGCTTAAGCTCTTTACCTGTCTCGCCGATCACTATAATCACGACGAGTAAGTGATTATGACCAAGATGATGCTCAGTATTCTTTGGTACTCACGGCGCATCCGCCGCCAGGTGGGCACGTTGAGGCCGAGCAACAGCATATCAATGCTTCGCGGGAGCCTAACAAGGCGCCTCCCTTCATCTGACTTACATCGACAGGCTCCGCATCCCTCTTACGAAAACCGCATAAGCGGGGGTTGCTCGCCATTTCACAGCAGGCTGCGTTGGCAGAACTAACAGCAGCGAGGAAGAGGACGGCCTTGGTGAAAGTGATCTTCATGGTGTAAATAATCTATGGGGCAGAACAAAGAATTAGGTCGGAGCATATGTAAGACCTTCGCGCTTACCCTTCAAGCAAGTTGAGAGAAAGGACTGAGGCTCACATTGACAGGAATCACCAGGTTTATAAACTCCCCTACATATGTGCGCAAGATACGAGCTGCCAAGTACTTTCCTTTCAGAAGATCCGTAATGTATCATTTTGACCGGAGATATGTCTCCTATCGGTGGGTCCAAAACGCTTCCGACAGGTGTCCGTTCAATGGGCTTGCTCTCCATGCCCGGTTATCTGCACTCTCTGGAGTGCATGTGGCTGAAACTCTCGATCAGGTAATTTGTTGTCCATAAGCTAGGTCCGATGTCTTCAAGCGACGTCTCAGCCTGCCTCGCCACCGAAATGGAGCTCCCATAGCGCTCCTTCCACACGCGAAGATAAACGAGGTCATTTACAAGCTAATATCGGTTATGCAATGAGTAGGCCGTTGATCTCATGTACAAGCAATGTGGCGTGAGCTCATTACATACGCAAACTCTTCTTTCTCCATTGGCTCTTCGTCGGCCAGTCGCCGAGACAATATAGGTAAGGCCTTGATAAAATATGTGCGCTGTGCCCGGACACTCCGCTGTGATGATACAATATACGTAGCGTAGTGTGTTCCAAGCACGCTGCACACCAGCGCACAAACCAAGTACATCATTTTCAAAGTTGTTTTAGTGATAGGGCAGGGCTTAGGTAGTCGTGTAGTACTGTGAATCACAATCTTAGACGAGAATACGCTCATACGTACCCTTGGGTATGGCTGCAGCCCGCAGAAAGCTTTGTATGCACAAATTCTCCATTGAAGGCCAGCCCTGTTATATCAAGGTGGCGCAGGTTTGTGCGGACACAAAGAAATGTGATGCTCGAAGGGGTGTCCTGCTGCAATGTCTACTTAAACCAAACCCGAAATGACTTAAAACTGTATCTTCATCGTAATGGGTAAGACGTACATGCATAGAGAAGAGGGATGACTACTGAGAGGGAACCTGCTAGTTCTCGAAGATGTTCACCTTCGGGTTCGGATCAAGAATATAACAATCCCCAGGAAAAGGTCCAATTGTGTCCGCACGAACGTAGTGGTTGTCCATCAAGTACACGACGAAGCGAGCGTTGTTTGCATAATGCCACCACTTCGTAACACCGTCTTTCGCAGTCATGACTGCAGACCTGTGTACGGCCCTGAATCGAGCCGCGATGTGGGCAGGCGGTTCTGAAGGATCTTCCTGCGATTCGGAGTTTGTAGCCTTAGTGCGCACAGATGCGATGCATCCCAAGGCTATATAGTCTGAGGAAGGGGGAATAGCTCGCCAAATATCTGTGGTGCCCGTTTCTTGATTATCGGAAAATGCTCTCTCCCACCGAACTGGAGCAAGAGCACCCGGAACGAGTTCTGACGCGATGACGGCAGGGATGTTTTCGACACCGGGTGACACGACGTACCAGCCGTCTGAGCGACCTAATGCATGATCACTAAGAGCGCAGCCCTTAGTACTAGACTTGAAAGGACTTACTGAACAAGTTTTTCATTTGGATTGTTGTTATTTTGTTAGCACCGCTAGACTCGTCCTGCACCGCCAGGGGGGCGTCCTTTGTCTCGTCAAAATCGGTTATATGACGAACTTTCAAGAAGGGACCCTCTATCTTGAAGTTTCTCGCATAGCGTTTAACGTATTCGTCATAACTGTCACGAAGAATTTCACGGCGTTCCTTCGTCGAAGCAAGCTCCCACAGCTCGATAAAAGGTGGCAGCGGTCCAAAGTCTATGAATCTGTCAATGATCAACATTAATTGACAGACCTCCAGAAAGATGATAAAAAACAAACTCAGGGTAGTCTTTCACGGAACCGGCCCACTCTCCAGCGTAGCCCTTGAAGAATCCTTCATTCCCGTATCGTGAATCTCCTCCTCCTATGGTAATTGCAAACTTTTCAATATGAGTATCAATGCTACATATAATGTAGGGCTTACTTGTTATCACTGTCGTCTCACTTGACGTGGAGAACTTTTCCATTGCCTCTTTCTTTTCCTTAGAGAATTTTATCTTTCCTGATGCCACCAGATATTCTGCCGATAGCTGGGCAGCAGCCCCAATCGACGTCTCCGAGCTGTATGATCGAGTGTCGGTACTGTTCAAGAACAAGGCGCGGCCGCCAATCGTGAGAGATCGGAGCATATGAGTACCATAAGCTTTGTAGAACTCGAGTGGATCTCTGGTATCGAGGTCGTTTATGAACCACGGCATCGAATACTTCCGAATTTGATCGACGAGCACATGGGTAGGAGGGAGAGACAGTTGGTACGCCGTCACGACATACGTGATGCGGGTGAAGGAATGCGAAAGGTTCTTGCGCTGAGAATCGCTATAATCGGCAGATGCTGATGCTGAGAAGCCACGATAGCCAGCTTTGAAGCCAGCGTGAATGGAGAGGCTTTCAGAGTACTCTTCTGCGTTTTTCCCAGAAGACGCTCTATACTCCGAGCCTATGTCGGTTATATAATTCACAATCTCAGGGACGATGTAAACCTTGTCGCCATACTTTTCCTCTCGACCTGGAACTAGTGCATGCAGTCAGTACATATGGTTTACTATGCAGAATTTGCAAGGACGAACTTTTGCTCCAGTCGATAACTTGCTGCAAAGCAGACTTGGAGTCAGCATACTTTCCGTTCAATACATCGTATGTCGATCCAAGGATCCTGAGGCCAGGAACGTAGTTAGAATCCCCAGACATCGCAGACGTGTCGGGAGCGTGAGGTTGATCGCTGGCTGCCGTGGGTGTAGCAGAGTGGACGTCGTTCGTGTTGGGTGTGGCCATTGTTGTAAAACTTTCTTGTCTGGTAGTTGGGGAAGATGATATATCTTGATGAGGGGAAGAAGAATATGGACGATAGGAGCCGTGGAGGGAGCTTTATATTAAGCATATACTCTACAATGGCATCTGGGCATCTGATACAAGAAGGCCAGGCTTGAAATAGTCCATTCATGTGTAATAGCTCATATTTACTAGGCTTTGTGAGACGATGAGCAGCTGATGGGTGCCCCTCACATGAGGCAAATCGCCGTTCCTATCGACGCTGTCGAGTTTCAGCTTACAGTAGTAACAGGGACGATCTGCTCACCTGTCTGACTGAGTCACGGAGTCCTTGTCGCCCCGCTCTCATTGACAGATTGTGGAGCCTCCGCTCGAACTCGAACTTAATTCTAAGAGACCATGAATGTAGCGCGTCGAGTGCACAACTCACAGTCTACAGCCT
This sequence comes from Irpex lacteus, assembly GCA_001986395.2. Lineage (NCBI taxonomy): Eukaryota > Fungi > Basidiomycota > Agaricomycetes > Polyporales > Irpicaceae > Irpex > Irpex lacteus. The sequence continues at coordinate 450,888 of MQVO02000022.1, forward strand.
TCCCTGAGGAAGCAAGAAAGTTGACGTAGAAAGAAGTCATAAAATGATTGAAAAGGCGACACGCTGAAGTGAGTTGATGCCTTGAATATGCGGCAGGGAGAGAACCGAGGTAGGAATACAGGGTGCCTGACCACTGGCCACAGGTCATTGGCGGCGCACGTAACATGTAAGCTTCGCTAAACAGCCTTGACCCACTCAGAGAGCGAGAATAACGTGGACATGAGTGTCAACGGGTTCAAAATTACTCCGATACATACCTGTAAGTATTGTGCCTGTTCGAGGCCACCCAGCAGGCAGGCATGAGAAGCCGTCCGAGTCCCCCATGAGTACGTTCGTGCTTGGAGTTACTATTACTTTGAACTGTAAGTCACGGATGCTAGAGCATATGAATGATCATTATACATTGTGACCTACCTCTGCCATGGGATCAGGCGCATGGTCTCGCCAAGCCGGAAGAATGGAGGCAGGACAATGAAGCGTATGCTATACGTACACCAAGCCAGTCTAGAGACAGCAGCTTGCAAGAATGCGCGCAGATTCAGCTACTACATTTCAGGCCTGTCAGCGGTGAGCTAGATAGGGCAACCCACATGCATCAATGGACGACGGAGACACACATTCTGCGTAGAAAAAAGATGTGTGCCTCATACATACCAGAACATAGGTACTGGTACGTTACTTCGGCCGCTCGCAGCCTCCCAGATGTCTTCGAATATCAACTCCCTTGAGACAATCCTGATCACAAGCAGGCTACCTTGTTGAGAGATCCTGTAGTACTTTCGTAACTGCTTGGGAGGGCCGTGGTCACGGTAGCGTCAATACAGAGTCTGGGCCTTTTATCATAAGGTGTTCGACCAGGAGACCGTGGGACGCACTCACTGATATGCATGGTTTGTACGTATTCGATGCCTTAAGTAGCGGCTGTCTATGTACTTCGTCTAAGGATGTCAACACCATGTCAATTGCTGACAGTTAGCCTGAGGACTTACTACTAGTACCAACCGAACTCACTCAGGCCAGAATGTTCGGACACTCCAGTGTGTAAATTGGTACTAAGTATCGCGATCGTGTTCCTGTGGCTATGGCACTGCGACTCGCGCAAGTCGAGCAAGGAGCAAGTGCTAGTAGTACTGGGGCAGGGCCGAGGTTGCTGTTGTCACCCGAATGTAGTTGTCGGGATCCTGCGCCGCCACCTGATCTCACCTGATGGGAATCATCCGATCTGCTGTCACGGTTTGAGTTGGAAGCACAAACATCCTCGTAAGTAGTAATTTATATCGAGGCCGTTCAAGATGAATGGAGGAGTGTAAGTATACGTATACAGTATCAAGCATCGCTCAACCGAGTGCCAGTGCCGTGGCATTTGAAGAGACTTCACAACCATCCACAAGTACTGACTCGGAGCTCGAGTGCATGTGTTGAACACTAATTCTCTGAGCAGAGCAGCCAGTGTACATCTAAAATAAAACTAGACTTTGTGCCAGTGGAAGTCCGAGTCCAGTACGCTAGTACGACTTAAAACCGCCAAAAGTGAGATACGACAAGCAAATTATGCGCTGAAACTAGACTCCTCTACTGTGTTCTTCGGATCGAGGATATAACAGTCCGACTTGTGAGGTAGAGCGGTCTCTCCATGCACGTAGCGACCGTCGATGATGTATACCACGTCCTGAGGATAGTTATAATAATTCCAAGAGGTGGTTACGCCAGTCTTCGCTGCCGTGATCTCCCGCTTATGTACAGCTCTGAATCGGCGAGCTATACTGTCTGGAGGCTGGGTAGGATTACTTGAGCTCGCGGGGGTCATGGAGGCAACACAACCCAATGCGATGTAGTCCGAGGTCGGAGGGATAGCCCGCCAGTATGTGGTATGCGTGTTACCTCCATGGCATGAGCCAATGAAAGCTGGCTCCCACTTGACTGGAGCGAGGGCTCCAGGGACGAGCTCTGATGCGATGGTAGCTGGCCAGCCTCCAAGACCAGGCGACACCGTGTACCACTCGTTAGTACGATCTATACATCGAATAAGAACATATACCTAGGTGTTAGAAGTGGTGACTTACTAGTGGGGAATTTCGCAGTGATAAAAGCCCCATTCTCTTTAGTAGTGAGGTATGCTTCCATGCTCTCGTCGTAATCGTTCGTTGTACGGATCCTCAAGTACGGGCCGGGAAGCTCCAAGTCCTTCGAATAGATGTTCACGTATTTAGCGTAGCCTTCCCGGAGGATTTTACGGCGTGCCTCGGTGGAGGCGAGCTCAGACAATGCGACAAAACAGGGCAGCGATCCGAAGTCGATGAACCTGGCTCGACGTTAGCACATCATATTAAAATATATAAATGCAGACAAAACGCACTCAGGAAAGTCTCTAACGGAAGCCGCCCACGCTTCGACGTTCTTCAGGAACTCTTCATTACCATAACGGGCGTCACCGCCACCTGATAGAAACAACGAGTTAATACATGTCAAAAGAAAAATGTGTGATAAACTTACGGGTCACCACCACCGACTCGCTGGACTCGTTGAAGCTTCTTCTGCTCAGTCGACAAGTCCATCGATCCCGATGCCACGAGGTACGACGCTGAGATATGGGCAGCAGCCTCGATAGACATTGAAGAGCTGTACGTGCGAGTATCGGTGGAGGTTAAGAACATCGCCCGACCACCTATCGTGAGCGAGCGAAGTAGATGGGTGCCATATTCTCGGTAGAACTCAATAGGGTCCCTGTTCTCAAGATCATCCTGGAACCATGGCTTCAAGTACTTCTGGACTTGAGAGACGGGAGGGAGTGACAAGCCGTACTGTGTCACTACATATGTGACACGGGTGAAAGCGTGCGAGAGGTTCTCGCGCTGGGACTCGCTGTAGTCCGCGGACGCAGAAGCTGAAAAGCCCGGGAAGCTAGCCTCAAAGCCAGCGTGGACAGAGAGACTTTCCGAGTACTCAGTGACGCTTTTGCCGTAGGAGGACCTATAGTCCGAGTTCGTGTCGCTGGTGTAGTTGACGATGTCAGGGACGCTGTAGGTCTTGCCACCATACTCCTGGACTCGAGTCTCGCCTACAAAATATAATCAGTACACAGGAGTTTTTCCTGAATTGTACAGCAAATGTGAGAAAACGAACTCTTGTCCCAGTCGATGACCTGCTGCAGGGCAGATTTAGAATCGGCGTATTTGCCGTTTAGGACGTCATACGTCGAGCCGAGGATGTACAGGCCCGGGATATAATCAGAGGGTGTGTCGGGAGCTCGAGGATCGCCGTCTTGAAGCTTAGCAGTAGGAGTAGCTGCTTTCTCGGTCATCGTGGCCACGGTTGATAAGTAGGGACGATTCGGGAGTTAGTAGACGTGGAAGTACTAGTGTGAGGAGATGGTATAACCGAGATAGTACGAGAGGCTTATATATATTGAGAGAGCTTCCATTGAGGCAATCCAGGAAGCTTGGCAGCTGGAATTGGGGAACGCCATGACGGGCCCACAGTCACTACTTACTCCGAGTTCGAGTTGCTGCCATTTTCCCGGTGGCCTCGTTGCATGAACATACACTGCGCCTGCAACAAGTCAGTTAAAATGATTACAACTGTCACTATGGACCCTTGGATTGGAGCACCGCAGAAAAACTGCTCACTAACCTGGAGTCGCAGAATGCTCAGGCTGACAGCGAATTTCTGCCAGACCTGTCGGTCCCATCGACCACCCGAACTCACCATGCAACGAGCCCTGATCGTAACGTAAGACTGTTTCTGCAACGAGGTTTGAGAACAGGTCAAGAATGGAAGTAAGGGGTTCCGAGTCGATTCGACGCTACTCACGTTCAAGTTCAAGTTGGGTTTGGTGTTGAAAGCACGCGCTTAAACTCTCACGAAGATTAATATGTTCTCACGCCACAAGGGCGAGCATTTCCTAACAAGCTTAAGAGTACCAACTGTACTTCTATTATCCTGCAACATAAGTATTGGCCATGATGCAGTCGAGTACTTGATGACGGTAAACGCTGTCATGATAAATTACTTGACAGCTGCAGTAAACATCACGCTCATTCTCAGTGACTCTCATAGGAAAGGGGCTTCGCTGCTAGCGCCACACAAAGAACGAAAAAAGTGGACTTGACATCAGGTTCCCAGCCGGTAACGGTAACTGCATACTGATCATGAGCTCGGAATACAAACTCCCCGACGTGTAGCATGACATAAGGGATTGGAGATAACAAAAGTCCGGTATTAGATTAACTTGGGGCAGTGAAGCGGTGAATTCGCTCCGAGTCAGGGTAGCCCCTTTCAATATTCTTGAGGCCCTGCGGACTTGTTCTGATACAAAATCACTGTCACCTTGCGCCACAGCAGTGAACGAAGATTCTATATTTGACAGAAATCACGACAGAAGAGAAGCCACGTATGCAACTGATTAGGACGATGACAGACACGAATATTTGAAAAAGAGGAAGGGCACTGCTAACACGTGCAAGAAGAATGTGTTCAACTTGTTAGCAGAGAAATAGATAAGTAGGGACTTTAGGACAATATAACAGCAATTATGTACGTAATAAGCTACCTCGCAGCGAGATCTCTAAGTTCTCGAGGGAATGTCTGTCAAAAAGACATGGGCGAAGTCAACGTTGAAGATCGGCAGGACACACTGTCGCCTCATAGTCTCCTTCTGTGGTCTTGCGAAGCAAGAGCTTCTGTACCTCAGATAGCATATAGCTCGGCCATAAGACTTGTGCTATCGCGTGTGCAGTAGTATCGATGGCGCGGGAAGACGACCCTGCGTCATAATCTAGGTCGCCGTGGATATCACCGTCACGAACAGCTGCGTTGATGTCTCCAAGTCGATTATGCTCAATGATAGGAGACGGAGGAGGAGATCTAGGAAACAGCATAGGCTCGACAAGCTGATACACGTCAAGCAGGCGCAACTCCTCGAGTGTGGCAGTAGACCGTATGTCGTTCGTGTACATCCAATCGAGCCCGTTGGTTGAGAGCGTATTTCCCTCTCGCTCAGCTTGAGCGTCCGAAGTTTGCTCGTCATTGAGCAGTAGCGTGAGCGCAGCATCGTTCAGAATGGAAGAAAGAGGCAGAGGGGAATGAGGAGGACTGTAGAACGGGTTTGACTCCGAGTTGTCCGTCGAAGGATCGATGCGTGCTCCAATATCGCGTTCTCCAGGTGCTGTCTCGGGGGAGACACGATCTTCATCCTCACAGTCGGGCGCTAGTCTGAGGTTACGATCACGTGGGGTCCCAGGCGCGTCGAAAGGCGCGTCCAGTGTCGCATTTAAACGCGTCGAAGGCTTCTCGTACTTCAGATCCAAAAGAGGAGTGGAAAGTCGAATGGGAGAGAAATGGAACGAAGAAATGTTATCCGAGTTTTGTTCGAGATGCTGAGCCTCTACCCTTCCATCGACTGCCTGCTGCTCATTATAGATCTTCACAGCCTGCCGGCCGTTGCGAAGACAAAGAGGACTCTCTAGTAGCTTGTGAAGTAGGCGTCCTGGAGTTGCAGGCGACGGTAGAGTGCTCGCGCTGTAGGGGTATACTGGTGTTTCCGACTGCCTGACCTTCTTCGGCGTGCTGAAGGGAGAAGATTGATTATAGGGATGAGCGTTAGACCCTATATAGCGGTACAGCGTTTAGCGAGTATAGTATCATCGAAACAAGCCATTACTCACCGCTAAACACAGAAAACTCAGGAGCAGAACCACGAACGGGAGGCATCGCAGACTGTGGTCGCTGGGGATGTCAGACGCGACGGGGAAGAGAAAGAGTGTGAGTTGGGCCTTCATCCTGTACAGCGGCCATGAATATACTATATATTGAGCTAGAGTCACGTGTAGAGTGTCGGTTGCATTTGTGAAGTGCTGTGAAAGAGTTCGTGTGATATACAAAGGGTGTTGTGGAACCGATATTGCTGTACTGGGATCCTGGTCTCCTAATTGTGTTCAGGTGCTAGAGGCGTTTCCATAGAAAGTAAGAAGGCGAGACTATACCAAGGATTCATTGACGAGTGTACTCCGGACGACGTCGAAGGCATGGATTAGATAGAAGAATACCATCAGCTCAAAGCATGACCGACCTGTAGTGAACCGGAGAACATCAAAGACAGGCTGAGTTCTGCTGGACAGACACTGTAGATAATCAGAAAAAAAGCTTCAGAGACCAAGCAGATGAAATTAGGGAGACTTAACAATTTCACGTAGTCACGGTAAGAGCGAGAAACAACGTCCACCATAAACAGTCGCACGAGCGCTATCCCAGCCGGCAACATTTCGGCACACGGTCACGTGGACATAAGTGGAAATGCGTTGACTTGCGTGTATGGAGTACGCCGCTTTACCTCAGATTTTGTAGTTGCGAAACCAGAATTGAAACTAGAATGTCTATGGTTCAAGCAGTTTCATAGTATATGTATTTGGCACGCACAGAGGAGTGGTGGCAACGAGATTCATTGCATGCACAAGCAAGGATAATTGTAAGAGTTCGTCGAGATTGGTGAGATACTAAACACCCGTTACAAAATACGTGAGTCTACCTGAGAAAATAGGATGGAGGAGATAACTGTGTGACGGATGCATAAGAGAATGAGTGATTGAGAAGTTCTATGGCATGGAAGGGAGGGAGTGATGATTATGGGAAGTGAGTGAAAAGTGGAAGTGCGTTATGTTTCTAGAAGAAAATGGTGTGGGGTATGGCAAACCAGGCAGTATAATAGATTGCGAGCCATCTCTGTCAGTGTAGAGATTCGATAGTATATGAATTGTTTATGAATCCCAGAGAGGCCCGAAAGCGTGCATGTCATTTTCCTTGCATCCCGCCATAAGCTCTGCGTTACCAGCGGGGTTGGAGGTAATCAGGACCACTACAGGGGTTACATTCATGTGAGTAGATGCCCTGGCTACACCGATTGATGAATTGATGCACTCACCCTCGGCTTTGAATGCGACGTAAACATCCTTGAGCATCTTCATCGTGTCGGGTCTCCTACCCTCCTTCTTGGTATCGTATAAGATGTACCTCTCCTTCGGAATCGTACGATGGATCATGTCGAAGAGTACAGGTCCGAAGGTCTTCTCCATGTCCGAACCAATCCAGATGAGGAACCAGTTGTCGAGTTGTACGCAAGTGGAAAGGACAGCGCCGATGCCAGAGCCAGTGCAGATGGCAATGCCACGACGGAAGAAGTGGGCGAGGTACGGAAGACCGGCAAACTAGAAATGCAAAAGTAACAGACATAACAATGAGGTGAGAAAGAACGCAATACGAGACAAATGGGAGTGCTAACCTTCATCTCACGGGTCCACAGGTGGGTAGGTGGGTCTGATACAAGACCGCGAGTCCAGTCGCCTTGCACGCCGGCGATGATGTAGTGCGTGTTGCTCTCGATGCCTTCAGAGATGATACCGAACCCATGATACTCCATGGTAGCGGTACGGCTGATTCGGCCTAACAGACCTTGCTGGATACCCTTCTGGAACTTGATAACAGCGACGCGAGGAGAGGGCTGCGAGACATGGTTTATGAGTGGATTGAATAAGCTCATAGAGGAAAGAACATACAGTTGTGATCTCAACGGGCACCTTACGAATCGTTGTCCACGGGATAGCGATGAGGACGGTGATGGAGAGTGCATACCAAAACTCCTGAGTCTTGACCGGATGACGTCCTTCCGTGGTGAATGTGCCATCAGGACGTAAACTGTCAGCCAGGCACACGAAGATCCAGACGAAGACGACTGAGAGCCATCCAGCAAAGCGATGGTGACGTTCGAAGAAGCTGAACAGTTGAGAGAATATTAGAATGATAGTTATGAGAGCGGCTGAGCAAAACTAACTTGTGGTGATGAGCACGAATCCAAGGTGCAGCGGCGATCATGGTCACGACCGTAACTACTACGCCGAGGACGCCCCACGCGAGGACCGCAGGTGGAGTATGGTTGACACTACGATGCTGGAAAGTGCGTACGACTGTGTAGATGAACCATGCGATACCGGAGGTAGCACAACCAGAGTGGATACCACCGAGATGTTGAAGAAGACCAGTGAGGAAGATACGGACGGGGAGTGGTGACCACTAGAGAAAGCGAGTATTAGCAGAAGGCTTTATGGGTGATGAATCTCAAGAACAGCCGACCTTTTGGAATGCATGGACTAGAGGCCAGTACAGGAAATATCGAATGAAGAACTCGTTACGGCAAGCGACGGAGGCAGTAATGTTTCCCAAAGCCATTGCAGCCCCATGCTTTTCTGCATAAGGAAACTTCCCACAAGCTGCAACGACTATTCCGATCATATTGAGGGTGAAGGCGAGTGAATACAGCTACGAGAATTGCGTTTCAATATGAGTAAAAATACCAGAGTTAAGAGATTCCAACTCACCATTCGATAAGGATTATACCAGACCCTAAACTTGATCCATGGCGTAGGAGGCTTCAACAAAGCATTCTTCCGGCCTTTCTCAAGTGCAGGTACCAGATAGGCTGCCAGGTCCTCTTCGTATATCCGTTCACCCTTCTCCTGGTCATAGCGAATAGACGGTGCAGGCGACCCCTTCGCGCTACTGGGCTCGCTGCCGATGATGGTCGAAGTCTGCGACTCCGGCAATTTAGAGCCAGAGAAGACTACGCCGGTTATAGCGGAGCGTTGATGAGAGGTCGACGACATGCTGGAGATGAGATGAGTGGGAACTCAGAAGACCTTGCTGGTCGATGCTCTTCTACCGACATTCTGACCGTAGTTATATACGCGTGAGGTACTTGGGCCTGGTTGTGTATCGATATGCACGTCTTCCTCAACATCTTCAGGAACACAGAAGCTGCACGTCAAGGAGTATCGTCGTCTACGACGATTCTTCCCGAATTCGTCAACTGCCATAAAACTTCACGAAATCTGTAGGCTGTCGTGTCAGATTGACCACATTTAGGCATAGGAGTGCGCTGTACTCACTGTGAGGAGGCGTACCGGCGTATATACAACGCAAGAGCGCTCGTACGTGCACTGAAGTACGGGGTAGTGGACGTGACAGTGGTAGTTGGCTACTCGTCCCCAGCGTCTGAGCTCACTACAGACTTCTCTAAACAATATCTATGTTCAAAAGTTGTGCGATTAAGTTCATAAATGCACTCACCTAACGAAAGACCGCACAACCGGCGAACCATGGTCGGCAGAAGACCACCGGGGTGCTGATATTCCTTGGTATAAGCCAATTAATAGCATTTTGATTCGTAGCATTCGAGTGAGCGCGTTCAAATTATACACTCACTCTGTCTCCATCAGCGAGTAGCCTATTGACAATTCCAGTCGTCCCTCGGCTCGTCTAGCCACCGAGCCACATACCCGTCCGCGCCACCTCCTACTCCTTTCGCTCACATCAACTGTGTCCCTGCAAGCACTGGCTGTCAATCGTATGCTGGCTAAACAGTTCAGACAACAACTTGACGGCAATGGACTGGAGTAGTACTGTGCTAGTTGCTGTTTCTGGCATGGAGTTCGCTATACTGGTGATGCCAAGCTGCCATTCTGTTAGGTCGAGAAGTCGAGCTGACCCGAGAGCAGATGAGTATTCCCATATCGAACTTGCTGCCACTGATTGTTTCCCGTCACTTCCCGAAGTGTTCACGAAGATGGCAATGCATCGGCAGAATACGCCTAGCGGAATAAATGAAAGTTCGAACAACCATGGTGGTTGAGGAGAGAGGAAATGACGTGTGTAAGCGCTTGCATGACTGCTTAATCGATGAAGCGCATCAATTGATGCGCCTTCGACTTGCTATAGCGCTCGCATTGGCACTTGTTTCTTACGCCGACCAACGAAGGGAAGCTGTCATGTAAGGAACAGTAAGTCCTTTGTCTGCTATTTCGAAACACATCTTGACCTGCTCTTAACTTGCTGTTAGAATTAATTGAGCCAAGTGATCCAGTGCCGGGAAGGCACCTTGTTGATTGCTCTACATAAGTATAGCTACCTCATCCTCCTAAAAGACGTCTTTGGTACGTGCACGAGACTACTCTAAATGAACCTCCTTTCATATCCTCGAGGTCACAACGTCCACATCTGAACCTTACTTCGACAGCATGAAATTCGCAGGCCATACATATACAGCTCGTTTAATCGCAGCCTTCCTAAGATCCTACGACGTTCACTACATTCCCATATCCCCGCTGAAGAGCATATACTCCCTATACAATGAGATTGGCCCACCCACTTGCCTTGTTAAGCGCAGCTTTGGGTGCCGCAGCAATGCAGGTGATGTTCTCTTCCAAGCAGATTCATTATGGGCACTGCGGTAAGTATGTCCATTTCCTACGACGAGTCTACGCTTGGCGAAATCACAAGTTTAAACGAGACTCATCTCTACACCCAGGTTGGCCGAACAACGCCGCGAAGATCAAGTTTATCCAGATATCCCCCAATCCTCCTGATGCAGGCAAGGATGCGGTCATTACGGCCAAAATAGAAACTTTCGTCCACATTAAAGTGCGTACCTAAACTAGCACTTGGGGCTTGACCCAACATCTGACCTCTTCTATTGTCTCGTCCTACACCATTGTACAGGAGGGAGCATACACACTGGCAGTCGTGACCACTAAAACATCGCCTATATCGGTACCCGAGGGTAATGCATACGACCTCTGCGAACTTTGGTACGAGACTTTAATTTATACATGCTATCTTACGACTGCTAATGGATCGTCGCGCTGCATGATAATACGATCAGGAGAGACTCTCAAGAGAACATTCGCTGTCCCATCAAGGCAGGTAGCCATACGTTCACTCAAACCATCGCGGTCCCGAAGGATATAACTCCCTGTGAGATCGTTTCGAGCGTCATTGACATATACGAGGTACTCATCCTGCTTATAGCCCTGTATGAATCCTCTATGCGTGCATACGCCGTAGATGGAACCCCCATGTTCTGTCCTAATATCTACGTTGACTTCCGGCCCTAATATACATACAGTTGTATTAGTATAAAGTAAATCGCGTAAAATGAGCTGCTCATGTGTATATTTCTTGTGACTTTTGGCTGAATGACGGATGAAGCAAAAAGTACAAAAACATGAGTCGACCCAGGTTCGAACTGAGGACCGCCTGTGTGTTAGACAGAAGTGATAACCAACTACACCATCGACCCATATCTAAAGCCGTACTATATATAAATATGATGATCAAGCATGCCAAATGCTCGTGATTTGACACGGAAATGTCACCGGAGGACACACTCTGAGCCTCCCACCATGGTCCATTTTAACTTACATCTTTATCAGGTCTCTCTGACATTGCTATCAGACTTTGAGGCTGACTAGGGCGGCCACCACATCTATGGCTTCCCCGGAGATTCTCAACTCACCGCTACAAGGTTCCTGCTTCTGCGGTGCCATTGGGTATACACTAACTAGCAAGCCGCTATTGAGTGCATACTGCCATTGCACGAACTGTCAACGTCTCTCAGGTGCGCTACGTCCCTCGCCTGCGAGACACAGTTTTTGCATAGCAGCCTCATGCACGCGTAAATCTAGGCTGCCCGTTTGTCCACACCGTCCACTTCCCCGCCTCCCATTTTTCATGGACCCCTCGCGACTCCCTTTCTACGTCCTCAGTGGTCGCAGACCAGGCTCGACACCTCTTACCTCTGGACTCATACGCCATAGCCAATCGTCCGCATAAGACTCGCTTCCGATGTAAGACTTGCGGTGCTTGTGTTGCCTCGCATAATACGGCGAAGAATACAGTCAGTATTTGGGGAGCGCATTTGAAGAGGGATGGAGAGGGAAAGATTGAGAGGTGGGAGCTGGTCAGGCCGAGTGCACACATTTTCTATGGGACGAGGATGCTTGATATTAAGGACGATTTGGGCAAGTGGGAGGGGTATGAGGGGAAATCAGAGAGGATCGAGTAGTTTGTAGCTGTTCGTGAACACGCAACCAATGTTCCCTCGTTCATCTGTGTCACAGTTTTCTATCCCGTCGTTGGCGTAGTCACGGTGGCGGTCAAAGAACGAGACGAGATTAGATGACGACCGCCCAGATCACCCTCGTCCCGTTGATCGCCGATAAGATTACATCTCGACCTGCCCAGTGAGCCCACCGCCAGAAAATTGGGTCATGGCAAGGGGAGCCCGCCGAAGGCGGGCCCCCCGCGAAATTTGGACCTAAGACCAGGGGTGGCAGGGGTCAAATTTGCCTGTTAAGGCAGTCCTCCCCTGGCGTGGGTCAAAGAGGCGCCCGCACGTGCACCAGTTAGGTACTGTATAGGGGGCGCCAGCTTAGGTCGGGCAGGACCCAAGGGACCCAGTTAGGTCCACCCCTGGCCATGAGGAAGTACCTCCGCCTACAGCCTGGGCGTGTCATCGCGGCAGTACATATGCAAATCGATGCACGCTCCAATTGCGCAACTTTTCCTTCCACCACCACCTCTACCACCTCGACAACTAACCCTCGAAACTAGCAATGGCTCGTCAATTCTTCGTCGGCGGAAACTTCAAGTTGAACCCTGCCACTCGTGAGGCGAAGCAGCAACTCGTCAGTGTCCTCAACAAGGCTGATATCGATCCCAATGTCGGTGCGTATACAAGTGTTATTTTGTTGTCTTCATTGGGTTGTCGCGATTCAGAGTACTGAAAATTGTACAGAGGTCGTCATCGCACCACCAGCGATCTACCTCATCCCCGTCAAAGAGGCTCTGAGGAAGGAGATCAAGGTCGCCGCACAAAACTCTTACATCAAGACCAGCGGAGCCTTCACCGGTGAGATCAGGTGCGTGTCTCTATCCCTTCTCTCGTATTCTCCGGTACTAAAACTGGCACTTCTCTGCGCATTACTTCCGCAGCCCTGCTCAACTCGTTGACGCAGGCATTCCCTACGTTATCCTCGGCCACTCGGAGCGTCGTACCATCTTCCACGAGACCTCCGATCTCGTTGCCCAAAAGACCCGTGTAGCTCTCGACCAAGGGCTCTCCGTCATCCTCTGCGTTGGCGAGACTCTCGCCGAACGTGAGGCCAACCAGACTGCCCAAGTCGTCCAGGACCAGCTGAAGCCCGTTATTGCTCTGTTGAAGCCGGAGGATTGGAAGTGCGTGTTTCTATCCTGTCGTGCAGGCTTGCTGAGCGCGATTTTTTTTGTTCAACAGGAAGGTCGTGATCGCATACGAGCCCGTGTGGGCCATCGGTACTGGCAAGGTCGCCACCTCTGCGCAAGCCCAAGAAGCCCACGCCGATACCCGTGCTTTCCTCAAGCAAGCTGTCAACGCCGAGGTCGCTGAGACGACCAGGATCATCTACGGTGGTTCGGTCACTGCTGCCAACTCGAAGGAACTCGGTACGTACTTCGTTGTCCTCTCCTTCCTTTCTCCTTTCCTCGTATACGCGAATGTGAGCTGACTTTGCTATCCGCGTTTATAGCCACCCAACCCGATGTTGACGGCTTCCTCGTCGGCGGCGCGTCCCTCAAGCCCGAGTTTGTCGACATCATCAACTCTACCCGCAAGTAAACCCGTATAGACCGCAAGAATATAGAGCATAGTGAATGCATCACCCAAGGGAAACGAAAGCAAACGTGTACAAGTAGGAAGAACAATAGAATGTTGTAGTACAACTTGTACGAAAGTGGGAACTTGAAGTTGGCAACCCAATTTCCGTGATTGGGCCACGCACAATGATCGCCTTGATAAACAGGTCTGACACGGGTCGATCATGGCGATCCAGATGGATCAAGCTGAACGAACGTATTCAACGTAACTTCCTTCAGGGTCCCATGGCCATAAATCGTATCCTATCGTATCTTACCCCAGGTCGACCGGCAACAGTAAGTACTACCAATGTGCATTGCACGTCCACCAGTTCGCAATGAGGATATCGATGGTATTCCAGACTTTCAAGAAGCTACCTGCAACACATGCTCTTCACCACGTACTCTCCCAGGCTTCATATTGACTGTGAAATCGAACCCAAATTTTCAAAAAGTCTCTCTCGGCTGTGTTCAAGGACCGCTCGTTCTGAAGCTTCTGAAGCCTGGTCAGCCCAGACCGTCTCGACGCCTCTGCGAATTGTTGGGGAAACAAGGACATCGTCTTCGAGCTCTGAAGGTAAATCCGGGAGGTCGATCGAGCCTTTCATTTCGTTACCTTCTGTGATTCGAGTTGGATATTTTACAGCTTTGTAGCTGACTAAAATTATATCTCCGTGACATGTTCAGGGCTATCATGGAGCCATCCAATGACTGTCGACGCGTACACGACGGCATGGAACAAGCTGGATTTTTTCGGGTGGGATCAACGATGTTCCGGTTTCGATCGTCGTAAGACATGTCTCGCATGGTCTCTCGTTTCTCGACAGTTTGTTGCAACCCCAACGTTTTAATTTTGCAGGGCGAGATCTGGAAGCTTTTCAAGCAGCATGCGTATTTTCTCAGTGCAGACAACCACTGGGAAAGCCCAGCAGGCTCGTCGCACGAACATACCTGGCCGAACATTCACCTGAAAAGCACATGCAAAGGGCTATAATTGGGCGTAAGGATGGGTACTTGTTATGGACATATAAACCGGCCAATGATGACGATACCCGATTAGCTTTTGAACTTAGAAAGCAACTTAGATCGAGCGTAGACGCCGTGTTACCGGGCTTGTGACGCGTTGGGGGTGGTCAGATGTTCTCACCTCCATGCTTGCCAGGTCCAAAGCACAGTCAAAGCGGTGAGTCAAGAGTATGGTGCGCCTTGGAAGTGGCGTCCGTCGGAACAGATGGTCGCACTAAACACTACTAATAGGTCATCGTTGGTGACGTGAGGCTAGGGTTTGCCAATGCATCCCTGAGAAGTGAATGGTGAGAAGACAGGGAGCAGGACAAGGTTGATGACCCCGAATAGGCAAGGGGGGACGTGCGGTCGCTCGATTGGGAGGCACGAGCGGACGGGGCTTCTGAGAATTCTCTTTCGATCTAGAGGATTGGCCCCGACGCCGCTCCTGCGAGTATATAACCCCAACCAGCCGTCCGCACGCCCCTCCTTCCCTTCTCTCCCAGGCCTTCTCACTTCTCGTGTACATTGACTCCCGAGCCAGCTTCCCTGTACCACCACCACCTAACTGAGATGTCGAGATCAACTGGCCTCCGCCTCCCCCTCGTGGGCTCCCTCGTCCTCCTCTTGGCCTTTGGCATCATCGGCATGGGCGTGGGCATCAACGCCCTCGTTAAATTCCACGACGAGCAACGCGACCTCACAGCAGCCGCGCCAACCGGCTCACAAGTCACCGTCAACGCCAGCGACGTCCTCGACTCCGGATACAACGTTACCGTCATGTGCGGCCTGCTCGCTCTCCTTTCCGCACTCGCCCTCCTCCCTGCTCTCTCAGCCCGATTCCTGAAAGTATTCGCGGGGTTGATCGCGTTCTTCACACTCTGGCTGTTCGCGAGTCTGGTCGCGTTCACTACGTTCTTTGCGAACCGCTCTGCAAAGGTCACCGCCACGCTCGGCGGGTTCCCTGTACCGGATAACGTAGTGCAGAGTATCATCGCGTCGCTGGGAGCGACGACAGAGTACAAACATGTCGATTATTGTGAGTATCTTCTCTTCCGGTGTTGCTTTCCCCGCCTTGGATAGAGGCACGCATAATTTTTCACTCCATCACCCCCGCACGGCCCACGGACCCGCAACTCGAAGTCTAGATAGTCGCTCGCGGAAGACAAATAGGCTCCCGTGATGTGGTCCTGTCAGTCTGTCAGTGCGGGGTATGCAGCCCACGAAGCTGCGGGGAGTCCGTGATTTTCGTATGTGATTACGTCGAACGTGATTGGCTCCCGCATTCTTTTCTCCACACTCTCCGACCTCCAAATGTTCGAATTCGCCATTCTTCTTGGCTATTTTCGTGTTCCTGTGACCATCTGCACACGCTAACGCATTGATTCCCCGCTTCCCCGCAGTGCGTCTGTCAGCGATCCTCCCCTGGTTCACCTTCCTGTTCGGTCTCACCTCCGCTGTGCTCGCATTCTCGGCGTCCAGGAGACATGCATCGCCGCGTGTGTACCCTGTCAGCTCTGCGGCCGTCGATCGGGATGAGGACAACGAGCCCTCGCCGATTGATGAAAAGAAGGAGAAGAACAGGGCGAGCGTCGAGCAACGCGAGGCTGCGCAGGTATGAAACTATATGCATCAGACGGAGAGAGGCGGGGCAGGGAGTTGGGAGTTGGGTTAATGCGAATGCGATTACTACGCAGACGAGGAGAGCGAAGAGCGGCGGATCAGTTTAATGTCAATGAGACGAGGAGACGAGATCGATGACAGACACATACCACATATAGGCTGTGCAATACCACCCACCCACCACCCACCACGATGTATTCTTGAGCACGAGTTTTATTGTGACTTTTGCGCCACGACCACACGAGCCATACGACTTCTTTCTTGCCCATCGCGTTTGTCGCTTCCGAGTAATACAGTAGATCTGGTTTAATCATGTATTTTGATGGACAATTGACGTCCCGCCACCCCTTACAACCATACCTGTGCGTGCGCATGAGATCTATAGAGAAATCGCTAGTCACCGGCGAGTTGTTGGGAGTTGTTGTAGCCGTTCGATTGAATTGGTTGGGTTATCATGCGCATTCAAGTTCGTTCGTCACTGGTCAGCTAGGTCTCGGTGTCCCTATCTTCCTTCCCGTGTACCCGACAGCTTTGTGCTACATAGACCCGAGTACTTGCGGGTGCTAAGTGCTTGGATCCGATGGGAAGGAAGCTTGAGTTCAGTACCAAGCAAGTACCAAGTGAGCATTCAATTCAGAGCAGTGGACTAACCACCCGCCGATGCAGTCGGTATATACGGACGCTTGGTTTGAATGTTGAAGAGCATTCATACCAACCTAAGATGTGGGGCTTTCAATATATCAGTTCATTTGTATTTGGTAGAAAGCGCGAGTCAAGCAACTTACTCGAGCTCCATCTTTCCTCGAGGCCTCGCTAGACTCAGATTCCATGTATTCTCGGTAGCAGCAAGTCGATCAGTATACGGAGTAGTACGGTCCGTGGACTATACGTTTCGCGCGTGATAGCGATGTTCCGTGTTCGCCCATGGATGATAATGACATAAGAGAGAATCAATTCGAGAATCGAAGTCAGTGCCAGGTAGTGACAGAGAGAGAAACGGTGGCCACAGCCTGGCGTGGTCACGGTGCCAACTGGAAAGTACATTTTGTTATTTATATGTATATAAATCAGTAAAAGTATTGTGGGTCGATGGTGTAGTTGGTTATCACTTCTGTCTAACACACAGGCGGTCCTCAGTTCGAACCTGGGTCGACTCATATTTTTATTTTTCTTGCATTAATCACATCTGTGCCTACTTATAGCAATAGTGCGTACGACGTAGCGTAGATTTATTCTTATTCATTCTCAACGTTTTACCGTGCTGCACTATCATGTTCCGCATCGATCGTATGATTTACATGTGTCTACCGGGATCGACTGTTCCTAAGAGATCAAGTACAACGGAAATACGTAGCACGCTCGACGCCAACGATGCACATGGGGACCATGCATCCTCCAGTAGAAAGACGATCGTGGGGAACGGGATGTTCAGCGGTTCTGTATCAATCGTCTTCACTTAGTTTCGGAGGCCGAAAGTCGATATGGACATGTGGACAAAAGATGGGGGAACCATCGACGGTATACGCCCCCGTAAAGATTGAATAAACAACTATAAAATAGGTCAGCTCGACGTAAATAATGCATGATCAAGGTAATTTCACCTGGGAGGATGTTCTTCGGCAGCGTCACGGTTCGAATGAAAGTATGGTTGCCTGCTCTGATCGGACAGCTGAAGCGTTCTTGAGATTCTCTCCTGATAGCGTGCGGCTTGTTAGTACATATCAATGTAGTTGACAAGCAATTGAGTGATGATACCCTAGTTCACAGAGATCGTAGGAATATATCTCTGGTGTCATATGTCCCTTCTTGAGTTGTACATCGACATATGCCCCCTCCTATGTGATGAAGGCAGATGATGTAGGTATTTTGAGTAAGATAGATTGGATTTCTAAGTACGTGAACACATACCTGTATATCTTCGAAAATCTTGACCTTGGCGGTAATGGTCGCGTTCTTTCCTGCCTCAGGCCAACCTGGGGATATTTCGATAAACTCTATTCTTGCGATGTCTTCCGGCCAGCCTAAACGCGAAGGAAAACTCTAGTTCTGCGACCATACTCCCCAGGGATGTACGTGCCACAGAGTGTATAAGACCAGCGGGCCTTCCCCGCGTTAAACTCTGAGTCCGTCAGCGTGGACTCGGAGAAGAAAGGCTGCTGCATAGCTACGGCGCCAAAAACAGCTGTCAGCAGAAGGAAAGCAAGAGCTAGCTTCATAGCTGGGAGAGTAAGCGGAAGCTCAGGTAAGGGGGTGAAGTGAACGTTGCACAGTCAATGATATATGGCAGCAGGCCTGCGGACGCCAAGCTGTCAAGGAAGGTTCATATAAGTCATGCTTGGATGTATATGCGCTATCCTAGACACTGAAAATCTCGTGAGCATGATTGAAGACATTCAAGGACGTGGTATCGTCTTACTAGGATTGAGTACTACCCGGTCACCGTGATGGATGGCGAAGATAATCTTGCAAAGTTTGAGGATAAAGTCTGAGGATTCAGTCAAAAGTGGAAAGCCGCCACTGTCAAAGAATTATATAGGCTATCCAACGTTGCAGCTTGCTCACGTCGGCCTTGTCTTTAATTCACTGAGCACTCATCGTGGTTTATGCAGCTTATTGAGGATGATTGAGCGCCCGGTGGCAACTCTTTATGGGCGCTTTATCCGCATCAATTGATGCGCCCGATCTACTTTGATCGCGCCTCTTAGATAAACATATAGAGACGCGCGTGGCCGTCTCTCGAACGAACGACGCCGTCTTCGACCTCTCACCGCCCTCCGCCACCGCCTCCAGCTCTCAATCCTAGTCTTGCCTTTAGCTCTTGTTATTGGAAAGGCATTGCTAACTAGACTAGCTGACTCATCTGCGGCAGATCCTTAGCTGGCTCGGTAACGGTAACTGGACAACTGTATCTGGGTCTTAAAGTCACAGCCAGCTTCTCTGAGGCACGACCTCCCCTTACAACCGACTATCACCTCAACCCCTATCCCTTAGTATACGCATATTGAAGAGAGATGAACTTCTTCAAGACGAAACCCAGGACTCCCCCGGATCTCGTAAGAGGGCTGAGAGATGCCTTGCCACGGCTTGAGCAGGGCGTACCAGGAGGCGAGACGCGACGCAAAGTATGTACGTCCCTGCATTGTGTCTATACTTTTCTTCTTATCTACTACTTCTATGCGAACAGGCAAGCGACGATGTTTCCAAGAATCTGCAGCAGATCAAATCGATCTTGGTCGGTGACGGAGGTGCGTGCAATAACTTGGTGGCCATAACGCCCTCAGGCCCATCGTCGTCCCTCAATTCTGACACGCGCGTATATATACTAGATCCTCTGCCTGAACTGATTGCACAGCTTGCCCAAGAGACCTACTCGACCGACTTGCTCTACCACCTCCTACAGAACATCCAGCGGCTAGACTTTGAGTCTCGGAAAGATGTCGTACAAATATTCAACACCCTTCTCCGAAGACAGATCGGCTCGCGATTCCCTACTGTAGAGTACTTGTCCAACAAGCCTGAGGTGCTGTTTACAGCTTTCAGAGGGTACGAACATGAAGAGGTCGCTTTGAACACGGGCATGATTCTCAAGGAAATGTTACGGCACGAGCCTCTGGCCAAACTGCTGTTACACTCAGAAGAGTACGTCATCGCCTATACGCATACCTATTAGCTACCCTCTGATTTTATACTTTTCCTTAGGTTCTACAAGTTCCCCCATTACATCGAGTCCACGACATTCGGAATATCGTGCGATGCATACACAAACTTGAAGGAGACTCTGACACGACACAAGCCCATGGTTGCAGATTACCTAGACAAGAACTATGACCGAGTTTGTATTTCATCACCGCCCTATGATATGTCATAGCGCAACCTGCTGACCACCTCCCCATGCAGTTCTTCGCTTCTTTCACGACTCTGATCATGTCGAACAACTACGTCACCAAACGCCAGTCACTGAAGCTGCTTGGGGAGATTTTGCTAGATCGAGCAAACTTCAACGTCATGACACGGTATATCGCTAATGAAGCCAACCTGAAGATGATGATGAACTTGCTCCGGGACAAGAGCAAGAACATTCAGTTCGAGGCGTTCCATGTGTTCAAGGTCGGTCCGGTTTCGTCATCTCCTTTGGTCCGTTGCATGTCTGAACAGATGTGCTTATGCTTCATCATGTGATAGGTGTTTGTGGCCAATCCGAAGAAGCCGCCGCAGATTGAGAATATTCTGCGTAGGAATAGGGACAAACTCCTCCAGTTCCTCAAGAATTTCCACAACGATAAGGAGGGTACGTAACTCCCGCATACCTAATAACAGTTTGGGTGCATTCTCGCTTACTTCTCCCTTGTTTTATTATTGTAGATGAACAGTTTACCGTACGTGCCGAATCTTTGGTTTATGGGAGATACCGAGTACTGACGTCTTTTGGACAACGTTACAGGACGAGAAACAGTTCCTTATCATGCAGATCGAACAACTACGATGATATTGACCTCGCTCGCTCATTTCCTTGCGCTTCGCACCCGTGTATCATTAGGCAGGTTTCTTCAACGGCATTATCACTCAACATCAGAGGAGAACCATCGTTGCATCATACGTTCGCTTGTCATCGTAGCCTCGCCATCACATCCCACACAGACCATCAGAATAGGCAGAGTTGGTAATAGCACCTGGCGGTGTACGTGTGCATTCACCCTCAATTTCCCCTCTCAGTGTCGGACCATCTTCCTTTGATTTATCGTACTATCATTGCTTCCTTCCATCGTCGTTATCTGTATTCATCGATCCCATTTCCTCGTCGAGCCCCCCTTCGGTAGTTCGTTTTCCTCTGGTGACCCTGGCACTCAGGTCTGCAGTTTCTCAGCACGTATAGCAGGGTGTATTAGTTGTTATCCCGCTGTGGCCAGATGTATGCGTATATGGTTCTGGTTCACATGGCCAATGTCTGATTATACGCGAGAGCGTGGTGAGTCCAACCTTCATTGTGCGTACGTATGCAAGACTTCGAGAGCAGGTCTCTTTGTGCTGCTGTTTTGGCAGTTTATACGTTCATTGCACAATATTCAAAGTACAAACTCGAATACTCCCTTAATCAAGCCAGACGAACGCAGACCTCTGGGCAATCTCCGTGTTCTGGGCCACCTTCTCGAGGTTCTTCCCTCCCTCTGTCCTCTTGAATACAATCGTACCGGCACTGCCACCCACGCCACTCGCAATCAAGAACTCGTTCTCCGGTCCACCGAACTGCATGCCACGGATCTGGTCAATGCCAGTGTACACTTGCGCAACAAGCTTCAACTCGGGTTCCAGAGCGAAGATGGCAATGGTATCGCCCCGCGGATCGACATTGCCGACGTTACGGTTTGAGGCGTAGATGAACGGCTGAGGGAAGCTGCTAGAGGACTCAGTGAGAAGGACCTCGCCACCGTGCATGTCAGAGCCCG
Organism: Irpex lacteus; assembly: GCA_001986395.2. Lineage (NCBI taxonomy): Eukaryota > Fungi > Basidiomycota > Agaricomycetes > Polyporales > Irpicaceae > Irpex > Irpex lacteus. Next base: position 472,454 of record MQVO02000022.1, read on the forward strand.
AGGGGAGGTCAGGTGGAAGTATGGAGAGGTTGGCGACAATGGTTGAGGTACCGTTCGGTGCGGGCGGGATGGCTTGCTGGGTCAGTGTGCTCGACAGCTCATGCAGAGTGTAGAGCGTGTTTCCGCGGACAACGATGTGTCTTGGACCGCTGCCAGTGGGCTGGGCGATGAAACCCTGTATTTTCCAGCTGCCTGGAGAACCATTCTCGACCATTCTCCAGATCTTGTCTGCACCCTGCAAGCTATTTAGTTCGATGTCAATAGGATAGTTCAAGGCATGTACTAACCAAATCAGGGATGAAAACCTCACTTCCGTGCTGGAAGGCCATGTGCGGGTGCGACACGGAAGCCGGGAACGTGATGAGGTTGGCAGATCGCGAGAAGTGGAGCGGGTCACTGGTTGTCGGAATGATCAAGCCATTGCCCGTGTTGTACTGCAAATTAAGGTATAAGAAACATAAAATTAGCAAGGATACTTAATGAGTATGATGCACGTACGTTCATGATCGCAACTTGACCTGTTGAAATAGCTGTAGTGAAGGCAGGGCTATCACCTTCGGAGTTGATTGTGTCAATGGGTCCTATGAGGGCTCCTTGGGCACCAATTTCGAAGGACTGTAATGCTCCTGGAGAGTTCTCATTCACGGAACTGTTAAAAGAAATATAAGTATAATAGCAAACGCAGGAACAAGCACGCGGGGTCAAACGAACTAGAGAATGCTTTTGTTAGTAGGATGCAGTGAAATCCATGACGGGTTCGGTCCTGTAGGTGACTGATTCAATATCGACAACGAAGACGCGTCAGAGTTGAACAAGTAAGACGCGACGAAGGAGGAGTATCCTCCGGCCAAGATGGTGAAGTTGACCATGTCTTTTAGGTTGGGGCAGAGATGGGGGGTGGAAACACTCTTCGTCGAAGCTCACCAACATCATCTTTATAGTCCTTGTTGTGCTTCTCGAGGTCATCGAGAAGAATGCTTTACGCAAGGCGCAAAACCATACAGCCGAAACTGTGCCGCATGCGACTCAAAGGACTGCACGCCAGGCCGTATCACATGGCCTCATCGAAGATGCTTCGACAAAGGCCAATAATAAAACAATGAATCATAGCAACGTGACGGCAATCAGGATTCGGTGGAGCGGGGACCGTGCATGTTTAGGGTGGCGACAAGTCGGCGTATACTGAACGAGAATTTCGGAAAGAACGAACTGCTGTACGCCCGCGCACGCTGACAGGCTCGCCGACGCGGATATACGCCGCTGTTAGATGGCGGAGGATGTCAAGAGAAGAGTTTACGGAGTGTACTGCTGAATCCGGCTGTCGTTCCCGAGATGACCAAGCTTTGTACTGGAACAATGAAGCGTGTATAGCCCGAAAACAAGGAACCAACTCACCGTCATTTTAATGAGGACAGCACGTCAATATCTCACAACTCACAATTAACCCGCGTATTTGATTTCTTATTGTTGCCGCAGCGCAAGCCAATTTATCACCAGCAAAATCGTATAAACGACCTGAGAGTGATCTCAGAAAGCGTCGTCAAATGAGAAAAACCGCTGCAAAGACATGACTTCGACTCTTGCCTTGGATATTGCCTCGTTCGGCCAAAGCAACGATTCAAACGTAGGCGACGACATTATGCTGTGGGCAATCCCGTACTCATCGTGAGAACGCATGTAGCTCCATACATTTTGTGCGTAAAGATGCGAAGTCGATAGCATGCAATCATACAAATAACAACAAAGAAACCAGAGGAGAGCGTAGCTTAACGGCCACCCTTCGAGCCCTTCATCTGCGCCTTCGAGACCTTGGGACCTGACGGAGCAGATCGCTGGGGCTGTACACAATGTTACACTCTACACAGACGATCTGAAATGGACGGGGAACGCACCTTGGTCTTCTCCTTCTTCTCCTCCTTAGCCTTCTTCTCAGTCTTTGCCTTCTGGATAGCGGCAGTTCGGGCGGACAGACGCTCCTGAGCACTCTGGTTTCGCCTAGCAGCGATGGCAGCGAGATCGGCACCGACGATACCACGCTGGTGCTTCACGGTCTTGCGCGACCTCTTCTTAGCAACCTCCTCCGTGATACCCTTCTTGTGCATGCGACGGTAAGCCTGAGTCCAGGCGATCTTACGCGGGTTCTTGCGCTGGAGGAAGAGAGACTCATTCTTGGACGTGGAGAAGCGGAAGACCTAGAAAGCCAGGTAGTTGTTTGCATGTAAGGACATTTTGAGACTTTTGATGAAGGTCGCACCTTGCTATCTCCACGAACGAAGAGGCGGCCCTTGCTGGGGTAAATACGGAAGCCGGAGAATGAGTCGATCTCGACCTTCTGCACTCGCAAACGAGAAGTTTAGCATTTCACTTTTGTACATTATGATTGAGGACGTACCATCTATAGAAACGAACGCAACCCAAAGTTCTTAAAGTCAGCAACACGGTCCAGCGTGGCTCTGGTCGACAGCAAGACGCAAGTATCCTCTCAGGGTCATCCAACACCTCTGTCCGTCATCCAACCTCGCATAGGCCAATCCATCCCAAATAGCGGCTTCTCCTCTTCCAAGGACACTCCAAACAGTCTCCCAGGTCCACCTCAGACAACGTAGAGGCATAGTTTCGTGCTTACCTTGAGGAGTTGGTGTGTTGGTGGGCCTTTGTCGAGAGTCGGTCGGGTCGGTGAGCTACCTCAGTAATAGACGCCGATAGATCTGGGTCGGCGCCTGCCCGCCTATCTTCTTATGGAAGGGCGCATCAAAGATAGCAATGTGCTCTGAATGACCTCTAAAGAAAGCCGAAGATGTAAGCGAAGTTAAAAGGGTTAGACGTTTACGCAGCTATTCGCTCGGTTTGTCTTGCACAAAAGGAAGACCAATGACAGTCCGGACACTAAGAGAGCCTTTGCTAGAGCTCTTTTTTCACTGCTGACTGGCCTGAGCTTTGAGGGTGTTCTTATACATACTGGTGGCGAGATCTCATAGCATCATGATTGTCGCTGTAGCCAAACCATAGCCTACACAACTTGAGTCCCTCTCATGGATTACCTCGACTACCATCTGAGGTTACGAACGGCGGAGTTATAATCGGCGGGATGGCGCTAGTGGCCTTCTAGATGCCTGAGCCCCTTAGTTCCAGATCTTTAACATAAACCACCACGTCGCCCAGCCACCAGCATTCTCAAAGGCCGTAGCTTGGACCGTCAGTAGGTCAAATTTTCCAAGTGAGTGTGTGTTTTGTTTTATTCAACATTTTCCTTAACTCATTGTCTTACCATAAGGGAGCTGGCCACAGTTGGTGCACTGTGGCGGCGTGAAAATGCTGCAGCAGCTCACGACTGCTTTCTGAATCCTGTATATTACTCCTCAAATCCATCTACTCTAATTCTCATGCCTCAACCACCATCGCCCCCTCCCTCACCACCCGTCCACCTCAACTATGTCTACTGCGACAGGCCACAATCCTTCGCGAATGCTGTCCAATTCCTGCGTATGGCGCCGTACCTCATTCTCGACTGCGAGGGAAAGAACCTAGGCAGAGCGGGTGGGAGTGTAACCCTCATCTGCGTCGGCACGCCATTCGCAGAATACATCTTCCTCTTTGACGTTCTTAGCCCTTTCCTCACGCGCTATGATATCGACGGTCTCTTGGCATTATTTCAAGACAAGGGCGTACTCAAAGTCGTGTGGGATGGGAGGATGGACTTCTTGGAGATCTGGAGTACATTTGGTGTTCCTCTGAGGGGTGTGTTAGATTTGCAGATTGCGGAGGTTATGTCGAGGTATCAAGTAAGAGGTGAGGGAGATGACGGTCGTCTGCGGCGTTTACAGCAGTCGTTACACATCCCTGCCTCCCAGAAGTGGCATGAACGCTACGATTACCTTCATCCAGTCGTAGGCCTGCAGCGTTGCTGGAAGGAATGTGGATATGCCGAGGATTGTGGCAAAGATCGTACGTAGCACATTTCCCCTACTGAGCATTTACCCTCCATGAACCACCTTCACTTGCCTCACTAGCCGAAATCATGCACATGCACAAGGCTCTAGGGTCGGCAATGTGGGCTTCTCGACCTCTCACGGAACAGCTCCTCCAATATGCTGCGCGGGACATCCTCCTTATCGGCGTCCTGTACCCTCATTTCATACGCAGCGGCTGGATACCGATGGACGGACCAAACTTCGCCATTCTCCTCTCACAATGCCAACGCTACATCTCTGCACACATCGAACAAGGCAAATCCGCAGAAACCGACATCTTCAAACCCTCTTGCATAGTCCCTCTTGATGTCTTGACTGAACCCTCTGGCCCCAAATTCTTGTGCTTTGCCTGTAACAGAGCACTGTCGAGGACCGCCTTTGAGACGCAACATAATCCGAACCCGCGGGCGCTGAAAGCTGCAACGAAAGGCTCCATGCGCAGCACAAGGTGCAGGCTTTGCTTCGCACTGGCGTTCAAGAACAATCCCCAGGCCGAGCAGACTTGGGTTTATACGTGACAGCCCCTCTCTTTCCTTCTCTTCAATTCATTTTCAGTCTTTATTCTTTTCCCCTTGACTCGCTCTCGTTTATCTTGTTTCTATGTATTTTTTCGTTCATTCCTCGTGCTTCATTTTCTTGTGCATTCTGTTCAGATCATATTATATTTGATGTTGACTCGGTTCATACGACGTCAATCCATCAACTCGATTCGCCTATTGTAACTCGTCTACCTATATGTCTATCTTCAACTTATCCCGGCCTCAAATATCCGTCGTGCAATGATGGTCGACATGAACTGCTGCTATCATACACAGTCAACCGTGAAAAGAGCTTCAATAAGGGCAAATACGCTACAAATACATATGCAAGAGATAAGGATCCGAAAATGTACACATAGCCATAGGATAAGGTCACAACCAGTCTCCATTCAATTCTTTGATCCGCACTGGTTTAAACCAGCGCCGCAAAACTGCGCGACGATGAGCCACAGTAAAATCTAAGCGAGAGAAATTGTGTAAGTATTGCGCGGTCACCGACAGACATGAAAGAAACTTACCAATCCCACAAGCACACTCAACGCCAAGACCCTAGTGTTCTTCCACCACATGCTTCTTCTCACAGTTTTCGCACCGCGTCTGAATGCTGTCGCTTGACTTGCCATATTATCCGTCTTATCGACCAGTAACTCGATCCGCTCTCCGCGCGATAAGATTTGTTCGACGTTCTGCACCATGATATTCTTGACCTGAGCCAGCTCCGATTGTGCTCGGGTTAGCTCGTCGCTTGGTGGAGAAGTGTTGTAGGTGTTCATGAGTTGTGCGATGACAGGTCCGAATGTGCCTTGCAGGGCGTATGCGGGAGATAAGGATGAGGATGATGATGGTAGGGCGCTGCTGGTGAACTTTTGTTGCAGTTCGTTCAGGAATGCGAATGGCATTCGTCTAAACAGGATTTTAGTCACCGAAAACAGCTTCATTCCAACAATGTAGTACGTACCGACCAGCAGAGTCGTCGGCCATACAAAGATAGATGTAGCCGCCCTCTGATATGTAGTGAAAGAGATACTGCTCCCAGACATAGGTTAGTTTACTGTTATTCGGAGGGATCTTCGAAAGAATTGTTTGGGTTGCTGGTTTACATATCAGATACATATACTGCTGGTAGAATTCGAGTACTTACCTTGTGAAAAGTCTCGCGAACCGCCTTGGTGCTCGGCGAGGATAGTAGAGCCCTGAGCGACCAGAGCGTGTATCTAACAGGGGTCTCAGCCTCAGTAAGAGATGACTGTAGCCATGTTATACAGACTTACCAAAGACATGTCGCTTGCTTAGAATTTGCTAGAGTTACAATTCACCGTCGTTGTCGTAGTCGTCAGCACTGAACAAGCCGCACCCGAGGCTGCGACAGCGTAATGAGCGCGATGGCGCTGCCCACGTGTTTTAGATCTCAGATTCGTCTCCACGTGGCCGATTTGTGTCTACTACGACCGTGGCAACTTTGAGCTGCTGCCAACACATCTCTTGACCGCCCACCACCAACCATGGTACGTTGGCTTTCTCTTGTTTTTTCTCCTTTTCTATAACTGACATGTCTACCGCAGTCTGACTCAGATCGTCCCTCTGGCAAGTCCTCCGCCTCTGCCGTGGCTAAGCCCCCTGGTGCGCAAGTGCGGTACGTGTCACTTACCCCTCGTCATACGTGTACTGGTGTGCTTAATACTCATGACTCTGCGACCGTAGGAGACGAGCAGCAGGCGCTGCCCAGGTGTCTAAGCCGAACTCTTCGCGGGCGGCCGGTGCAGGTGGTTCATCGAACACCATGCTGAAGCTTTACACAGACGACTCACCAGGGCTGAGAGTGTGCGTGTATCTCGCCTTGATGCCTACATTCTGTATACTAAGATTCACTCTTTGTGATCTTGTCTCTAGTGACCCGTTCATCGTCCTCGTCCTTTCCCTCTCGTTCATTGCATCCATCTTCTTCCTTCATATCTCCGCCAAGATTATACGTGCATTCACCAAATAAATTGGCCAGCTCGTTACTGTCTCGTTGCGCCTACGTCGAGAGTATTTCTTGCATGGCGTAGTGAAACTTCGGCTTTTCCATTACACAAAAGTCGTAGTAGGGTCAGCCCAGTCAGGAGGCTATTAGGCTGCCTTCACAAGAATGTGTACATTCCGTCTCATTTGGTTCACCTTCCCTAATTTATTTCCATGAAATACCACATCGTGTAATGTTTGTTGCTAGCGTCTTGATTCGTTTAATCAGTGTATCGGAGAATACGCTTGAACGACAACTGTCCGACCTTATAATTACAACGAGAAGACTCGAAGAGTTCGGCCCCTGTGAGCCTTCGAGCGCGAGCGAGATGGTTCATGATTGTTACAGCTGACATTCCTATATACACCTACACCCCAATGATTACCCAGTCGCATTGAATTCGTGGTCTAGCCCACGCTGAACGAGGAAAATAATAAAAACATGAGTCGACCCAGGTTCGAACTGAGGACCGCCTGTGTGTTAGACAGAAGTGATAACCAACTACACCATCGACCCATGACCTGAGTACTTTTGATAAAAAGCTGTGTCTATGACCGTGATCTGACCAAAAACCAGTGTAAGGCTGTTGAACTTCAAGTTCTTTCATTGTGATCACCTCGTGTACTACATACAAGCAGACACCTATTGACCGAATCCATTGCACACATACGGTAGTCACAACTAAAATTACAGACATTCTGCCGACGGCACCTTTTACGACAGCGTGGGGGTGGTCCAGGTGATCCAGGTGCTTGGGTTCCATGACACACCATTGAACACATTGTTCGTGGTGAAGAAGTTCGTCGCCGCGTTGCCGCCCTGTAAGAACCTTGTGAAGAATGCATCCAGCTGACTGGTCTGACTGCTAGGGAAAGCGCAGTGGGCGTGACCGCCAGCCTGGATGAACCCGTGGAAGTCAGCAACGCCGAGCGCCTGCCATACGGTATGCGCAGCGTTCATGCAGCCCCAGCTACTGAGAGGGCTGAGCCACACGTAGTCGGTGTTCTCGAGTGAGAGGAGGGGGCGGGGGGCGATGAGGGCGGCGAGCAAGTGATGATCGAAGGGAAGGACGTTGAGGTTGTTGACGTAGTTGTTGAACAGAGTCGAGAACCAGACGTTCTCGGTGACGATTTCTGTAGCGGTCTGGACGGCGGAGCCTTGGTCCTGTTCGTACTTGGACAGACGCCAGCATGCGTCGCCTCCAGAGCCGGATTCTTGGGCGATGGTGAGTGCGATACGTGGCTCAAAGGCACCGACTGTGAGAGCACCCTTGCCATCACGAGAGCATCCTGTGACAGCAATCTTGGTGACGTCTATGTTGGCAGAGGGCGTGGCTTCGAGGACATCGATGATGCGGGAGACACCCCATGCCCAGGCAGTCATAGCGGATGCACTATGGCTGGCACCGTACAAGTTGTAGAAGATACCCTTTCCACGGCTGGCAGTGCTATCTTCCTGAGCAATAGCGTCGTTGTTGTAGCTTAAGACAGCGATCTGAATCATATAATACTTGATTAGCAGACAAAATTGGTTGCTCGAGTTCATGACAACGTACGCCATTTGGAACTGGTATACTTCCGCCGGCAAGGGCAATGAGTAGAGGCCACCCATTTGCCGGCTTAGTTCCAGTAGGGAACTTGATGGTGTTGGTGAAAGTAACGGAGCTCGAAGTTCCACCAGTGACACCACCAGCAGTCACAGAAAGAGTTCCGCCGGAGAAGGAGCCAGAGACTTGCGGAGGCTTCGGAGGGATGGTGCCAGCCTCATAGGCTTGTACGAGAGCGAGGATCTCAGCACGACGGCAGGCCCAATCCTCAGCAGTAGTGACCTTGGTGCCGTTCGCGAATGTGAAAGGATCGGGAAGGGCACTGTTCGTGTAGCCCGACACCGTGCGAGGTGTGGTCGAACACGCTAAGCGTGAACGTGGAGTGTTAGCATGTGCTGTGGAATAAGCTGACCTACTCACTGCTTGTCGTGGGCGGGACTGACGTGGGGCCTGTTGAGGGTGCAGTTGATACCGGTGTAGAAACTGGATTGGAGGATGGGGGTGGAGGCGGAGGTGCGGCAGCGCCGGGCTGACATCTGGCAATCTAAGTTAGCTCCGCAAGAATATGAAACTAAAATCTGCTCACTGGGAGTAGTACGCTTGAGCGGCCGAGTAGGGTCAGTGACTATCCAGACTGCGTCAGAGTCGAAAAACTCACGATTGAGTACAACGCTGTTGAATTATCGTCAGCCACCATCCGCATTTATTTTAAAAGCCTCTCACCATGATGTACCGGCATCACACGTCGTCCCACCTGTGCGCATGAGTAAGAGGATGTACAGAATGGGTATGAGCAAAAATTTTGTTACCTGTGAAACCGATACCACCGCATTGACCTGACAGAATAATTAGCTAGATGATGCGATATAACTGCCGTCGTACTCACCCCAAACGGCCACACCAGAGACCTGGCTGACTGCAAGAGCGACTGTCGTGATGAGAGAAAACTTGCAAAACATTTTATCGAACCACTGCAAGCTTGAGGAAGACCATCGTTTGTCGGGCTTATATAACTTTTCGGAAAGAAGCTCGTCAAGGTCTGCAATGCAGCCTCCATTGAAGTCCATTGATTTTCACGGACTCAATACCTGTTGGTTGAATTCTTTGATTCAGCCGTTGAAAACTCGGCAACAGATCTATCAAGGAGAAACTCCTCGACATGCCCACGTGTCGAAAGACTCAATTTGGCCAATGTCAAATTCAACTCGTTCAGCATCATACAAGACGGATCTCCATCTTGCAGAATCCCGTGAGCGTTGCAAAAGCTACGAAAGCGTCATGTTGTTCCATACCTGCGGTTTATTCCTGGACTTGGTTCGGGTACTCAAATGCAGTCGAAGACTGACATGAGAAGGGCTTGCTCCTCCGTGTTGTCACGTTCGACCTCGGCATGCAAGTTGATATAGCAAAATGCAAGCTCTCAGATGCTAGTGCGGATTATCTGGTCTCCAAGGATTCAGTAATTGACAGAATAATACACACGTACGGACCGTGGCCATGTATATTTGCGGCCCGCTGTGCTCTTTCAGTGCCAAGTACTCGCAAACTTTGAGCCAGATCGTCAGCATTGCATTCGACATCGCGTCGTTGGCGAGCATGCTACTGCATAGCCGGTGTCGAACTCGGGGGGCTTGAATAATTCCAAAAGAGGCCGCGGCAACTTGGGCATGTTCCAGGGATTACCTAAGCCGCTTCGTATTCTCACGGTGGCGGGCCAATCAAATGCGCGGCAGTAGCGTGCGGGACCTCATTCAACTTGGACGTCGACGTTCACCGCGAGCTCGTCAACACACTCAGCCTTGAATGCGACGCTGCTAGGTAATCTGTAACATACTCACTCAGAGCTCCTGGTGAATACTCTGGACTCTCCCGTTCTCTCGTTTTCGGTATTTAACCCCACCCGCGGGTATTGACGTGACACCGGCCCTCGGTCAGCCTCGAGCTCTAAACAGCTGGATATTGTCATCCACAGCTTTAGATCCACAGCGCGGACAAGCAGAGCCGTAGCACTACTGCGCATCTGACTGAGGTAAGAGGTCATCATATTCTAAAGCTAGGCTTGTATCTGATTCCGTTGACCCCCAACAGCTGCACAACAATGTCCTCCCTTCTCACGTCTCTTCCTGAAGAGTTGCTCGAGCGGATTATTGCGCTCGCTATACCTTCCTCGAGCGTATCCTCATCGGCCCCAACCACCCCTCAGTTATCTCTACCCCGGTCCACATCTGCTCCCTTCCCTTCCCGCCCTTTCTCCTTACAGCCCCTTTCCGCAAGAAGGAATACTTTAGTAGTACGGCCACATCACACTACAGACCGTCGCGTGCATCGCTATACCCCGCTGTTGGTTAACAGTGTCTTTGCACGTATCGGTACGGCCGTATTGTACTCTCATGTGCATCTACTCTCCTCCGAGCAATGCGCCGCTTTCGCCAGGACGTTATCCACTCGCACGGATCTCGCTTTGCGCGTGAAGAGTCTGCGAGTCGAGGGCGTCTGGCCGGAGCTTTATGACTTGATGCAGACATTGGATGTCCGTCATGGTTCCCTTGAAGACTTCGATATGACTATCGCCACAGCAGAGAAGGGTAGTCCTGAAGATAATATGTCAGCGACAGAAGAGTTCTGTGCTGCACTGAAGATGCTGCCTCGTCTCGGGACGATCAAGTCGCTTACCGTGCGCAAGACTGCCGACGCCTATCTGACCCTTCCTGGCCCCGCCAGCATCCTGGAATGTCTGAGCAACGCGATTGAGCATTGGGAATCTTTGGTTAGTGTTTCAAGCTCTTCTTCTATTCATTTTCGCCGTCTAATAAGTGTGATTTAGGACACGGTACATATTGGTTTCAGGCTTCTATCTGGTCCACGACGCAATACCATTACGCCACTTCCGCTCGAGAATATCCCGCCTACCTCGCCATGCGCTAAATTTGTAACCGCCCTCTCCAACGCACCGTCGTTGCGCATTGTCTCTGCACACCTTCCTGCCGCCTGGAACTCCAGTCTCCTCGACATATCCTCCAATCCGTCGTTGGCTGCTATACGGCTTGAACCATCTCCTCCCGTTGCCGGGCCCCACCACCTGTTCCTTGTGGAGGCCAGCAAATATCCACGATTAGATGACCTGATCAAGGCAGGTTCTCCACCCGTTCCTCTCGGTACCTCGCTGAGAAGGCGCAGTGAGAGCCTTAGCACGATCACAACCACGTCTTCTGGCAGGCTTCGCGCGAACACGACGTTGGGCACATCTTCCCCGCCTCCGTCTGTTGTAGTCTTCCCATCGATACCCTCTCCGACTACGGGAGAAACATCTGTTGCAGGCCAGTCAAACAACGCGAGGCCTACCAGACAGGATGATTCCGACTCTGGATCGGACACCTCTCAAGGACGGGTCTACCGTCGTAGGTCTGGCAAAGGACATTCGCGTCAAACACGCAAGTGGTCTAGGCGTCAAAGTGTTGTGTGAGATAACCGCTCTCTCTCTATATTTCCCATCCTCTTGTCTTGGGCTTTCAGTCGTTCTTTGGTTTCTTTTCTCTCCTCTGCATCCACATCCGTACCCCCATTCGCATCCGCATCATCATCTCTTGGAATCTTGGACTACATATCTCTTATATACCCCTCCACGTTGCGTGGTACCAATGCTATACTTGCGTTATCAGCTTTCTTGCTTGGCGTGCAATTATAACTGCAAGACCATATATACTGGTAAGCTGGCTCTCGAAACGGTCTCGTTCGGTCTTTGTCACCGACGACGCGACTGCCGTTAGGTTCATGACCGTCCAGGAATTCCCCATTATGATTCCGCGGCAACACTGATGATGTTCGTTGCCTGTACGTATACAGAAATGTAATCTCTGGTTGAGTACTGCAACGGGCACGAGTTCTTCAATCATCTATTCACGCTCCGGGTCGTATCAGTAACACCAGTGTCATTTATCTCCTGGCACAAAACTTGTGTCCAATATACGAGTGTACTACGCTGTTTACCAACCAACAATTAAAACAAGAGACGGTCGATACTATGCTACATTCTATGGTCCAGGTAGACTTGTGTCTACAGCCCTTCCGTCAGATGGAATTCTGCGGCTCTTGTGCTGCCTAATGATCAAAACTACCGTCCGCAAATGGATAGTCAATGTACCCTTCAGGGACTTTCGGGGATGTAGTATGTATCCCTATTACTCTCGGCGACTGGGAGATCCTCCTTGAGCCTTCGAGGCAGGTCAGGCTGGAAACAAGCGATCAACTACAAGCCGATGTATCGTGGGAAGGTAACGATACGTACGTTGGAGATATACTTCCTCCCAAACGCGACTAGTTCTCTTTCTGCGCCTGGCCACTTGCTTTCAGTAGTCTCTATGGCGGTCTCACGCGTGAACCCTCCCGCGGCTATGTATGCTCGTGGAGTTGACGAGTCGGTGATCCAAATTTGGCGAAGGAAGTCGTTCGACTACAAGCGAGGCATGTCTTAGCAGAGGCAATATTAAGGATGTCATGAGCCACCCACTTCGCCTTTGTCCGTTTCCCTGTCCATGTTGCCCTGCACCCTTGGTTCTACAACATGGAGGTATGTCATCGAAGGGAAACGCAGTGCGAGTTGACTAGCGATGTACGAGAAGGTCGGCTTTGGGTCTTCCATGCGCATATCTGTATCAAGCTAGTGAGTCAAACCAATCACCATGTCACAAGTGAGAATACCTGCCGCCGAATTTACCCCATGGGCTCAAGCGAAGACCGACCTTCTGTTCCCCGACGGTCTTGATCACAGCCTCGACGACCTCTAAGGCGAATCGAGCACGGTTCTCAACGGACCCACCATATTCGTCCGTGCGCTTGTTGCTTGTGGTCTGGGTGAACTGGTCTATGAGATATCCATTGGCTCCGTGTACCTCAACTCCATCGAATCCTGCGCGATGAACAGCGTTGGATGCCGCTTGCGCGTATGCGCGTATATATTCTTGGATTTCTTCAACGGTCAGCGGACGTGGGGGAATTGGCTTGCCGTCCAGCTGAACATCAGAAGAAGAGACGTATGGCAGGCCCTCTTTCTTCAGCACGTCCGGGGAGGCCGCGCGACCTAGTGCCCAGAGTTGGAGGTAGATGAACGAGCCTTTGGCGTGCACCGCGTCGGTGACCTATGTATCGTCCGTTTAATACTTGTTCGAAGGATAGGAAATTCTTGCACTTACCCGTTTCCATGCAGCAACTTGCTTGTCGCTCCAGATACCGGGTACGTGGTCTTCTCCTCCAGCTTGCGGAGAGATAAACGTTGCTTCCGTGATCAACAGCGTGCCTGGCACACTGGCACGTTGAGAATAGTATTTGACCGCGAGGTCGGTGTGGGCGTGGTTGATGTCAGCGCGGTAGCGCGTGAGCGGGGCGAGGACAATACGATGCCCCAGAGTGATATCACCAACACGAATGGGTTTGAAAAGCTTGAGATCGGTGACTGTCATGTCGGCGTCGTCGAGGAGGATGGGCAAGTTGTCTGATACAGCGAGCGGGTCAGCGCCATGGTATTTATAAGGATACGGAGTCGGTGATATGTTTTTGCTAGGAAAACAAACGTCGACAATAGAGTATTTGGTTGGACGTTTAAAACGTTTTTTTCTATACGGTTGGAGCTGTCGGATTTCCCGATCGCTGCGCCAACGGCTGAGGCTCGCTACCTGTGGCGTTGTGATTGGTGGGCTGGCGAGATTACGCTCCAAGCACTGCTAGAAAATTAGGTGAGTGGAGCCAAATATTTCGCAGAAATCGATTTAAATTGCCAACAAAATACTCTAGTGACGTGTGATAAGTCAGTCTAAGGCAGAACATGGGCAAAACGATCTTTTGATGATCGACAAACCTTATCAATACCTTGTTCAAGTTGTCCCGACGCCCAACGTGTTGAGCAACTTTGTGGCGGCCACGTGTAGAACAGTGATGGGTCAGATTACTTACGCGCACGAGGTGTGGATTCTCGCTACACACACGCACTACGGCCCAGCTACGGAGATAAGAAATCCATAACACTCTTCAACCCTTATGTACACCAATTTTGTGAAGGAATAGACAGGAGAACGACATCAAAAATTACTGCTGTTGCAAGAACACACTTGTGTATGCGGGGACGACGATATACTGGTTCGTCGTGAGAGTGACCGTCGTCTAGTACTCTTTCGTCAGCACCCCCTTACGGTACATCAAGGCAGCTCAAGAATACTCACCTGCCACTTTGCAACGCCAGCACCACCACCAAAGTGCCTCAAGAAGTACTTTCCAGTCGGCACATTAGCGAGGTACAGACCAACTGGGTTAACGTCCTTGTTTACGATGACTACGGTGATTGTCTTTCCGTTGCCGTCAGCACCAGCGTATACGCCGAGAACGTCCTCAGTTCGGTTGGCGAGATTAACTTGGACACTGTTGGATGGGAAGAAGGTGCCGTAGCTAAAGACATTTGAGTTAGCCTCCGTTCAACAGATCGGTTAAAAGACCCCATACGCACCCTCTGTACAGCCAGTATGCCAGACCTACAGGACCTTTCTCGTCCGGTGTAGCCCAGTATGTAGCAGCATCGACACCCTCACGGCCGTAGATGCCCAATACATCAGCAGCCAAGAGACCGCCAGTGATATCAGTATCTGCACCGGAACTCCACTCGCTAATCGAAAGCTTTGTTCCGGGATAGTTTTGTGCGATAAGTGCCTGCATACGAGGAATGAGCCAAACTGCGTTAGCGTTCGGCTGGTGGTTCTGAGGTGCACTGGTTCCGATCCAGGATTCGTCAATGTATGTGGGGTCTGCGGTTTCATAGTTTTGTGAGATAATGTAAAAGATTTGAGAATTTTTTTACACGCACCCCAGAGAGAACGGGTCATACGAAGACGAAGGGCCTTAGCAGCAGCATCATTTGCGCTAGTATCTGGAGCATAATAGTAGTGGATGTCTATGCCACAATCCCGGTTAATTCCTCTCTCGGAATATACGAGGTGAGAGAGTATGCGTACCGAGGAAGTCCAGCAGACGTTTTCCGACAGTCTGTTCGGCAGCCTTCATCTTCGCCAAGAACCAGGGGAGGAAGTCGACATTGTCGTGAGCAGCTATCGGGCGTTCTTTCAATTATAGTTCATTTTTGCAGAGATTGGGCCATACCGTTATCACTGTAACCGACTGAAGAAGTCCAGTAGTACCACCACGCGCAAGTACTGGGTGCCGCGACTTGAACAGACGGGAGAGCGCTCTTGGCAATGATGGAGTAGTTGAGTACACGTGCAAGCTCCTCATCATAGTCGATCGGGCTGTATAATTCTCATGATGAGCTCGAATACTGGAGTATGGAAGGGCAAACTAACACAGGGTGCATGTCTTGATGAGTGTTCGAAGCGATCTCGATTTCATTGTCGATCTACATATTATGGAGCCTTGTTAATCCATGCGATCTTAAGAGAGCATGATTTAACTCACAGTAACGATCTGGGGTGGGTGGGCCATGCTGGTAAGCCAGGTCTTTGCCAGACTCGTGTTCCACGGCGTGTAGACGTCTGCCTGGTTGGGCGGCGGCGTGATGTATGATCCATTAGGGAAGAGACCGTTGCCTGCATCGGCCCTGCACAGAGGATTAAATCAAAGGTCGAATAAATATCGTCGTATCACATAACTCACTTGTACGGGTCGTACTTCTGCTGGTCTACGCGAGGCGTTAATACAACATTCGTCAAAACTGTTTGCTGGCTTACCGGGGTACTTAGTCTTAGGGTAAGAGTAAGATGTGCTGTCCTTCGCTACCCAGTCCAATCTGCATTAAACGTGAGTAATTTGTTGGGGAAATCATTCAGGAACGCACGCAGGGACTGTGATCATGGCCTGGCTGTTAGCGCCTTGGACCCAAGCTGACCAGTCATCGACCGGACCATCGTCGCCGACTCGGTTCTCAAAGTACCAGTCATTTCCGGCATTAGTGACACTGAGGAATGGGTTGAATGGTGTGACAGCGTTACCACCCCATCGGCTGCAAGGATTATCGTCAGACGTGAGCTGTCCGTAAGGTGGTTGGGTCGTACCTGATGGTGACACCGAGATGCTGAATATATGACGCAGAAGTCGGGAAGTTGACACCGTAAATGAGTGGAGAGATAGGCTTATGGTTACCAGTTGTGATGCTGACGCAGTGTTGATAAGTCCGTGGTATGACAAAGTAGCACCTCCATGTCTCCTCACCTTCCGTACATAACCGTTGGCAGAGTGTAATTGAAGCTCGCGTCCCCAGAAGAGAGGACAAGGGAGCCTGGCGCCAAAGCATCAGCCAGTGTGAGGTACCAGATTGTCTTGCTTGGGGTGTCAACGGGACTGTAACTCGTCTGGCTTGTGACTTTGATGGCCTATACCACTCATGAGTATCGAGATCCCTAATCTTTAACCACAGTAGTTTACTGACCTTGTTGTTAAGGGTCACGGCAAGTGTAGAGACGTCCACGTTTCCTTGCGTAGTAACAGCGATAGTGTTACTTGCGATCGGCTCAGCGCTGAGGATCTCAGGGGTGACAGTGATAGACTAGATTCAAGGAGCGTCAGTCAGCTCAAACATCCGAAACAACGTTGCGGTTTAAGCTCACTTACCGTGAGCAACTCAATGTTGTCCAAGTGGTACACTGCGCCATTCGCACCACCTTGCCAGTTGATTCGGTCCCATGTACCGTTACCCAGAGGAGAACCAGTGGGTGGTAATGCAGAAAAGTCAATGACGATAGTGTCCAAGCAGTAGTATTGATGTAGCTTGCTATCGTCGAAAGGGGGATATTCGGACTCTGAGAGTTGTCCGTTGTCGACTGAATTTGGAAGGACACATCGGGTTGTGCACCAAGGATGTCGAATTTCAGTCCAGCAAAACCTGCGGTACCGAAGATGCTCTCATCTTTGAGAGAGAGAGCGGCCCAAGCCGTATTGTTGACGGAAATACTGGTGCCTGTCGTAGCTGGCGCATCGGTGGCTGCGAAGTTGATGTCTGAACCCCATGACCTGATGGTGAGATCGTCAGAAGCGTTATTACGGATACTACAGCGGCAGGCATACCAATTCTCCCAGCCGGAGCTGAGGGCGTCATCTACGTAGACGTCTTGGTCCGCACGAGAGCGGCACGCGAGTGCTGTTAGCAGCACAAGCTGCGCCTTGAGGAGTCTGGAGAACATGTTTAGACTGACTTAGAGAGCCGCTGTACCGCCATCAGCTCCACATGTCAATATATACACAATGCGGATTGTTCTCGGTAAGAGTGCATGGTGACGGAGCTACCAGAGGATAATCCACGGAAGAGAACGGGGCTCTGGACAATATATAAGGGCAAATACTACGTGAAGGAAAGCACCCGCAGTGATGAAAACGCATACCTTGATTACCACTCTGTCAATCGAGACGTACGAGTCCTTGCAATCGCATGGAATGCCAGTATGACCTTGCGTACATTTTGCCGACACTTTCACAATTGGTTGCCTCTGACCATTGCGCGAGTAAACCCAGGGCCGGGATGTTGTTCTGCAAAGCCATAAGGCACAGAAACTACATCATATGACCCTCAAGAACGAGCTCTTTACCGACAACACATGAAACAGAGACACGGGGTGTTGGTGGTCGTGATTAGCAGTTCTGCTACCACTGGCAGCTGGCGCGGCCGGCCGAAGAAGGATTCCGGCGTCAAAAGGAACCGTGAAAGCACGCATTTGCCTTTTTCTAACTCTAACTCCATCACAATCCGTACGTTCAAGATCCATTCGAATTCTGGTATTTATTCAGACATTCACCGGTGTGCTTCTAGCATACATTTCACTGGATACAACATCAAGCGTCGCATGATGAAGATGTATGCGCGGTGATAAGTGCGCATGCCAGGATCCCCGTTAACCGTACATTTGGGCACCTGACACGACTACTATCGCACTGCCCATACTTAGCCTCTCAATACTTACGGTTAACCGACGTGGGAAGTGAGATCCGGCTCACGGGTTTCAAATGAATACTGCGCCCAAAGTGACGGAGCGAACGTGATGGTTCTGTGCCGTCGTTTTCACAATCGCTCACTGGCACGCCCACCTCAAATGCAGGCGGCCAACAACACATATTTTGACGTCTTTTTGTGTCTCCATACTGCTACGTGCACGAGCGGTATACTGATGATGATCGTGCTGTTTTTACAACTTGGCGCATATATATCTAAGCGTCGAAAAGCTCTCCGCTAAATAACATCCTCCTGGTAGTGGCAACGCGGACCTCGTTGTAATGTCTAATCCTCAAGTGCTCATAGTATGTGCTCGTGACAAATAATTATAGCCTTATCTCACATATAATAGGCTGGTGCAGGTCCTGCTGGGCTCATAATGGCCCTTTACCTTGTCCAGAGC
Organism: Irpex lacteus; assembly: GCA_001986395.2. Taxonomy (NCBI): domain Eukaryota; kingdom Fungi; phylum Basidiomycota; class Agaricomycetes; order Polyporales; family Irpicaceae; genus Irpex; species Irpex lacteus. Next base: position 490,891 of record MQVO02000022.1, read on the forward strand.
GGTATCAAACCACGTGTCATCGACAAGGCCGCTGACCATCGTATTGGGTCTCGCGGATTTGGTATTCAGGCGAGTACACCTATAAATAAAGCAAAGTACTGCTTGATCATATTTCTCACTTCATCGTCTACCACAGCCACGCACATTTGAGCTGTTCCACTTCCTAGGGCTAGTCGAGGATGTATTGAAGGCTGCCATGCCGGTTCCTACCATGCGCGCCTACAAACTTCCAGGGGGACAGAGCCTGTAAAAACGTGGGATATGTATGAAAAGAATGAGGGAACGTGGCCAGATCGCCCATACGTAAGTCAAATGAGGGACGTCAAGATCCTAGCTCACATATACCAATCCTTTCTCCAGCCGAATGGAGCATGCCTTAGCCAAAGCACTCTCGAAGAAGTCATGCGCAAGCATTTAGCAAGGTATGATATCGATATCGAGCTCAACCATGAGCTTGTCGGTCTGGAGCAGACTCGCGAGAGCGTAACGGCCATTATCGTTAATCACTCGTCTGGGGCTTGCGAAACTGTCGACTTCCCGTATGTTATCGGCGCTGATGGGGCTAAAGGTGAGTCTCTGATTTTGTCTATGTTCAGTGCGTTCATCCTTTTTCGCAGGATCGAGTAGGAAGCTATTAGGGCTCACTTTCGAGGGGGAGACTCGCGATGCGGATAGTATGCTATGGGCAGACGTGGAGATACAAGGACTCACTAGTGATGTGAGTGCTCATCACGACTGGCACTTCATCATGATGTGCTAAATATTACAATCGTAGTTCTGGCATTGTTGGGGAAAACCTGGCCAATTCACGTCAGTGAAATTGAGTAATCCTCTCTCGACACAACATTCAACCACACTTACCTTTTAGCATCATGGCTCGGCCGCTTGACGCTTCCGCGGATAATCACCAGTTTGGGGTCGGTGTCGTTGGGCACAATTTTGACGTCTCCGGACTCACGGAGCCGGAGAAATTGCAAGAGTTCATCATCAATGAGACAGGCCGCTCTGATCTCGATTTTGGTCAGTTCAGTTGGATATCTTACTTTAGGTACGAGTGTCCCGGAATTGCGTGCCTCTGTATTGTATAGCTGCTTACCATGGATTAGACCTAACATGCGCGTGGTCAACAAGTTTCATGTGGGACGAGTATTCTTGGTTGGAGGTATTGATTCATGTTTCCTTGAGCTAGTGTTGTATTAAACAGTACTGGGGTAGATGCTGCACATGTGCATCCACCTACGGGCGGGCAGGGCATGAATTGTAGTATTCAGGACTCTGTAAGCTTCAGATTATGTCTACCGCTCATAAAACTAATTCTCCTGTCTGCTCACTGCCAGTCAAATCTGGCCTGGAAACTAGCCCTAGTGCTGAAAGGAAGATCTCCCCCCTCCCTTCTCTCGACTTACGATACCGAACGCCTGCCAGTGACCACACAGATGCTTCATGCAACAACACAGCTCTATACGCACGTCGTCGCGAAAGAAAGCCAATCGGTCACTTCTGAACCGGAGGTGAGAGACAGCGGGAAGGAGTCTGGATGGTTCCGATGGCGCAACAATGCTTTGTTTCTCTTCGGTGTCAACTACAGGTTTAGTGGCCTTGTTTTAGAGGAGCGCGACACTCACCCACAAGACCATGAAACCGCTCGTGCCCGTGCGTATCAAGGGTACGAAAACATGCCATCAGTACTACGCGCTGGCGACCGCGCACCTGACGCACCTGTGTTGGTATCCACCATAGATGGACATTCTACATCTCTCTTCGCCTTGCTTCGGCCTTACCTCCACACAATCGTCGTCTTTCCTGGCGAAAATCACCCCACGGACGAATTTCTCGCCGTCTGTGGCGAATACCCCTCTGAAATCGTTCAGACCATTGTTGTCTCGGTTGTCTCGGTTGTCTCGGTTGATGGTCTGAACGTACCAGGTTTCGTGGATCAAAACGGGCACGCCCGTCGGGCGTATCGTGCGCGCGCTGATGGAACGGATATCGTGATCATTCGACCTGACGGCTTCATCGGAGCAATTGTTTGTGACGCGAATGGCTTGACTCGGTACTTCTCCAAGATCTTACACTAGGTTTTTCACGATAGGTGATGAAGCTTCATCGATGAAGAACTGCAGTTTGTGCGACGCAGACTGTAACTTTTCTATGCTTTATTCATGTCCTTGCATCAGCACTTCAGCGTCGAATCATCGCCATACGCGAACAAAGGACATACTCCGCAGGCGTTTGTTTCGCCTCTCATGAAAACAGAAGGTACTCATCCTGATCTACAGGAAGACTTGTTGCATCGCAGCTTCGTAGTATTCTGCTGTCCGGCCTCACACGGATGTGCCTTAACAATGCGCAGTCAATTTTCAAAGGTCAATGCACTCATCAGCGGAGCACTGTCATTGATCGAACTGTTTATGCTGCTCTACGATACACGAACGCAAACGCTGGTTCGCAAGTATAAAGACTGATCACTTTGGGCTCACTTGCTGTCAAACATTCCTACTAGGGTAGCTCCCCAATTATTGCTATCTGACTATGTCTACTCCTCAAGTGCTGATAGTACGTACTATTCTTCGTATCGTTGCATCGATGCCCGCTTATAGTTCTCATAGGTAGGTGCCGGCCCTGCAGGCCTCGTCATGGCTCTGTCCCTCGCTCAAAACGGAATACCTTTCCGTATCATCGAGAAGGCAACCACTTATCATACAGGCTCTCGCGGATTCGGTTTGCAGGTAATCGTCGAGCTCCAGTCATTTTCTACCATCTTTCACTAAATGATACACACTATTGCTACTAGCCCCGCACCTTTGAGCTCTTTCAAGCCTTAGGCTTCGTCGAGGACGTTCAAAAAGTGGCCACTAAGATTCCTACTATGCGCGCTTATAAGCTTCCGGGCGGCATAGAGCCAGTCAAAACCTGGGACTTGTTTGAGAGGGTTGAAAAACCGTGGCCAGATCGTCCATACGTATGTGTTGTAATTGATTTCAAAATTGGCTGATTTGACTATACTTGATAGCCAAATGGAGCCTGCCTCAGCCAAACCGTCTTAGAGGACATAATGCGCAAACACCTCGCTAAGTACGGCGTCAATATCGAGCTTGGCCACGAGCTTGTTGCTCTGGAGCACACCTCGGATGGTGTGAAGGCCACCATCCTCGATCACTTGTCGGAAAGAGAGACATCATACGCTTTGATTATCTGGTTGGTGCCGATGGTGCAAGAGGTATATCTGATACAATGTTGGCCTTTTCATGATGACCCGCTCATACGGAAGAAGGGCATACAAGGAAACTTCTTGGACTTACATTCGAGGGAGAGACTCGCGAAAGTGATAACATGGTATGGGCAGACTTTGAGATACGTGGGCTCAGCGAGGAGGTACGATTCAAGTTGCATTCTTTTTTCGTCAATGTATGGACTGAACTATCAAATCAGTTTTGGCACTTCTGGGGAAATCCGGGTGAATTGACGTTCGTAATAGTCATTCTGACTTTCATGGATTATGTTGAGCCTTATCATACAGCATCGTGGCCCGACCATTACCGTCCCTCCCAGGAAATAACCAATTTGCAGTGGCTATTATGGGGCCTGGCTTGGACCTTGCGGAACTAACGCGGCCAGAGAAGATAATCGATTTCTTTGTACGACACACTGGTCGCAATGACCTTCAATTCGGGGAATTCACCTGGATCTCTACTTTTAGGTACGTTGCCTCGCTATTTAAGCTCATTATTAGGATACGATGTTATGTTTGTTTGTGTCAGACCAAACATCAGGATTGTCAGCAAGTTCCAGGATGGTCGCTGCTTTGTTGTCGGAGGTCAGTTTGTCAGCCATATATATCAAGAGCATTTAACTGATGGCGTAAGAACAGATGCAGCTCATGTACATCCGCCAACTGGTGGTCAGGGCTTGAACTGTGGAATACAGGATTCAGTAAGCATTAAATTCGTTTCAGACCAATGAATGCTACTTACGACACTTGGTTTAGTTCAACCTGGCCTGGAAGTTGGCTCTGGTACTCAAAGGCCAAGCATTCCCAGACCTGCTTTCATCCTACAACGACGAACGCCTCCCTGTCATTACCCAGATGCTCTATGCTACCACCCAGCTCTACAGTCATGGTGTAACGAAGGAGATGGGGCCTTTGCCTGAACCTCCAGAACCAAAGTCGGACGACAGCAAGTCCTCAGGTTGGTTCCGCTGGCGCAACAACGCCCTATTCTTGTTCGGTATCAACTATCGGTTTAGTACTCTAGTCGTGGACGAACGCGATACGCAACCTCTAGATAATCAAGTTGCTCGCGCCCGGGCCTACGAGGGGTATGATGGTGCTCCTGTTAGGGCAGGAGATCGTGCGCCCGAGGCACCTGGGTTTAGTCCACCTCGATGGAACCGAGACGTCTCTCTTCAAATTGTTCAAGACCAACCTACACACCATCCTTGTCTTCTCCGCCGCCAATAGAGAGCAGGTCGTCAACGAAATTCTCCATGCCTCCGAAGGCTATCCAGGCGATATAGTGCAAACTATCCTCATCTCTGATGGGTCGGCGAAGAACTTCGAGGTCCCTACTTTCATCGACCGCGACGGGTATGCTCGAGATGCTTATAGCGTACGCGAAATGAGGTAGATGTTGTCGTCGCACGCCCTGATGGAATCATTGGTGCAATTGCTGTGGATGCGAGTGGACTGGCACGTTACTTTTCCAAGGTCTTAAACACAGTGTGATTCGTGCTGCTCCTGGAAGTTATCCTATCCTTGACACGCAAATATATGTATTACAGGGATGTCCGGTAGCACAATTAGCATCTATCGATACAGAATAGTTGGGGACGGATCAATGGTAAGACTTGTGAGTAGCGCGAGGTACAATCATATGTGAAGCGGTGGCGGCTCCTCCAAACCGAGATCCAATCCCGCGAGCTCGTCTTTATAAAACTGAGTCAGGCCGTCGATGTCAGAACAAGCTTTCTGCAGCTGTTGTCGGACTGCCTCCGCAGCTGAATCAGATCTTAGGTGTTTGGATGCTGGGCCAAGCTTGCCTGGAGCCAGTAGTCTGTTGGTCAAGAATAAAAAACCTTCTTTGCCACCGAGGACCTGCACGAATGCGACGCCCGACCGGTGGACCCACTGGGAATACTTGAAAGGCGCTCTGCGGTACGAGTACACCACATCAACCTGGTTGGAGTAAGAGCGACTTGCTTCGATGTCAAGAATGTATCCGAGCTTCCGTAGGAGCATACTTTCGAAGTAATGCGCAACCTGAGTCCCTTCATTCACTCGACTCTGCAAGTCGGGGACCGTCGGTGGTTCCAAGGCAAGAGGGATTGGGAAACAGGACTGGAAAGGGTTACGCTCCCGAATGTCACTAATCTGCGTGACATACGCCTCAACCAGTCGGAGACCATATTTTCAATTGCCCGACTCCATTGTCGGAGAAGATCGTCAATGCAACGAGCGGTTGTGCCGATCCATTGCAATTCAAAATGAAAGCAGGTTGACGCGTTATGAATGATGTCGTGATGAAGCATAACTGATTCGGCTTGATCACTCCTCTGGCGATAGATGAGCATAGTAATGAGTCTCATTTTTGGCTTCGTACCTTGTTGGGGTCGACATCTATGATCATTGACTGGCTAAGGATGAGCTTCTTCCTCTGCTTCTTGGATATCGGGGATCGACTGTGGCCGCCGGATCGCAAGAGATGCTCCTCTCCCGCCACATGCTTATTGGACCTGAACCAACGAGGAGTCATCGCTACAAGGTATTCTCCACGTAGAACATAGAAGTAGTGACTATGGGTGTGATGAGCCTTACATGGACATGATAGTTCGGCTGTCAGCTGATACTCACCCGTCTAAAAACCCGTGTTTACCTCGACAATGTTCGAAGAGACCTTGGTCTTGAAGCCTTGCTCCCCACTCAGTAGCCTGCTCTCTAGTAGACACATCTCGGAACTCCCGCACGATCCAAGATACTAGATCAGAGCCGGTGAACGCATTTATGTACGTCCGCCCATGCCATTTGCGATCCTTCATGGGTACACCGTCGTCCTCTCGCATTGCTTTCGCAATTACAGCGAGGGGAGTGTCGGCGATATCCTTCTCGCTTCTCGCCTTCTTCTTCAATGGCCCCGCGGCGTGGATATCATCCAGCTGAGACACGACTGTTTCGTCTAGAACACATTGCGTGGGACCCAGATCGGTGAAGACAAAGCGGACGGGGGGATGCTGTTTCCCCTTCTCGTCGGGAGGAACCCATCGAACCTTGGAAAACTGCTCGGCCAGTTTCTCCATTCCTAGCAAACGAATTTCCTCGTCGTCAAGTTTTTCTCCTAATGGTCCCGTCGTCGTCAAAGGGGCATCGTCAGTGGGGATAACAACGAAACGTGTTCTCCAATAGCGCAGAGCATCGTTCAACTGGGTCTCGTACCCCGCGACAAGCATGTCAAGTCTATTTAATGTGTCAGCGTCCTGGATTGAATACAGTGGTGAGCGCGTACCGATTCCAACCGTAGCCTTCGAGACCATGCGGTTTGAAAGAAGTTGCCAGCTCCGTGTAGCCGACTCCAAGCTTTGGCCAGATGAGACATTGGTATTCGAAAGGACGTGGTCGAGGCATACGTCGTACATGACGACGTACTTGGATGGTATCGCCTGTATATGCGATGCGATGGATTTCGTTGCTCATACTAACGTATACCGGGTCGTCAGGAGACTGCAAGACCTCTGGCGCACCAGCTGGCCGAGGTTTTAATTCGTCAGGGGCGAGGTATGACGATGTCCGCCGGAGAGTAGTCGATGGACTGTCTGTTTCTGACGCAACGTTTTGTGGTTTAGAGGGTCGTATCACAAGCTGGAAGCCCTGCGCAAGTCGCAACGCTACCATAGCACGCATAACCACTAAAGCCCAGGCCCGTCGGACTGTTTCTGGATGATGACTGGAGACCGTCGGTGGGCGGACAAGGAATGATCGCATCTCGGGCGGGTCCACGACGAAGTCATAGGGGAAAAGATCGTATTTTGTGTCGAGTTCAGAAGGGGACGGGAAGTATTCAACTGTAAGCGGGAGACATCCGGGAGAGATCATAGCTTTCCACTTGATGTCATGTTTCGATAAAGGTTCAGGGAATATATGCTGCCACCGACTTGCGAGGTACGCAACGTTCGATGGAACAGCTGCAAGAGGTCGTAGAGGATTTGTGCGAAGAACTGGGGAAGAGGAGGAGCCGATCATTGACATGTAGGAGCTGTGATTTCCGCTACGTCTTTTGCCACCGATTGTTTGTTCCGAGCCTTCACGGGGTGGTGTGTTCAGAGGAGAGTGCCTCGTGAGGGAACCACGGTGCGTAAACAAGACCTCTTCGTCTAAATTTCGCCCTGAGCCGCCCGCACGAGCTCTAACAGTAGCATTACTGATATACATTGGTTTAGGAGTGCGCTCAGGCAGAGACTCTTGGGGCGCAGCGGGTATAGTCTTGCCCTTCGAGCCAGACGCCGATGATATGGGGGCTTCGGTGGCCTGAGGGCTTGTGACACCTTCAGCAGATACGGCGGAGGTTTCAGGAAGACTGGGTCCACTTCTGGCAAATGTGTTCCAGAACCATGAAGGGGTAAACTTTGATGCGCCTTTGAGCAGCGGTCTAGTTGTGCTCGAGCTACGCGAGCCCTCTCCTACGATCGTCGTCGACCCGGCCTTGGAAGAGTTCGAGATAGTCGAACGACCGGAGCGCATGGAGGACTGCGAGGGAGATGTACTCAGGGCATCTGATGGCCCCGCTGTCAATAATGGTTGGATTGGCTTTACATCAGGAGACAGCTCTTCTGCTGGTGGGAGGTGAGAGATGATACGACGAGGAGTCTCCTCAATGACAGGAACACGAGGTGTAGCCGACTCCATAGTGCGAACAGATGTTGAGCGCTTGAGACTCTCGAGACCGGATCGTAAGGAACCCGCAGATGAAGCCAGAGAGTTTCTAGTGCTGTGTGGTTTCACAGGTTCCACACTTACTTCCGAAAATATGTCCATGTCGAATTTATCCGCCTCCGCTTTGGTAAGAAGGTGAACCTTATGCGAGTGAGAGTCAGCCGACGAGTATATGTCCAAAGACGATTCGGGATCGGGTAGGAAGGGAAGTTCGATGCCTGACAAAACATCGTGATCTAGGAGGCCCAACATCTCTATCTCGTGCATCTTCGCTCTGGCAACGAATCTACGGGGATATATTTGAGTATGAGGCCAGGAGCGTAAAACATTGTGGAGCCTTACCTGTCTTGCCGGAAAGGCAAGTCCATCTGCTTATCCCAGAAAGACACCGACATCCAAAAAGGCTCCCACCAGAAGGTCGTCCGCTTACGATCACTCTTATCTCCGTGTTCTTCATCGTCACCCCAAAGTGTATCCATAAGCCGTAGACTGCCAGGTCTGATCACCGTCTCCGGACGGTGAACCGTTTCCATCCCAGGAAAGCTGAAGATAGGGCTCTGATGCAGCGGCGGTTTATTGAGCGAGACTAGATCGATGGCGAAACCTTGGTCGAGAATTCGAGTAGTGGTAAGACGCAATAATTGTTTGGAAACACGGTAGTAACCAGTGCCTGGCGTGATGATGATAGTAGCAGATCCAGTAAGGGACAGAGAACGGTCGATGTAGTGAGTCTCCATCGGATTAAAACTGAGATTCAGGGCTTCTAGAACAGGACCATCGTGAGCATAGGATATCCGGCCCACCAAACGAACATTGTCCGGAGTCTCAAGCGACGAAGTAACGCCAGCCCTGTGATAGTGGTGGGCGAGGAGAATATCCCGTTGGAAAGCCCAGAATGAGTCCTTCAGGGTGATGAGGGTTGGTTTCCAGTCGTGGATAATTTCCAAGTCCGTAATAACCTTAAAGAAGTCTTTATACCATCTTGAATCTTCGTCTCGCCTGAGAGGGCCCGCAGCATAATCAACTTCCGACTCGTCGTAAAAGACCCGAGAGATGAGTACAATGGTGACGATGTGGGTAGTCCCTGCATCTCGCCACTTCGTGAATAATGCCGGTAGAAACGAGTGGACTATCTTCTCGTTGTAGCGTTCACCGTCTCCGGCAAATTCCCACAGCTCGCGGCATACTTGAATGAACAGCGTAGCTTTTGCTGACAACGAGCGGTAAACCATCTTCGTCTTGGAAGTAATGTATGCCGTGGACGTCTTAAACGCGCCCAAAGCTATTTAGCTGCGAAGCCCAGGAGACAGAGAAGTTGCTCACCTTCTTTCCAGCAACGTAGATAGAATGCACTTTAACTACGGCCGCGCCAATGAACGTAACTTCCTGATCGACGAAGACGCATTGTCCTACAAGGTTCTTGTCGAGTCGCCACATTTCATTGCGCCCCAGATATTGATCTTGAAAGGTGAATTCGACAAAGTCTGCTGACCAATCGTCCTTGGAGACCTGGCAGAGGATTAGTAGAGAATGGGGGCAAGATAAGGAAACCCGTGTGTACTTTAGTCAACGTCACCTCTCCATTGTTCCTCAAGCTCAGCTTTTCGGCCATGGGTTTTGGGACAGATACCTGGGAGAAGAGGTCATTCGGTCTGCACAAAAATCAACAAATAAAGCTACCTGCAGTTGATGTTTGACCGCCTCATCTTTAGGTACGATGAAAAGTAATCCCGACGTAATATCCCCAGGAGTGGGCGTAGAGATCTGGATAATGTCACCTTCGGCAACGCCTGGCCAATAGGACTGGTTAAGAACAACATTGGGAGAGTCTTTAACATCGTGAACCCATGTTGTTAAAGCTTTGAAATCACCGCGTTTCAGCGGAGGAGCGAGCGGAGCAGGCTGCACGGGTGCCGCATGCTTCAAGTTGAAGTGCGACTGCACCGTATTCGAACGCTTTCTTCCTGTTTGTGGAGGTTGCTGTGACTCGGGTCGAGAGCTAGGCATTATACAAGTCGACAAGTAGCATAAGTATCAGAGCTCCTGAGTAGATACAGCAGAGTCAGTAAGTGGTTCAGCTCTAAGATCGGTCCAACCTGAAGTTAGCGCACGTCGGTAACGCGTCGGTGATGCGCTGTGAGCGCCAATGTCGGAGAACTAGAGACTCGAACCGGGTGAAAACACGACGGTTCAATCAATGTTTCAGTCCTTACATAGTTAACACGTACGGAAGTCAACTACTCGCATGAACTAACCTCAGTGTCTCATATTTCGCAGTACAGTTGACGGACCCTTTGTGCCATTGTGGGTCATATCCATGCGTTCAGTAAAGACCCATAAGCTAAGGATACAAGATGTGTGACTGTTGTACAAACTACTAATATGGTCATGGAGTTAATATCCCTCAGGACAGCTTCATCTCAGCTTTGTGCCCAGCTGCTGGTATTCTCGTTCAATGGTATACATCTCCAAGTCGAACGTCGACGTCGGCGAGGGAGATCGGTCAGTTGATCTGTGGGGGTATGCTGCACGAGGCGTTGAAGGCGCATAAGAAACGAATGGCGAGGGTGAATGTGTAAGAGGAGAGTCCGAAGTGCTGACCGCAGGTCTCTTTGAGGCTGCAAAAGCCTTGAGATTAAGTATCATTCGAGATGATACGATGTTGACCATCGCCAAGGCAAAACTAGGAAACAACGCTCAGACTTTGTCGCGTTATACGAAGTCAATACTTACTACCGAGCTAACCCATTAAGAGTTTCTGGTGCAAAGGCCCAAACTCTGTACAAATTTGTGAATCAACTAGCTTTAGATGTGACCGAGATGCACTCACAGAAGACAAAAAGAAGAGCAGACTTGACGCCGTCTTCAGTGATGTTGATAATGAACGAGATACATGCACTCACTAGTCACTGCGACAAAGTATATCGTTCCTGCCCCTCATACATCAATATGACGGAAAATGATTAAGATGGATTTATCTCACCATCACGATACAAAATAACCGTCAAGTCGCTGAAGGATTGCCCGCTGTCCAAGGAGAGCAGAGCGACTAGAGTGAGCAGGAAAAGGAGCGACTCGAATATAACTCTGAAAGGACGGTCAGTCATTTCCACATGACAGTAAGAAGTCCGAGCGTACGTTGGTAGCCACACAAGCCAAATATACGATGGCATCTACAACAAATCGTTTCAGTCCTCAAAGATTCATATAGAATGCAAGAGAACTCACTGTACCAACACAGGCATGATGCACAGGTTGTATGTCAGCTTTGTGGACTAGCAGTGAGTGTTATCAAAGACAAAGATGCAGGCAAAGAGAAATAACGCACAAATCACCGGAATGCCAGACCAGACAATGAACGCCACCGTGCTGAAAAAGTACAAACTCCCAGAAATCCAAAGAACACGTCGGATCCAGGCGCGGCCGCTATGTAGGGCGTATACCCTTATCGACACGATGGCTGAGATCACGCATGAGATCGGCATTCAATAGAGGACAGAGAAAGCATACCGTGGATGGACATGAAAGACGCAAGCGTGAGCACGCTTTGGGTGGCCGTCCATATTCGGCAGAACTAGGGAGTAAAAAATGAGCGCAAGCACGGATCGATATAGGCAAATACGCACTGTGACCGAATCCGCAGCCACGCCGGAGAGCTCTGAGTATTGACTGAGTTCGCATTCGATTAAAGTATAGCTTCCAGCTCACCATATGTGTCAACAATGAGCATAAGGGGTCTACGAAAAAATATGAACAAAACCGCGCTGGGCTAATTCTTCAAGAGTGTTGCTTACACAATATATCTGTTCTGCAGCCAAATTGGGGTATGAGGCTTAGAACACATGTCGGTTATGCAGGGCACGCACCAGCAGAAATATAACCGAAACAAATCCCGTCCGTGCTCGCCATATCAGGTCTATCTGTTTCTCTATGAATTACGTCCATTCTCCTGACAAAGGAACAAGTTCATACCTCGCTATCGAGCTGGACGGGCTTGAGTCAGCAGATATGTCACAGAAAAAGTAGGAGTACTCACTGTTAGAAGGTGGTCGTAAAGCAGAGCTGTAAGGCCAACGACTGTAGTACACGATGTAGTGTAAGATTGAGTTCAAAAGCAAGAAGGGGATATGTCACGTACTAGCTAAAGCCCTACACCATGGAACACGAGTCGATCAACACGTGTTTTGAGCGTGTAAGAACACGTTCACTCACTTGACAGCGGCTCCATGTAAAACGACAGTCTCGTAGGAAAGCGGGATGTCGAGCGAAGACATCACCAGACGTTGACCGTGTCGTCTCTCAAGGATGAACTCTTGACGGAAGCAAAGAGGGAGCGAAGGCTCTGCTCGACGCCCAGCGTCCTCGTCTTATTGTACTCCTGCATAAGGCATGTGGCTTATCTCAGCTATTTATGTGCCACCAAGACGGAACCTACACCCGAAAGATGTGCCCCGGAGTGACGAGTCACGGCTAGAACGGGCGTTTGACGCGTGCCCTATTATCCTGTACTGTTGCTGTGTACCGGAGATGTTCTATGAGATTATAAGTATCGTAAGTATAACTATCCCGCTACGCATGTGTATAAGAAGAAACTCCGCGAGCCAACACGAGGCAGAAATACACTGCGGGTTGAATGTCTGCGGAGTCGTACCTGAACATCTACGCAGATGACGCTCCAGACTCCTTTTGCGATGTCTACAGCCGCTTGCCTAGGACATTACTTGCGTTTTCTTCGCGCACCCACAAGTCAATTCAAGCATTGGTCGTCGCAGACAAGCTCGGTCAGCATATGCATCGCTGCAGCAATCATCCGCAATAAATTCATAACACCACACTCACGAGTTTGCTGCGATTCTTTTTTTCACCTAGAGTAATTTCAAAGGATACCAGTCACGCTTAGACATGGGCGACAGAAACGGATAGTGGAAAGACATCTACTTTGGGATTTCCATTGTCTTTGCCATGTCTAGCATGCGTTGCCTGGTTGAGAATCAGGGACATTTGGGTTCGATGGGCGCCGTTGTCCAGGGTTCAGTTGTGTTCCGTCTGATTTAGCAAAGATTCGGTGGGCTCCTCTGACCGGTGGTCTCCATCCCCACCATGAGTATTGATGGCTCTGGATGAATCCAAGGACGATAAACCTGTTATGGTCTAGCAAATGCCTCGGCGGACGTGGCTAACCTGTGTTGTGACGGACAGGGTTCATCCGGCGATGTAGTGGCACACAAACATCGTTCCTACGCAATCGCCGGCGATTGCAGCACATGCCAGCGGCATGGTATATACTGGATCTGCAAGTTTGTTAGGATATAGCCATGTAGTGAGAGTTTTTACGACATACCATGGGAGAATATCATGCTAGGCGGCTTGGCCCTGCTCACAGCCTATGACACTGCAATCTGCCTCGAGGCGAGTCACGCACTTAAGTGACTTGAAGGGCGTTCTCTAATTTACCACCATAGGTTGGGGATAACTCCACAGCCTCTGATGCGCACGCTATGAAGCTATGACAAGATTCATACGAAGGTCAAAGTTTGGTTTGTAGAAAGTAAGGGAGGTGAACATAGTGGTCGCTGTACAAGAGAAGGAGTATTTTCAGGATAGTTACTATCCAAGTTCCACGTGGCATCGTATCCTATTGATCATCCAACCCATAGTATAATTCACTAACGCTGCTTCGCAGCTAGACCGCTACCGGCTATTGTTCAGCAAGTAAAGAATACTTGTATCGATGCACGGGCGCACATCGCTGCAGGCCTTCGCGCCTTCGGCGCTCCGGCCAGCAGCTTGTGCGCCACTTAGTCAGGAAGCGTCGTGAACGAGCAACGGAACGGACAAGTACCCAAAATATTACAGCGGAGCCTGTGGACGAGTATACTGCCTGCGACAACCTCAAAGTGTTTCGTCTTTCGTCAGTACTGAGTGTAGTAAGTAAGTACCGCAGTACGCACTGCTTCCAAGCTTCGAGGTGAGGTTGAGACAGCAAGCGCGCCAACTAGTCACGTGAAAATCACGCCATTTTCTCGGAAGTCACGAGCGTGCAGAATTCAGGTTCGATCCCAACCCCTACAACCCAAAGACCCACTACCCAGATACGAACTTCCTCCACCACTTTGAGGTGTCCTGATAAGACCTACGTCTATCCTTGGGCAACTTATGTATGAATTTACTTGCTATGAATGAGTTAGCTCTAAAGCACGTACATTAAGTATGGGTGCCCTCATTCTGCTTATGTAATATTCAGACGCCCAATAAAGGTTAGTCTCTACGGCCAGGCGCAGCGACCCCGTGCACCGCGGCATCAATGTCTCTGGGCAGTCGACCAAGTGGTGGACCATCTCGCTCGATACCCTCGGCATGGACGTCCACAGCCGACTCAGCACCTAATATGCAGGAAGCCCTCGAAGCCCTTGAGACTTACAAGAAGAAAGACCCTGCCAAAGGTTCGCTCTATCTCTACTGAGCGCAGTCAATGCTGGAACACAGTTGAGCTGCTCAGGCTGACCGTTCGATTGCAGTGGTGGTGCGGTTCAAGGCTGTTGGAAATGCTCCGATTATGAAGCAGAATCTGTACAAGATCACGGCGTCGAATAGGTTTCAGACTGTCATACAGTTCTTGAGGAAGGAGCTTGGATGGAAGGCGGGGGATCCTCTGGTACGCCCTCCTTTGCCAGGTGATTGGTTTATGGACGTCTGAGCCTGACATAGTTTACCCAGTTCACTTATATTAACCTGGCATTTGCTCCTGCACCCGACGACATTGTTTCGAATTTGTACAAGGTACGCTTTCTACTAAATTGCCTAAATATTGGTCGCTCACCTCTTGTGGCCAGTCATTTGCTACGGAAGGTCATCTCATAGTAAACTACAGGTGTGTATGTTTGGAATATGGGATGTCTTGCACTCTCTGAGTTTTCTCCAGTACAACAGCTGCCTGGGGCTAATTGTTTCTAAATATATCACTCTTCTCCTGCTGAGCTCGTGGTATGCGTAACGCACTTCCATCTTCGCGACGAAGTGCCCCATAACCTTGGACAACTGTGTCACGGACCGTTCCCTTTCAGCTTGTGAACTTTGATTCATATTCAGTACTCTGCCCCTCTATACGGCATTCCGGATTGCATCCCTCCTATCTCACGCACATTACATCATTGCACCTCCCATGGTTAGAGCACGATTCAGGTATTCCACGGATCAGATTGCTCTAATGGTTGATATTGAGTATTCTACAGTTTAGTTATCGTTCTATAGAGAGAATCGTATACAAGAGGATGTTCTACAGCAAACTAGCAAATCGTACAAGAAGGAAGTGGGACGACACAGAAGAGTATACCTGAGCAGGTCAATATATGAATGCAGTGGAAATGAGGTATCAGGGCATGCTGAACAAGGTTTGTTGAGGATGGCTTCAAGCTGATCCATATGTAATAATCCCACCCTTGCGTGGGGATGGTTTCAAAGGGATGCCCTCTTCGTCATCGATGAGGAAACGTCCGGCATCATCGCCATTGACAAACATAGGATCGTCCTCATCGAGGTCAATCTCCTCACGCGCCCATCGCACGAGCACGCTCTCTCCCACTCTGAACTGAAGAGATGGATGTCTTTTGAGGAACCTTGACACGATCCGGCGGAAAATCCGAGGTGGGAAATAAATGAGGTACGCTATCACTGCCGTCGTGAATCTGGAGATGGATGAGAGTCAGCTGTGTTAAGCACCTACAAGAAAACCCTCACGTTGTGATAGCGATGAGCATCCAGATCGCTCGACCAGAACGGCCATATAGCGAGGGATCTATCAACTCTTCTTCCGAGTCTCCACCAGAATTGTCGGGAGCACTTGGGCCATCCGAGGGCCCGACGATTTTCCTTGGGCACAGGCATGAGGGCTTCTCCAGGAGAATATATGCTCCCCATTGTACGCCCAGAGGAACTTCAGTGCTTGCTATAGTACAAACTGTAAATTAGGAGCATGACTCTGGGAGTAGCTGCCATGCTAGACGTACTTTATCATGGT
Organism: Irpex lacteus; assembly: GCA_001986395.2. NCBI lineage: Eukaryota > Fungi > Basidiomycota > Agaricomycetes > Polyporales > Irpicaceae > Irpex > Irpex lacteus. Next base: position 506,832 of record MQVO02000022.1, read on the forward strand.
CCTTATCGCAAACAAAGTGGAAAGTTGCGAACTGCCTTTGGGACACATAGTATCCGCCGTTCAGAGTGATCTTAAGTGTATCTAGTTTCACCAAAATTTTAGTCAAGTCTGTTAGCGGAGATGTTTTATGATTGAACTGACCTTCAGTGGCATTCCACAAGCGAACCATCTGCGCCTGGATATTCAAGCCAGGGGTGTAGCGACCACGCTGAATGTAAGGCTTGCTCTCCTCGCCAGATAAAGAGCCGGCCACAGGGATTGTGTTCAGAATCCTTGCTTGCTTGTATGTCTCCCCGTTGTAACGAGAGTATGCTATGCCAAACAAACCGCAGTGTCCGTCAGTATGCGACCACACATCAGAGATACTTACTTTACTCACTGGTCAAGCAGATCGTCGTCCCATCCGGACACTAGCCGCATGCGAGTATGTATCAGAACATCCCACAGAGAGATTGATGGCTGGTTCACCCTTCAGGCTCACCTGTCGATTTGCACTCAAGCTCTCGTTCTTTGGCAGCTTCCCGTCGACTTTGATCCAATAACGGCCTGTCAGAATGCTGGCGGGGTCTGTCTCTCATATCTGACCACCCAGCCACTATCTTTACGTCCACTGAGTAGAGGACATAGGTCATAGGAGTTCCCATCCACCGTGAACCGGCACTGCTCGATGAGAGAGTCCAACCCTACCGCCTCGCCCCCGTACGCGGTCCTAATGAGGCTTAGGAAAATGACCGCGCAAATCCTAAAGAATAGCGACATGGTGGTAAGACTGAGGGAGCACGAGGCTGGTATCAAGGAGGACTCCAACTCTTACTCACTATTTGAACTATCTGACTTCGCAGCACGACTCAGCGAACCGTGTGTACTAATGGAGCCAATAACGCGCATAGACGCCTGGCTGCGTACCCAATGACTGCAAAGTAGCGCTTAGGCCCGCCATGATATCAGCTCCCGACGTTTACTCCCGACAATTACTGATTCAGGCAATTTCGTCGCAGTTCAGTATCTACAATTCGTCATATGGTGGCCTAGACTACAAAACCTACAAACAGGTAAAGTACGGAGTGATGTTGATAGTTTACATTGGCAATGATAGTGTTACAGGGAGCTGTGCTGCGATCTCGAAGCTGTTGTTGTTGACTACGTGAGCCATGTTCCATGTCTTCTAAAACATAGGTGTACAGAGAAAACGTTGTGGGATATTAAAATACGAAGAGAACCTGCTGGATGCCTGATCATGAGAAGCCCAAAGTATCCATCATAGTGAGTACTGTCGGCGTATGCCGGAGGAAATCCAATTGTTGTTACACGGCCAGAGCGACGAGCGACGGTTACAGTTCCAGAAGGTCAACGGCGAAGCGATCCAGCATATGAATCTCAAATCGTTTGTTTGTGCCGAACTCGCGCTTCCACATCTTGCTTAGACCGCCTTCCCAGGCGTACAGCTCCACCCGCCAGCCTTTCTTCAGCGCTAGCTTAACACAGCCGAGGAAACCGTCTTCGTTGAATTGGCCAACGTTCCCGTCCCCAGTTGCCAATACGATTGTAGAGTTCGCAGGGACTTCGTCTGTGCTGGCAAGAGCCTGATGCAGCTTAAGTTGCAGAAGTTCATCGACGCCCTGCTCGCGCATCCGTGTACGACTGTTGGCATTGCTGGTATATTTGAGTCAGAGACTGGCGAAGCCCCATTGCGCCGGACAGAGTTCGGGATAGCGGTGTTGCCAGTACCAAGAGAGGCTCCTCGCGAGTGACCTTTCACAAACGCCGGTCCACCAGACCTACGCTTGCTTTGCACTTGCGGTGTCCGGTCTGGACTGCTGGACGAATACTGCCTATCAGCACCGTCCCCAGCGTCAGGTACTCGTTGTAGTATGTGAACTTCGTATCCCAGTTGCTCTGCAGAATCGACTGGCTGAACCAGAGGTGATGAGGTGGCCAGCACTCGTCGTGTGACAGGTCGCCCCCGTTCGAGAATGAGGGCCAAAGCCGCGTAGGATAGTTGCTTTGCCTTGCGGCTCATCCGATGCATATGTCGCTTTAGGTGGACAAGGAACCCGATGAGAATATTAGAACTGAATGGTCTTGTCAGATTTCATTTCAGAGAGTAACTCGTGGGATACGCACTAATCGATGAAGACGTGCACCAACGTGTCCTTGGCACGTGGCACAGGACCCCGTGGGTCAACAAAGTCGTCTGCGTCGGGCTGATCATCTGAAAGCACCGCAGCCAGTGATGCAGCGTCCTTAGGGAACAGCATTCGCAGTTTGTGGGCCAGGTTACGTAGTTGCAATACGCGCGGGTCGATAGGCATCGAAACAGTGAGGCGGAGGGAAGGGGTAGAATGACTGTGGTGCATGGTTAGACGGCTCTCGCGCTCCTTCTGTTTCTCCCGTCGTTGCGCTCGGCCGACTCTTGTAGCATCGGGTGGGGGGAAGCCGGGGTAGATTCATAGTAGTGCATGGGCTCACGGACATCCGACGAATCAGTGGTATCTTCTTCTTCATCCTCTTCATCGTTAGTGGTATCTACCTCCCCTGTTGCCTCCGCCGATCCATTGCCAGCAGCAGATCGGCGGACCTGGATGGAATGGGAGCGGTTCCTCTTTCTGCGACGTCTACGCCGTGGTTGGCCAGCGGCATGTCTCCAAGTGTCGTCAGAAGTAGCGTTGGAGCTGTGTTCTCGGGCAATCGATCCAGCGGTGGGAAGTTGTGCAGCAAACTTGGCGCGCTCAGCGGCCAGAAAGTCCAATGCACCTGCGAGTCCTAGTGAGGGCTGATCCTCGTCTTCTAGAGGATCCGTAGTGGTATCTGGGTGGTCATCACTTTCGTCAAGATAGTCTGCAATGGTGCGCTGCGCCCAGACAGTCGTGTTGCCAGGCGCCTCCGAGTCATAGTCGGAAAGGAGGAAGGTAGAAGTGGGTGTGCGTGCGGATTCGTCGCTGTCCAGTTGAAGCTGATTGCCGACAATGATTCTTGGGTTGTGGAATGTATTCAAAGCACGAAACACAGTCGTAAAAGCACCAAGGTCAGGTGCATCTACAGTCATGTTAACTCGGCAATCTTATCTGGCGTCGAAGTCGACTACGCACCGTCAGATGTAGCACCGCTTGTGGTCGAGTAGGTTGAGAAAGGACTGAAAGGCGGGGGCGAGAGAGTAGAATCCGAAATAGTTCTTGACATTATGGCTTAAAATAAGGGGCTATGAAGTGGAAAGGGAGCGGTCGTCCATGCACGTCGTGGTTTCTGAGCAAGTGGCGGGGTCGCCCATTCCGGAGTCAGGTAAGCCCAATGTAGGCCGGTCACGGTCACGCTTCCATTTAGACTCGTCCCTTACTGTGGCAGGTTGGCTGTTCTGGTATGACTCTCGTCTACCAATGCAACCACTTATGGTATATTCATAGTCACATCCTTAGTATGGCGCTGCCTACGAATGCGTAGAAGTACAGTAACACACTGAACAGTGGATGGCCACAGTCTGCGTGACTCTGTCACATAGTCACATCGATATATGTAGTGACACTCTGCGTACGGAGCCGTAGTGTTGCGACTTGTTCCAGGACCACATCCTTCATGGCAAGCCCACGTCGAAAGCAATCCGTAGTGAAGAGGAAGGCTCCCCCGTCACCAGGAAAGATTTCCAAGTTCGTTGTATTAGCCACGGCCATGATTTCCCATGAATCGCACTAATCATCGTCCAGTCTTCCTGTGTCGCACTGGACGACATGCACCTTCACGTTTATCTCCCCACGTCCTGGGAACGACAGTAAACCGACTTCTCAAATCAACCACATAAAGCCGGTATACCTGCCTCAGGAGCTCGTCGACTATGTCCTTGACTTTCTTCACGACGACGCTTGCTCCCTTATACAGTGCTCCTTAGTCTCCCATTCGTTCGTTCCCGGCAGTCGTTTTCATCTTTTCGGAACATTTCACGTCAAGGACGACCAGACATTGTGTGGCCTGCTCGATGCATCCCCAAGCGCGACGGCGCGTCATGCCATTCGCACGCTGCGTCTGGGGACCGCGTCCGTGCTGTCCAAGACGTCACCTCTCAAGGTCTCGTTCTCTTCGCTTGAGAATCTGACTGCACACTTGCCAGCCTTGTCCAATCTTCATATGCTCAATATTTCTATCGATTTTGCGAGGTCATCGCAAGTCTCATCCGCATCGACCTCGGAAACGCGGTCCGCCAAGGCCATCCGATACCTTTGGCTCTACAAGGTAGTCGAGGCAAGCACGCGACGACCACTTCATCCGCACGAATTCTTTCCCCTTCTTCGTTTATTCTCTGGAATAGAGACTTTAAACTACTCCTGTGGCTTCGAGAAGCGACCATCGTTCATCACCGCGGAAGAAAGCGCGGTCGAACACGAAGAGACGTTCTCCCCCTTAAATGTTCAGTCTTTGAGGTTCTGCAGCTCTCCGGTTGCGTCTCCTCTGATGCAAGCTCTGCGCAGAGCATCCGCGGCGCAAACACTACGGTCAGTCGAAGTCTGCGCCAGGACCGCGAAACGCTTGTTGCTCTCGGAGAGCTTTTACACAGTGTCAGACTCCACATCACTGAGCTTACCGTGGATTGTCGCAGAAGAAACGCACTGCACATCCTCAGAGACGGTAAGACTACGTCACGCACACAAGTGAGATACTAACTTGTGGCCTCGTCCAGCCAACATCATGATACAGGCACTAAACCTTTCGCACAACCTCCAAGGCGCATCAACACTTCGCGCAGTCAACTTCAAGCTCCACATGAGTCACGACGATATTCCGCTGCTTGAGTGGCACTGGCGATTCATACTCGGGCTCATAAACGAAGTCGCGAAAGTCGCGCCGAATATCGTCTCATGTGCTTTTACTGTGACGCTAGCAGGTTATTATCCCCTCAAGACTCTTGAGGCAGCCAACTGGCAGACTCTGGACAAGGCCTTAAAGCAACTTCCGAATTTACGGAGTATACGTATCGGTGCCAGCAATAGTTCACCATTCGACTGGAGTAAGGCAGATCAGAAGAAGACGAACAAGGCGTTGCACGATGTTTTTGCTAGTATGTTACCGGACTGGAAGGCGAAGGGCGTGCTTTCTCCTCTGGAACATCAGTGACTGAGGTTGTACGTCCATAAACCTGCATGACGCCACAGTGCCTTCAAACGTGACTATTTCAGCAGGTGTTGACGGGCCGCTGATGGACTTTCTGGTTAGAATCGCTATTCCACCGTGACCTACCTTTAGCGTGCGTAACTGTCGGCGGTCTGCAAGCTTTTGCTGATTTACTCATCGGGTATCCCTACCCCTAGCCCGACCAATGTGTGGATAAGAAGATTTTAGAATGTACACTCGTTATCCGACACCAAGTCGCTGTGCAATAGTGGGAAAGGTTTATTTGGATGGAGATATTACATCACATTACTGGTTTCGAGTATTGCATCGTTCTCTTTCTTCTATCTTACAGATTTCAATACGTAACTTGCGCGGACAGACATAAACAGTGTACTATATAACTCGACGACGGGAATGCATCAAATGGATCTCGTACGATATAACCTGTCGATGATACCGGAGCTTTACACTGTGGTGAAAGACAAAGGAAACAGTCGTACGTGACCATCGGTTAATGAGAATCTTGGACCCTGGTTCGCGAACCCGATGCATACGGGGTTCTATCAATGTTTGCAACGCCCATTGTCGTGCGCCAGTTACCTTGGCTTGGGTCTCGTAGATCCCTTTTCGACTTGGTTTGAACAGTGCCGCGCCTTCCTTGACCTATACGAGTGTATGGAACGCACTCAGTCACTTCCTCGCACAGCGTTCCAGTAACAACGAACAGTAGCTTACCAGATTGGCGGATACCGCGGCAATAAAATTTATAGATACTGTCGTATTGAGCCTTCCATATGGGTTCGAGGAGTTCCAGGAAGAACTCCCCCTCGTCTCGAATAAGATCTTCATATGTCATGTCAAGCGGATAGAGGTAGCAGGTCGCATCCGTGTCGCAATGATCGCCCCTTCGTACTTCAAGTTCGCACTCGTCTGTTCTCCCTTGAGATCCCAGCAACTCCGTATTGGATGCAAATTGTCTTGCATCCCCTGGTTCTCGAGAGTCTCCCGTATCTTGTCGAGAGCACGCTGGACTTTTGCGATAAAGGCCGTCTTCTCGTCGGGCGTTGCACAAAAATGTGTACAGATGAGATAGCACGACGACCTCTCTTGATGTAAGTTCTTTCCCTTGCCTGCTTCAATATTACGGAAGCAACGTCGGGGAACCGCGACAACTTCCATGATCCATGCGAATGGCTTCGAGTTGACAAGAATTACGACGCTGCCGCCATCGCTGATGTTCACGAGCATGACAAGGAGTTCGCTTAACACCAAGTGAATACGCTGTACGGGTTGTATGTCGAGGCAGGTAGGGAACGCGCATCCGAGAACCAGATCAAATGGTTCTGGGCCGAGAATAAACTTGTCTGGGGGAAATTGAGTGAGATGCGGTAAGCAACAGTCGTTACATAGTTACTCACCAGTATTCATAGCAAGCTGAGAAATATCCTGGAAGAGTAGTTTGTACCTTTCACTCTCCAATAAAGTACCTGCGGTCGTCATCGGCCAACTCGCTGTCTCGTCTAGCAAAGTGACTCCGACACCTGTAGCATCCGGATTATTGAGTAGAAGCCAGTTTGAAAAGCCTCCAGGTGAGCACCCAAGGTCAAGGAAGCGCTTGACCTTGTCGGACCCAAATGGGAGGTCCATTGCTTCGTTCATAGACTGGAATGCATCACTATACTTCTGGGAGTGCGCTCCTGCCTTATTGCCCGGGTAAGTGGTTGATTTTATTCGCCGGAAGCGCTCCTCAGTGGTAGGATGGCCAGCGTAGAGTTCTTTGATATAGAGAAGTCGCACGAGCGTAGGCGAACGATTGAGCAGAAGTGTGTGCCCTAGAGGAGTGTATTTTCGCATGGTATACCGTCGAATTCCATAAGCTTCTCAAGCTCCTCAATGGAGCGTGGTTGAATCTGCTGCGCAGTGGTACTAGTCATTCCGAGTGACGGTCCACAAACCGAGCTGTAGTAGCGCGTAGGTTTGGAGGGGAGCGAGATGCTGGAAGGTGAGTGAGATGTCAGCGATTGAGATGACTTTCTGTAGCTTATGTACGGCTTAAGTGCAATAAATTAAGACGAGAAGCCACCAGGCTACTTATGCCCTAAGGCCCACCCAGGGAAATCGGCTACCTTAAACCCAATATTCCTCCCCACTAGCCTAGTGACCCACTGGTAAGGAAATTGTACTGCCGGATTGAGACTTCAGCCCGATTATGCCTGGTCTTGACCCAATGAGGAGTAAAATTGCGCGGGCCGTACTTCAAACTTCATCTGTTTGCTTGATTAGGTTTCTGCTACGATGATGGAACAGTTCAGTACACAGATGAAGTAATACATGATGCTGTGCTGTCCCCCGTTCAAGAACCTACCGCAACTGTGGTCTTGGTGGATCCCGTATTACTTAGCACTTGAACTCGCCCGCTTCGATGCCGCGTCACTGACAGCCAGTGAGTCTCGGTGGAAGAATATCTAAGCCAAATAACTTCGGAGGGTAGCGTCTTGCCAATTTACCCAGTGTACCGTACAGAACTGCAAACGTCGAGAAACATGGACGCGGAGTAAGTAAGTATTCGGGAGTCTTGCCAGACCGCGTGATGGCAGCCCGACGCAAGTTGGCCCCTTCCCTTTAAGATCAACACTCCCACGCCACGAAGCTATCGGCACATCACGTGGCTGTGACACTGTTGACGGCTAAATTACGTGGTCACTTCCCGTATGTCACGCAGTGTCACACTCACCCCTGGTTCAACAACAGTGACTTAGCATAGGAAGTGTATAGTTCTGTAGTGCAATTGTACAGCTTGACTTCGCGGAGACAGTCTCTTGCCCTACCGCGGACCATGCGTACTTTGTGCGGCATAAGTATACTAAGTAAGTACTTGACTCAGGGCCCGATCTGAAACTCTGAGTCCGAACTGGCAGACAGCCTTCAGAAGTTCAAGTTGTGCGTCCAGTCTTAAGCGCAGACCGATCTTCAAGAAGAATGTCCATTAGAAGTGCCGTGCAAGAATGCGTTATGGCCACGCCAAAGTTGATAGGCGCAGGTGAATAGAAGAAGCCTGAGTGAGAAATCAGCATCTACTAATCTAGGGATGCATCCCGAGCCTTGTTTTTCATAGTGGTAGATCAAGATTCTGATGAATTACATGAGGCAACCTGTAGTATCTGGAGCGGCAATGCGGTGCCCAGAGCGACAAACCAGCTCCCCGATGAGCTATCCCGAAGAATCCCAAAATCGACTTGGACTACGACTAGGAATAAGTATGAAGTTAGGGAACCGTCCCGATTTGCAAGAATGTTTTCAAAGGCGAACAGAAATCAAACGTCAATCAAATTATCCGATGGTAGTAGTAGTGGGTAAGTACGTGTCGAAGCAGAGATCATGCAAAACACGCTCGTTTCTTGTCCGGATCTCATGTCCGAGTGTGCGGTGTAGGAAGCCTGGAGAGACACGATCAATTCACCCAGGAACATTACATAGAACCCGGATCTGCGTCATCCTCAAACGGTCTGACGTCGCCACCCGCAGGCATTAGTGAACGAGCGTCTTCGTTCGAAGGTTCCTTGCCATCGTTCCGTCCACCAAGAGCGTTGAGGCGGGAGAAGCTCGGGAGGTATTGAGCAGTCATGATACGCCTGGACAAGTCATGTCTTGCAGAAGCTATTGTCAGCAGCATTTTCAAGCAGAAGCACCAAAGTCATAGGTTTAGTATCATGCCTATGGAACAAGACGCACAAGACGTGCTCCTCATGAGCTTTTTCCCCGCACACACGCCGAGTGAACCCGTTTGCCTCGAACATGAGACGAGAAATTATGTCGAGCAGACTTCGTAAGTCTACAGTGGTATTGGGTGCAGAAGTGACTCATAATGCACGGCACCCGTAACGGCTCCTTTGAACAGTGAGCGGCTGGGGTGGGAGGAGGATGCTAGCAGTGGCGCGACTGTCATAGTCGTTTACCCACTGTGATTTACCGCGATGGGATTTAACTGGCAATATGTACCTTCACGTTCACCAGTGTAAGTGCTATTGGATTGACTTTAACAAAACGTTGGCGATGCCATCATGAAGGTTGTGAGCACGAACTTACCGAAACAATGTCAGTGCGCTCGCGCCCTCTCACTGAGGTAAAACCTTCTCCACTTAACCGATGTTCAAGCCCACGCATGCAAGAGAAAGAACATCCTTGTGAGCAGATTCTTATCAGGATACGCAGAACACATGATGAAATGCGCCGCAGCGGCATGTGTCCAACATCGAGAAGATGAGAGCTATCGTATTCGCCAGCGTCCCGTCCCGTACTTTCCCTAGCACGTTTGTCCCGTTCTACACGGACGTGAACGCGCTAGAATGTTGGCCCATGCATAGGCTCTGAGTCAAGACTGTGCTCTGCCTAGGCTTGCTACCCGCTCAAACAGACCTCCCCCAGGCTCGGGGACACACTCAGGCTCCAAGAGGCTCCGGGTGAGATACGCAAAAAGGTTGTCGGAATAAGCCGCTGTCCAGAAAGCAAAAGTCAAAACCAATTGAAAAAGCTTGTACATGCAAGACGCACGGTGAATAAGCGGGATCACCGTGAGGGGACACGAATCGTCCAAACGGTCTTCGGTCCTGAAAGCCTGAACATCTCCCATTCATTTTCACCTCTCCGTAAGGCTGTAGCCAGTAGAAAGCCAGACTACAATCGGTGCCGTCAACCTCCGGTCGAGCGTGTCAAATTTTTCCTCGGGGTTGCTGGAGATGGGTGGATCGTCGGTATCCCGAGATAGATATGTCGGTTCATTCGGTCCTGGAGAAGTTGAGAGATAACGAGAAACCGACGCGTTGAGCGTGTACACTGCCAGCGCAAGCCATGTGCGTTCGCACAGTAATTACTACCGCTGTGTAGAATCAATATCATGCAAGTTGCGCGTGCTTTTGGATGATTTGAATGATACCGAACCTGCAAAGCGTTGTTCTTTGAGCTGCTACTGCCAGTGATGAGCTTGAGCAAGTCGCGAATTGCCGATGTTACATGATGTGCTGACGCTCAATCCTTCCCTGAGGAAGCATCGAAAGGATCTAAGAACGTCCTGCGAGCACGATAATCAGAGATGAGTAAATTTTGCATTGCTACCCGTTGGCCATAACGTACTCACCTTCACCCTTCAGACGCCGCGACACTCCGAGTCATCCTTTCTACGATGCTATCGGAGCGAGCATCAATCAAGCTCTCGCAGAAATTGTTCGAAGGATTATCAACCCAGTACTTCCCTTTGATTGCCAGCACACCGAGCTGAGACATCAACGTACTATTTACTATTCACCTTATCTCCAGCGTCACTTGGTAGTCTAAGGGCACTCAGACGCGCAGGTAAGTTACCGTTCGCGCGGGATGATGTGTAACAACTCGCCAATGGCCAAAGTACGTGCAATGACACAGCCTTTCCAAAACACCGTCTGCGTTGAAGATAGTCTCCAACCTCGCGACACGGACCGTAAAATGCGAACGAACATTTTCACTACGCCTAGATCAGCCTCTTCCAAGCTAGATTCTGGTGGTAGTACCATACTTACCTGATCATCTGTTGAGATACACGTTCATACTGAATGCCAAACCCTTGACACTTTGAAACCCTCGAAGTCTATTTCCGCTATTCAGCAGGTATTGCTGAACAAGTGTTTGAGTGCACTCACCCAAGGCAGTCTCGCACTGAGTATTGCATCAATCATCGGACCTGTGAAGAAAGCTACCTCTCGCCTGGACCCAATCATACCATAAGCGGCTACACCTTCTCTCGAACTCTTCCACTGCGTACCCAAGGTACCTCAACAATCAGTGCTGGCTTCGGATAAAGTATAACCACACAAGAAAGAAGTTCATCGAATGTGGGTCATGGTCAATCTGTCTATGTTTATGAACCATCGTGCGCCGTATTTTGTGAAGGGTGCTTCCATAAGCTACACAAGCAACGTGTCTCATCAATAAATCGTCCGTCGGAAACTTCGGCACACTTACTGTCAGTCAGATCGCGAGGTAGGATTCCTAGAAAAGAAGGAGAAGGAATGCTGACTGGTGACGGGTCGAGAGAAGCTAAGTGTACGATGCACTTTGTGTCACGTTTATCAGGTTACTACTACCGTGTCGAGTCAGAAATTGAAGCTACTAGACAAGTTGACACGGAGGAGACGGTGTCCCGAGGCTTACCCTTTGAATGTCCATCTTCCGTGTCCGCAACACCACACCCCCGACATGAACGTCGCGTTGCACTCGTGTTCAAACACGCGCACATCTACACGATAACAGTGAATGCACGAAGGGGCTTCTCGGACTGACAGAGGATATTCTCGGAGCCTCAGTCACAACATCGCACGCACACGCAGCATACACGACGCATGCTGCACAGCGTACGATGATGAAACTGCCCTTACGAAGCCTGTAGAGAATACACGCAGTAAGTAATGTGGAGATTGCGGCATATACGCAGACTTAAGTGTAAGATAAGACTTAACCGTTCTTAACCAATGCCCCTTTAGTGAGTTGCCTGTTAAGTGTCGGATTGTTGGTCAGGTGTGCCAAGGATAAGATTTAAGACACCGGATTGCCGGACTCTATAGTGTAATGGGAATGAAAGCCCCGATAACCTTCCACCGGCATACGTACTGGGTATGTGTAATCGACGCAGTAATCCACAATTGAGGTCTACAGTAAGTTATAGACTCCGAAATGGCGTTGGGTACCTGCACGAACGTATCAGCAAATTTTGAACACCCTAGCAGTGGCTCAAAGGATATCACCTCAGGTCAATCCCCAGTATCACATACAGTCGGGATGCATCATGCAACGGAAGAGCAACGCTATCTCCTCACCCACGCACGTATACGCACACATGCACGTAGTACATAATATATACGTATACCACAAGTCACAACCCAGAATTAAGCCCAATCGGATTCCAATCTCCCTAAATACACCGGAGAGGGGTGCATTCTGTCGGTCGTCATATGCATCAATGATCGCTCGGATCGAAATGTACGTACCTCCCTGTTTCGCCTGTGATAGCGGTGCTATGTGGCGTTCCTAGACCTCCGAGAGCACGTTCTGGTCCTCGAGTCCTGAACGCATCGTGATGGGAGGAGTGAGGCGTGATAGGGATGTGGTAGATGCGAGGGTGGTTTATTGAGAAAGTTTGATAAGTGTGGTGATGGTGACTGGCCTGTGTGGCCCGTCGTTCCCGCCGATTTGCATTACTTATGTACTGTGGAAGTAAGATACAATGTCAATGAGAATGCGAAGGCAGAGAACAGTCGTATCATGCAGCTCACTGTATGTTTTATGGAAAGCGGTCCTATCATCCGATTCGTTAACGTTTAAACCTCACAGTGTATGTTATCACAGCTTCACGAATGACGTCCTACTGCAAGCGCATGACAATTCCGTCTCCACTCGTCTGAGATCCAGACTCTAAAGTCTACTTGAAGCACCGTCCGAATCCACTTGAGTCCGCCACCGCTCGCAATAAGGAGCCCGAGCCGCATGTAGGTCAGTGTACCACGCTGATCACCAATACCCTTGCGATTCGGGATGTTTAGTAGCCGTGGGCAAGAAACGGACATGTGCTCATAGTATTGCCAATAAACCTATGTCTTTGACAAATTTTGCGGAGACATGCGCTGTAAGTATCAACGAATGAGCGAAGAATGCGGGGCAGGGAAGGTGCGCGTGCGAATGACATACCTCGACACACGACTTGGTAGACTAGTCTCGCGCAATGCCGACGGCGACCACTATGTGAGAACGACGTACCATGTCAAAGTCCAACCTGAGAGAAAAGGAGGTTAGCGACGTGTGTGGTCGTCAGAGAACGTGTCTATCAAATACACGCAAGGTTATGTAGTTCATGCTCACCTTCCCTCTGAGATCCTCACCACATTGATCGGGTACAACATGCTTCTCTCCTCGGAGATGTTCAATGACGCCTTCGTATCGACTCGAATGTCTTCTTCCTGAAATGGCACTTTGCAGCGTTCAAGCTCCGAGAAGAACTCGAGATAGCAGTGCAGTCGTAACTAATTGGCGTTGCGAGGTACAGAGGCCACAAAGGGAGGGCGCGTGAGATGATCAACAACATTCACAATGCCCATCCATGCGCATGCCCTGGCGATGCATGATACCGCAGGGTCGATCGAGCATGTCGCGTCATTTGGGCCGGGCAACTCCCGGGCGCACCGCGGGACGGTAAGAGCATTGTGTGTTTTAGTGCTAGTGCGTAGGATAGTTGACAGTCGGGGAAACCGTGGGCTTTGCGGGGTAAGTATTCGGAAATGGCTCTCATGGAGAAACGAGTAGGTACCGACCTCGAGGTGTCGAGGTCTATACGCACAGAATCGAAGGGAGCAAACTACAGTAAGCAAAGCGCAAAATTTAGGAATAAACACTCGCCTGTTTGCTTTGCAAATCTTTCTTTCATCCCAAGACCTGCAGATCGTCCAACTTCAGAGCAGACCTCCAGCTCTTCTCGGAAACCCGGTCCAACTATCCTTGAACCAACTCACCCCCGTAAGGCCCAGATCCAACCCTCCGGCAACCCAACATTCAAACGGCCCTACTTACTTACTCACCTTGGGCGGGGCGATAGCGATGCCGCAACAACAGAGAAGGAGATGCCGAACACGATACTTGTGGCTCGTGGAGATCGGGCGAACTCGCCATCAGCACTCACTATCTCGCCAGCGCGGGTGACCGAAGAGGGGAACTTTTGAGAGGGATCTGAGAGCTGGAAACCGCCTCAAGGTTGAACCTAGATTGGTTTTATAACGCACTTAGGACCGCTTCGAATACATGAACTTCTAGAGTCGAGGTTTACTCTATTGTGTGTGGAGTTCACAAGTGGGTATCAGTATGTATGTGCTTGTGTACGCTTTCGATAAGAGCACGCCAACTTACTTTGCACACATCACTGTTTGTATTTCTTACTCCACCATCGGGTCCAAAAAGATAGTTTTGTGTACCGAAAGCATTCGACGTGATAATGATTGCAGATAGCGAGTAACGACACAGAGAGACAGAGAGTGATGAGAGTCGGGGAATAAGTATGCAGAGGAAAAGTACGAACGGAGCCATGAGTAAATCATGAACATGCGTGAGAGTGAGAGGGATATCGAAAAGAAGAAGAAATTAGAAACGAACTTGGAAGTGATGTAGATGAGGGTACCAGTAGCTAGCTAAGCGAGGCGAAGCAAGAAAGACGGCCAGGACTGAGTTCTCCAGTCAGATATGCAGGGTGAGGTACTAGAGTGATAAGGAGGAAGGGGAAGAAGTAGAGAAGCTGATGCGAGGAGTTGCCGAGAGATGCTGAGAGTGAGAGAGAGGAAGCGAGGGACCATGGGAGGATAAGGGGATATAGAATAAGAAACGTCTAGGAGATGCAGCGAGCCGGAGAGGAAGCGACATGGGAGGAGATGATGGATATGGATGAGCGGGCCTGCCAGCATGCGTGCGTAAGCCGAGAGCTTTTGTGGTGAGATTCGATGTGACGAAACGAGAAAGGCCGGTCGGTTGGCCTTGGGCGGTGATGATAACGTACGAGGGGTAGGAAGAGCGGGATAGGGTAGAGAGGCAATAGGGTAGTGGAGGATGGGTAGATAAGGAAAGCAAACTGCAAAGTCCCAAGGAAAACGAGAGGCTTAAACGGGAAGGGTGATACGTATGAACCAGGAAAAGGAAAAGTCTATATCGGACTCGAGGCGGGACGCGGGGCGATCATGCTGTTGCTTTTTGTTTTAGCTGTCAAAAGATAGAGGGGTGAATGGTCAGAGGGACTGATGATAACTTTCGGGGTGATGATGGGAATGAGCTAATTACTTACTGGCTTGCGCATTGTGAGTGCGGGGGAGTCTGTTGAATAAGGTGATGGAGGAGTCTAGATCGAGCGAAGGCACAATGTCAGTGCCAGCGGAGGATCAAGAGTTCTCGAGCAGACACACGTTAGGTACGAATGCCGGTAGCGAGTGTGATGAGCTCGCTGATTTTGAGAGTGCTTTGCGAAGCTGTGGAGGGATGATGTGCTCGTTAGCATGGCGCTCAAAAATTGACGTGTAAAATTAGATGATTTTTATGTACCTTTGCTTCGCTCTCTGCGTGTCGTTGCGCAGACATGGACGTTGGGTGTATCGCGATGCCGTCCAGACTCCTTGCCTGTGGTAGTGATGAGAGGGCGCAGGAGAGACTGGGGAGCGCGACGAGGGTGTTGGGAGCAACTGAGCTCGTGGAAGACCGTGATGAGTTGGACATGGCGCAGGTGGTATATCGGCAGCTTGTGCGAGTAGTGATAAGTGCTATCGTTGGCTGATAATTCGTGGAGATCTCTGGGCACACTGGGGCAGCAGAGGATAGGATATGCACGTGAGACGCGACGCGGAGCGAGGGCGTTGGGAGGAGAGGGATTTGGCTGGGAGCGAGCGAGGGACTATATATCCTCAACGGTCTAGACACTCGTCCATCCAGATCGGAGATCCAGCGTAACATCCAGACGCCCGCCAATCACCTCGCTGGACATCGCCGGCGCAGATATCTCGTCGAAATGTCATGGGAGTAGTCGAGCGTATATAATTCGACATATCCCTCCATCAATGTCCGCGACATGAGGCATTCCCGGGGCAGCCCTCTCAACCCAGGCCACCGCCTGACCCTCCCACCACATCCTGCGTTCTCACCTCCCACCGTCGCCTGATCAATCCCCCTCAGACGCGGTTCCCTAGACCACCACTCGGCCACCACCCTCAAACGGCCCAGCCACACAACCACCCACCCACCAATATCCAGATATCCTCCCACACGCCAATTTCCGTCCTGCGTGGCTCGACGTCACTGTCGCCTGACCCTTCTCGTGTTTCCCCCGCTCAGAACGATGCGTCTCGATGCATCGAATGTATAGACGTAAACACGCCCGTTCTTCCAATCCAATTACTTCACTGCCGCTCCCAACCCCTTGAATAAGCTTATTGCCTGCGCATAACCAGCCACTCACGCCCGTGGGACCAACCAGCCCACTGCCTACCTTGGCGACCCGCCTGCCTTCCTAGGCTATGACATCCGTCCACTTACTATTACCAGCACTAGCACGCCATGATCTAAACCCGGGCTCTATCTCTAGAACTCTCGAGCTCTTCTCGCTCACTATCTGTCTGCATCGTTCCAGCCCTCCTTTCCGTTTGCGTTCCCCCTCCGAGCAGGGCACCATCGTACAACTCTCGCCACCCTCCTACGTATGCAACACATTGATTCGGACGATTTATAGCACTCGTTCCTCGGGAGGTGTTCACCCTACGACCCTCCCACATCCTCACTTGCTGATCTTCCACATCAACCAATAGCAGACGCAAAATAACCCCACGGACACCTCGTACAAGCCCGTGGTCACAGTCTAGACCTGCGACCCAAACACACCGCTGCACAATACATTCGACTACGTAGTGCGTTCAAATGACATTGCCGGACTGCGTCTGCAGGTCAGCTGGTACATCCGCGCGTTGAACAGCCTGACGTCTCTTTTCTGGGTTTGTTTTACAGCGTGTAAGCAAGACCGCCACAGGTGCAATAGTCCGAGGAGAGCTCAAACTCCGATTCCGCTCGCCCATCATGTTTCTGCGCAAGTCACCAGTCCAGGGACAAGACAGTACAGACTGTTTGCATGTCCATTTACAGCACACTACAGTCCTAGCTCAAGCGCACTCTTCTCGGGAACGTGGCCAACTCTATCAGTGAAACTCGCAGACATCATCTATGGTATCACAACCCCGCGTTGCAGTGGCAGATTCCAGAACTGCCTGGTACTGTGACTGACCCGCTTCCTGGATAATCGGCTTGTCATTGGCATGGCCTGACCATCTCCCAGTGGTCGAGGTCGAAGAGAAGGCGTTAGCATGTCCGCGTTTACAGTACTTTATCTGTCACTAAGCCTTTTGGCTTGCAATTAATCGCTCTGGTGCAACATCTCGAACAAACTCCAGAATTCCAATCATACTACCCGTCCCCCAAGCTTTCCCCAGTGTCAGTTTGCCTTGTGTTCCGTATGTTTTCCCCGATAACATAACATCCAACTTCTTCATTTACCGCTCCTCTAGAACTTACCAGCCCGCCCCACTAGACTCTTCGCACTGTCCAAGTAGGTATGTCGAGTTCCTGTTCGCTCGTCGAAGGTTTAGGCACCAACTCTAATGGTATGATGCTCCACATAGCTCGACAATTGCGTGCACAACTCTAATCTACGTAGACTGTGCGGGAGCGCAGGTGTGTCGTAGAACTCTGCTTCAACTATCACGCGGGATAAGGATTTACGTACCCGGTTTATACTGTGGAGT
This sequence comes from Irpex lacteus, assembly GCA_001986395.2. Classification (NCBI taxonomy): domain Eukaryota; kingdom Fungi; phylum Basidiomycota; class Agaricomycetes; order Polyporales; family Irpicaceae; genus Irpex; species Irpex lacteus. The sequence goes on from MQVO02000022.1 coordinate 524,267, forward strand.
AACCAAGAATTGAACTCTGAAGTTGCGTTTAGATAAAGTAAGTACCCGGACGTCTATACGTACAGTATGGTGGTACTAAAGGTGGCAGTCCTTTAGCGTCGAATGTTAACCTTCCTCCCTGTCCAGTCGCCCCTTATGCGTCGTGTGGGCACTGCGCAGCCCGCCCAAGTGCGGTTAAAGATGGGCTTCTTTCATCTCACACCTCCGCGTCGGCGGCTTGCTCCTTTCGGCCAGTGCGTTCAGCTTCCAATGATCCTGATAGCGATGTTCAACGGAGTTGCTGGATCATTCGCCTTCTGTGGTATGTGTTGTATCGCGCTCGAAGGAATAGCAGCGTCATCTCTGCATCACTCTATCACTCCGAGTGTGTGTACCCGGAGCGATGGAGATTGCTAGACACTTCTGAAAGCCGCCTTCCTCTGTAGGCCTGGGTTTCTGGGTATCCGAAAAACCAAGGCATGCGTACTAGTACTAAAGAACAGTTCAATGAAACATCTTGCTCCGTCGAACATCTCATTCGCTGAATATTACTGACTAGTGCTCAAAACATGACTAGAATCCATATAACCAGAAATCAAGTCTTCCTACTTCCGTCTCCGCCGCCGCCAACCACGCCGCACACAGACGCCTGACATACTCTCCGTTTCATCTACTGTATGTAGTCATCGTACACCCACTTTATCGCAATCTTACATGTGATCCGTCGCATGACGGACGCAGTACGTCACCTCTATCAGCCTCTATCCCATTCCGAAACCGCGTTCGTTGAGACACTCCTGACAATTGACATAGCACCTAGACCATCGAATTCTAAAGGGACTGACTGTTCAATGAGTCGACAGTTTATCCCATCTATCTATCGCGCTTACGCTGCGCTGAACGCAGGATAATCAGCATCGATAGGCTTGCCTTCGTCTTAGCCCGCACAATCCATGTGGCGGAAGACCCTTGCCTACCCCTGCGTCTTGTGCCACCCATGCCATCCATGGCATAAATACGTACACGGTGCATATGCACTGCATCCTATCCCAACATATGCACCACCCGTGTCCGTGTAGTTACTGCGCACACATGAGGGATCGGTGAAGACAAACCCTTGTCGATTACGCATTGCCATTTTCGACACATAGGCACACACATCATTGAGGTACGCACATGTGCTTCTGTGATCCTCAGAAATTGGCCTGGGTTGCGACGTTGAGTGACTAATAAGTATGCTTACCCTCACAGCGACTCGGACTTCCGTCGATCAGTTGACGACGGTACCGGTGTCGCTTCTCTTATAACCGGGTGGGTAGACAGATTATATGTGTCCCTGCAATTCCGAATGTTTTCTGACATTCCTTAATCATTGTGTCACGAAGTATTTGTTCACTACTTACCAGTACTTACTCTTCGACACAGGCGGCCGAGTACGATTATCTCCGGGACGCAGTTGGTCGGATGACCCTGGAGCCTGCGCGAGGGACCTGGCAAGCTCGAATGATCGTGAGTCCCTTACCAATGTGCCTAGGGTCATCAAGACTCTCGAGTCCTGCGTTTCAGAACATTGAACGTTCGGGATAACATCTTCCTGTTTATGCAGGTCAATGATAGGTCTCATGACTGTTTTTACCGAGGTATGGGTTGGAGTATATGGTCTCGACTCGGACTTGGCCACACCGTGTTCTTGTCCCGAGAGCGTAGACATTCCGCGTGTGTATTTACGTTAGTTTATAAGTCACGATGGGAGAATATTAAGAGACGTACGAATAGTGCCTATTGTGATCGTGCATACGTGGTCGATGACCTACCACACTACACGGATCATCATGGCTGCCAAGTTCTTTTTCTAGAGGCTGGACCTACTGTACCAATCTGACGTCTATCGTGAAGGGAGGATGTGAGCAATGTGTGCTTGTATGTCCGCTCAAAGCCAGCTGCATCATCCAATCGTCACCTGCTGGCTGTGATTGGATGGCAAGATGATCGACCAATCACAGTCATTGCAAGGTGGCCAATCACAGTTGGATATGACACAAACCAATAGTATTTGGCAATCGCATAGGAAAGATGCGCAGTGTTACATAGAATTATGCCTTGCAATGTTAGTCACAAAATTATATAGCAGGCGACATATCACATAGTAGGTCAAAGCACACATACCCCCGTCATAAGACCAGTCAGACCATCGTAAGTTCATCGGAATGCCCCGAAGGCCGCCAACCCCATCCTCTAGTGCCATATAAGTAAGTAGTCAGCCGTCGGCCTCGGCGTACTTGTGTATAATCTTTGGGCTCGTATCACAAATTACGGTATGCTTGCAATCTAATGAGCGTCCAACCCGTCGACCTATATGAAGCGATCACACACGCGTTCGAGCGTGGAAGCTGCGATCATACCCAAGGCGGGTCGTTCTCCTGAGGTGACCTGCATCGCTGCGTTCGAATCAATCACGCGGGGACTACTTGTTATGGGTGACTTGGCTGGTGTGAGTGCCTGTGTGGCGGGAATAGTAGGAAGTTAAGGGGATGGAGAAGACAGATTAGTACCGTTAACATTCATTGATTACTGTTTAAACGGAGGTTACCGTGTAGTATACGTACGTACGTATGTTTGTAACGTAATGAGCCGTCCTAGCTTCAGTTTCGTCGTCTTCATAAACTTCTTCATGAGCTAGCTTAACTGCAAGCGAACTATGCCGCTTTGTTCGCCAGATAACAGACATTCTCCGCGGAGGTGCTGATATAGCAGTGATAAGTTATCGTCTTACCAAAACATCCCCTCAAACTCAAAGAGCACAACCGCACATAGCCGCATCCCTGCTGCGTCGAGCTGATGCACCGAAATATCGTCCTGCACCTACTGAACTGCATCACGAACGCCAGCGATTATGACGGAATGCCATGTATTGATCGTACGTACGTACACACTCAGCAACATGTCCGGTCACCAGACCCTACACATCACACCTCTCCCCTTCCCCGCACACGCGATGCTGGCATGCCGACAGTCTCGAACAGCCTCAACCCCGCATTCATTCCACGTCTCGATGTCTTGCACTTACAAATAACACACCCGAGCTGCTGAGCATCACGCGTCCTTTTTCCTTCTTTCACTTGTCTCGTTGATTGAATAATTCATCTTGTGTTCTACCATTCTTGATACATTGGGGAAAGGGTGTAGGAGAAGTGATTGGCCGATGACATACTCGAAGGAGGGCGATTATTCATCGACAGCCTGGACGCCGGCATAGGCTGGTAGACGGGTGCATGCCTCGGCCCAATCAATAGAGCCGTTCACGAGCTCAGTCACCACTGCGATCACATCGTCGATGGGGCCGATGAGTTGACCAGTCGTGTCTCGTTCACTGTCAAAGAAAAGAAGACGGCACAGACGTTAGTGTGTGAAACGATGATAATGGGAAGAAAGCGGAGGAAAGGTGGCAGCGGAGCAAGTGAGCAAGTGTGCGGTGTCAGAAAGAGTTGGCACGGATCAAGGAGGTGAGAACGAGAGAAGAGGTGCCGGGGCGCGCGGAAGTGACATGGAAAGGGGCCACGAGTAATCTGAGAGAACAGGCCCTCGAGTGACACCGGTGCCGGCGGTATGCCAAAGTGCGCCGTGCGAGTGCGAGCGGGTGATAACAGAAGACATAAACGGCGGAGCACTGAAACTCACCGAAGCGTCATGGTGCCCTTCTGTAAGGCTGTCGAGGAAAACATAGACACGTTAGCCTTGGAGAATCTCGGAAATGAGCAATTGTGAGGGTTTAGGGGAGTTGAGATGGCTAGTCGTGTGTGTAGAAGGCGAGGGCGGACACATGATCGAATACTTACATGCGAAGTCCAGGGTGACACCGAAGGGTGTGCCCAGCTCGTCATTGCGGGCGTAGCGCTTCCCTATGGAGGCACTCGAGTCGTCTACACGAGAGAACACGCCTGCCTTGCGGAGTTTTGATGCTATGTAAAGGGTCGACAGTCAGACAATACAGTCTGGCGTCAATAGAAGAAGAATTGGGGTTACTCACAGACTTCTTTCACAAGTGCGTCGAAGTGCCCTGTGCTTAGTGGGACAATGAGGACCTTGGTAGGCGCTACTACCGCAGGAAGGGACAAGACCTAGACCCGGTAAACAAAGTCAAGAACAGGGTCCCATGACGAACGGACAAGTCAGAAAGGGGAAGCAGAAACAGACTGATGAAAAGAGGAAACGCTGTACTTACCCCACGCTCAACGTCCTGTTCTCGACTCCAGAAGCTGTGCTCAAGCAGGCAGTACATGATACGGCCCAGACCAAAGGAAGGCTCGATGACGTTTGGTGTATACTCGCGAACTAAATAAACGAGTATAACGAACGGTGGCGATCAGTCAGATGACACACCATATGGAATGATGAGATTAGAATAAAGGTGTGCAGAATCAGCACAAATGCCACGCACCAGATTCCTTGATCGTTTTTCTCTCGATGCTCAGGTGGTCTGGTGTCAGTTTGAACTCACGGCCGTCGAGCGAAGTGATTGTAGCCGATCTACTCAGGAACCAGAAATGCAATCAATCAGTATATTCCGCAAGGCCAATTCAAAACAAATGCACACGAGCTGTGAGAAGGTAGAGAGAACGCACCCTTGCTCAAGCTCGCCCTTGATTCTCAGCAAAGTAGGCTCGTCCAGATTGTTGATGATCTCCTGCAGCGCGTTTCCGTCTTTACCAAACGACTTCCCAAAGTTCTTCTTGTTGTATGTGACGACTTCTTTCTCGAAGACCTTCGGTTGCGCCAATTGCTGTCGGACAATTAAAGGTGTGCCGGTCTTCTTGCTGTGCACAGTCAAGTCATACGCTGCTCTGTCAGCGCAGCCAACACACTCCGTCCAGCCACCAACAGAGTTCTCGATCTCCGCATCCCAGCAATCCGTCGCGTAATGGGCCATCTCATTCGCCATGTGCTGCCTGAAGCGCAGCCGCTTGGGGTTGATACCAATCTTCACCAAGAACTGATAAATACGAGCGACGAAGTAACCGAGTGTCTGGTTGGCGATGACACCCTTTTCGACTGCCTCGCCAACGGTCAAGCGCGTTGTTTTGCTGCTACCGGCGACTTGAACATGGCGATCGAGCAATTCGAGCTCGATATCGCGGACCTCGTTGAACCGCTCGTGTGACTTGTCTTCGGGGTCGACATAATGTTCAATTTCTGCCATGGTGAACTCTCGCACACGTAGCAGACCAGCACGTGGAGAAATTTCATTCCTGAAAGAGCGTCCGACTTGCGCGGAGGCGAAGGGCAAGCGGTTGTTGTTGAATTCGAGCAGGCGTGAAAAGTTGACAAAGTGGCCCTGGGCTGTCTCCGGGCGAAGGTAGCTGTTGAAATTTCACATCTGTTAACCCCTAATTCAGTTGTATCTCATGCGGGGTAAGACTCACCCAGGATGTTGCCCTGTGGGACCGATGCTACTAGCGAACATGAGGTTGAACTCCTGGGGTTCTGACACCTCGTTGCCAGTATCGGGATTCGTGATCTTGTGGTCGCGGCAGAGTTGGCCTAGCTCAGGACCAGAGTAGTTGTCGAGCTATAGAACGTGTCATGAAGGGCGATTGATAACGCTCTTATGAATAACACGACATACCTGAGCGAGAATCTTCTCATACTCTTCAACAGCGGCATCCTCCAACTTGACAGGCTTTGCCTTTGCCTTGTCCTTCTTCTTTTTCTGCTTGGGATCCTCCACTATGGGCTGCGCGGCGAGACCACGGGCTTCCTTGTCCAAGGCAAGTCTCGCTTGCAAGACATTCTTGACGAGGTGATCGGCACGAAGTACATCTCCGGTAACCTTATCCTTGACCATCCAGTCCGCAAAGCGAGCGACGTGGCCAGAAGTCTCGAAGACAGTAGCAGGAGTCATGATCGTAGTATCGAGCTCCAGCATGTGCTCCTCGACGATGAAATGTTTTCTCCATTCCGCGATGATGTTGGCATTCAGAGACGAACCAGGAGGGCCATAGTCGTACAGACCGGCAACGCCTGTGATTCCATAGCATTTATGAGGGTAAGGTCAGTCATCACATCTCTATAGAATATCGCGCACGCACCTCCGTAAATCTCAAACGCAGGTGCATAGAAAAACCTTCTACTCAGCAGACTCTCCAGACGGGCCCTGTCGAATGAGTGGGCGGTCTTGTTGACCGCAAGGTTTGCCATGGGGCTTGAATGTGCGAATCGACAATGAAGGACAGCAGGAGAAGTCACAGAGATGAGTTTAGAGATGAGATTAAGCCTGACTCGATTAGCAGCATTATAAAATAGCATCAATGGAAATTGCAGCCGACCCGGGTGGAGGGAGAGAAAGAGTGAGCGTCCGCACGACTTGCATCGATGATCACAGTCCTTACCCGACTTATCAGCGAAGATTGCCGGTGTAGATGCGCTGCAAATTCCTCTCGACGACGGCAGAAGAGTCAGAGGTAGAGGAGGAGGTGATAGCGAGTAGTGCAAGAGTAGAGTCACAGATGCGCAACTTTTGCTCTATTATCGATCCTAATCGGCAAATGGCGCGCAGAAGAATTATTTGAGAGTAAACGTTACTCGACCGAAGCTATGTATAATGCAGATGCTCATGTTGTACAAATGCTACGACAATGCAATGATAACGAGAATGAAGACAAAATTTGTGCAGAAGGTAAAAATCCAGAAGGACAAGACAGGGTACACAAAGAGAAATGTGCAGGTGAATATTGAGACTTATGATACAGTGTGCGTGCGTTGCAAAGGGATCAAAGATGCTATCTGCCTACTCTTGCATTCGCAATGAGCGAAGACGATGAGCTCGACGCGATCGTAGTGATCGTAGCACCCCCATTGCTTTTCGAGGTTGGGATGGCAGGAGGTTTCCGGCGCTTAACAGGAGGTGGAGGAGCGGGTCTACGTTGTCCGGGAGTAGGAGAGACAGGAGCAGACATGCTCTCTGACATTGAGGGTACATATGGAGGTGGAGTGGGTAGGCTAGCAGATAGAGGTGGTGAAGGCACTTCATGCGCCGGAGGTGAGAACGGTGAAGACGCTGTCACCGAGATCACAGGAGGCTCCAGTACGAACGCAGTGGTATCGTCGAGCAGCATAGTAGGCGCGGTTCTCCGGTCCTTTAATGACAAGGATGACATTTCTGCACTTGCTGAACCGGTTCGTCCTCGTCTCTTCGGCAGTACGGGGTTTGCAGAGGCTGTGGCTACCTTCGGGAGACTGATAGAGCTATCGTTACTTCCCCTGCGTAATGTATCCCCCAAGAGGCGGTCCTTGCTTTTATGGGATGGTTTGTTTGCGTCGTCCGCTAAATTTTCATGACTCCTGCTGGTCTTGAGGGTCTTTGCGTTCGCGGCTGTCAATAAAGATTGGCTTCGGCTCGCATGGAAAGATGAGGAATCCGATGAGGCGGAGTGCAAGCCAGGGCTGTCCACACGGTATTCCGTATCAAGTGACATAGCTCGCTGAACATTGACGCCCCGTAATTGTACACACCACTCGCCGCTGAGACATCTGTCCACAAGTCGCCTGGTCGTAGGGTCAATGTCACGTATGTCTGCATGCTTGATGAGGGACTCCAGGCAGTGGACGATCTGAGGACGCTTATACGGCCGATCCCGGAGTTGAGTTTTCGTAAGCAGAGGATGCAGCACCCTAAGGTAGGTGTGTCGTAGCTGTAACAATGTTAGATAGGGCCTGAGGACGAACGTGTTCTATCACTGACCGATTCGTTAGATTCATCAAGGTTCAAAATTTCCCGTAGAAAGACGTCGACCAGAACGCAGAGGTCATTGGTATAAAAGTATTCCGTTGTTCCTCTTGTCGTGAATATAAGGTAGAGGAGCTTCAAGACAAGGAGTTGCATGACCATATCTTCTTGTGTTCGATCTGGTTTATGGCATATGAACTTCATTATCTGAGTTAAGATTGCACGAACACCTACCTGCGCGATTAAGCATAAAGATCAAGTTCTCCCCAAACGTCATGCTGGAGCGCATCCTGGCCATAAGGATTCTGAACACTCGATTTGCTTCTTCCGGCTTTTTAGAAGCCAGATGTTCCTTGCCGTCTGCGCGAGGGCTACGTGGTTCTAATGAAGCCACCATAAACTGCTCGTTAAGTGCAACCTACTGGAGGTTGTTAATGGGCTTGATATTTTGGATAGTCTCCAGCTATGACGTACAATGAGCTTTATAACAGCATAGTTGAACGTTTCATCCTCGTTGCCTCGCGTCTGCTCAACAAGATCAAACAGATACTCGATGAACAGATCATCAAATACGCCTGACAAGCCACCCATGAGCGAGATTCAGCCATGACATGAGCAGGAAACGCACGGAGATCAGTTAAAGTCGGCTTCTGTACCCTACACGCCTCGTATAAAAGCCTGACCGAGAGCATTCTCAGCTTCATCTCGACCGGCACTGCGATCACTTTGCTGCCTGGTGCTGACGTGAAGCCGAAGTTTGAGCCGTTAATGTAAGCGTCTTCAACATCGGAGTCGAACTCCAAGCGGATGTGGTCCATGAGGAGGGGAAATAAAGGTTGCCATCGTTTGTGTGACCGGAAAAAGGCTTCTTTACGACGGCCCCAAGACAGTAGGATATTGTATAGTATAAGTTGGGTATGTGGGTTCGTGCTCTATAATTTCCCGACGAGCCGGCCCGACGGAAGTCAGCGGACACGGACGTGGAGGATGGCGGAAGCGTGGTTGAGGTTTGAGGCGAGGTACTCACCGTGCGTGCGTCGTCCAGCAACATTTCTGACATTCGCTCCGAGTGAAACACGAACAACTCCGAGCCCATCAAGAGGTCGCACGAGTGTTCCAGCTGAAGTGGAGTTTGCAAGTATTGTTCTAAAGCACAACCTTTTCCTCAGCGAATCCTCGGACACGACAGAGTAGTGAACGCACCATGATAAGAGGCGCAGAACGAAACAAAACGTCGCATCGTTGCATCTAGTTGTTCCAGAGTGAGATCATTAGGGATGTGTAGGATATCTTCGAGTTCTATAAACATGTCAGTGAGGCACTCCTGACTTCTCCAAGAGTGAGACACGTACCAGACCAGAATTGCTGAGCATTCTCAATAATATACACTATACCAAAACTGTCGGTATCCATTGCTCCCGTGAAAGAAAGATAAAGGGCTCAAGAATTGAGATAGAAAAGGCGAAGATGGACGAGGAGGAGTAAGTGCTTCAGCGCCACGAGATACGCATATGTCACCTCCAAAAATGGTAATCGTACTGTGGCCACCGCTTAACACGGGCCAAGACACTTGTCCCAAGACTTCTCTCTTGTGCGTTTCACAGCCTGCTTATTATTATCGAGGAACAGCCACAGCTCCATGCAAAGGAAAATGAACGGCAATTAGTACGCGCACGGAGAAGAATGATGTATTGGAGGATTTCGGCGTCATTTGGGGATCTTCCGCACTAAAGTGGTGATTCCACCACTCAACCACGTTTAGCAGGTATCTAGGTTTGTGCAGTCTTTACTTAACAGTACAAATGTCCACGACAGCTGATAAGCAGATAACATGGCCTATGCTCTCCCCCTTAGACCTCATCCTTTGGGACGAGACAAAGTTCACTGCGGGGCAGTTAGTACTAGCTACTATAGCCTGAGACTCGTAGTACGTACCACGCCCAAGCAACACTTGCCACTGGCAGTTGGTAGCGGCCTCGGGAGGAGGTTTGCGACTATTTAATTAAATGTACTGTGACTAATGATGCCTACTATCCACCGGTACTATCGCACGGCTTGAAACGAGCATTGGACTGATCCGAGGCGTACACCTCGAACGTGAGATGTGGCGGAATATGCATTCAGATCAGCGGCGTAATCGTCAAACCGAGTCCTGGTGCTCTTCATTCCATGACGTGTAAGTAAGCCTGATTTGTTTCCACGGACTGGAAATCTCGGGCTGTGAAACAAGTCGACGTCGTTGCTCTGAGTCCACTGGCACGCTGGACATAGCGTGCCAGAGGTAACACTGTGACTGCCTTGTTCTGACTTGTTGTTGCTTTGGATCACAAACACAACAAGGCCGTCATAAAATTTAAAACTCGTAAGAAATCAGGATCTATCGGGATGTATTGAGGCACATCAGCTTTATTAAAAAAGAAACAATGCATGCATGGTATCATAAAAAGTCGCGTACTTATTAATACTTGTGTCACGTACAGTCGTACATGCGTAGTTATCAGCGTCCCGCCGTCTTATCATAGTACAAGACAAATGCGGAGCATGCACGCATGATGCCAAATTTAAACGTTGCTGACACCTGTCGAAATACCTGGCAGATTGGAGACAGACACCTGGTCAGGTGGTGAGTATGATCGCTGTGCACGTACGGCAAGCCTCTGCAAGTGGATAGGCTCTATGACATTACATATTGCTGCCAAAGATAGTGCCTTGGTCCCGTTACATCAACTTCAGGGTGGCAGTATGCTATATTGTTGCGCCAGTTTTGTTGCTTTGAGTTGACCATTATGCTCGGTCTAGCAGAGGGTATTGAAGGTGGGAGTACTGAGGGTAATGTGATAGTACATCGCAGCTCATTCACTGACTTCTTCCCGGTTGTAGATATCGCCTAAGGCTAGCTGCATGTACGACGAGGATACCGATGCGTGGAGCTCAGGCTGAAGGGTGAAATATTCGCTGCCGATCACCGGTCACCGTCGACCGAGGTAGCGATAACAGTGCACCGGCTTCGCCTCAGAGGCCATACATGACACGCCTATTCTCCTCCACACGCGTGGTCCAGAATATGTTGCAGTAAAATGCCAGATGGCCTCTGAGTGCCACTGATGGGCTGTTACGCGGCTGCGATGCCTATCGTAATGCCGCCCATCAGTAATGGCCTCGAATACATATAAAAGACGTTACATTTCGTGTCAATGGGTAGGACACTGCAGAACTTCCTTCCCTCCTCCCACTTCCGCAAGTAAGTCAGCATTTTCATGCACCGTGTTGGTTTCTCAATGACCGAGTTCGCAGGACAGCCTTTATCCAGCCATCCTTCAGTTAATATGAAGTTCACCGTGTCTTATTTGCTCACCGTCTTCGCTATTGCGACCTCTGCCAACGCGATCTGCTGCATCTACGGATCGCCCGGTGCCTGCCGAAGAGGCTTGGAGAAGAGCAACCTGGCGATGTTGCGCGAGGAAGACATCCTAGCCCGTGGGGAGCTCGAGTTCGAGAAAAGGGCTTGTTGCTGCGCAGCCGGAAACGCGCAACAATGTCAGACACATTGTGTAAGTTTATGATACGGATGATAACAAGGCATAGTAGATACTGACCACCTCTCAACCGATCAGGACTAGCGGGCTTCAGAAGACATCCATACCATACGGTTAGGATGTATTTTGCGTCGTACGTGGCCGTGACCGGCTGCTTCTTTGATTGCGGTAGTTAATGGCGAATAATACTCCAATTTAATCACGTTTTGTGTGGTTCGATATGTTGATGGTCGGTCAATAGAACGTCGTCCTTGCAAACTGACTCCGCGTGTCAAGCTCAAGATTAAAGATATATATACACGCACCCTAAGTTAGCCTGTACGTGCCACCTACCAGCGGAAGACAGGCAAAGTCGTATTGAATCTCTTTGCTACGGATTAGTTATCACCGCCTTTCCGAGCCTCAGCGATTAGAGTTCAAGTGTTTGGAACTTCGATGCAGGTTCTGTGCATGTGCACACCCTGGCAGTCCCTCGCATATTAGAAAAGGTCTGACAGTTGAGTGATATAAGCTGTACTCACCTCATCTATAATAAACGGAAGGTCGCGCCCACTAATGTAGCGATGCCATGCTATTCAACTACCGCAACGCTTACTTTAGCGCGACTGAATGACAATTTTTATAGCATTACTGGCTTATCAATAGACAAGCGCAGTCCCCCATGCTCGCTCAATCGTTTCCATGATACCCGAGACCAGAGCTTGGTGGGATATACATCTACATCCATTTGAACCTTCCGGAACTGTCAAGATATTCATAGATTAATATCGTTACGGTCACTAGCGGCGTGTATACATAGAAAACCGCGTTACCTTTGGTGTGGCATCGATCGCGAGATACAGCAATGGAGGCTTCGCTGGAACTGTCTGCACCGCTCGTGCAATGGAATATGCTAGAGACGGTCACAAGTCGGAGGGCCAAAAGTGTAGGGGAACGCCACCAAGAGTACCTCATCGAAGGCTATATAGCCTGTGCAGTAGTAGCTCGTTTCAGCAACCTCCCCTGTCGTATCCAAGGTTTGTCTTCCTTGGGTGAGCGATACCTAGCTGACTTCTATCCCTACAGTATTAAACATCATGAAGTTCCCCATCGTCGCTATTGCTCTCTTCATGGCGATCGCTTCCGATTCCGTGAATGCCATCTGTTGCGTTTTCGCGAGCGACCCCGGAGAATGCGGTTTCGTCAAGCGTGGCATACAAGAAGACAATTTTGCCTCGCTACAGAACCGAGGCCCTTTGGGCTCGCTTATCACTTGCTGCTGCCAAGCTGGGGACGCCAGTGCGTGTGCAACAGAATGTGTGAGTATTTGGTGCTTCGATACAGGTGCAGGGTAACTCACTGTATTTACACAGTGACCGAGCGATTGAGGATAATCCGCAAAGTTGCTGTCCGAATCTGCGCGAGTATGACAAACAATGCTTATGTAACAACGAGCTTCGTTAGACTCTAGTAAACAAGCTACCATAAGTGCTATGAAATGATATATGTGTGCTAGTACTCGACGCACCAGATGGCTGAGGAAGCGGTCTTCAAAACTCCTACCGCTGTAAATGACATCGCGCCGGATGCTGGGATGTTTATAAGGAGAAATCCTGCTATCGTTGGCAAAGAATACAATATTCATTCAGGAGTACCGCCAGACCGACAGCATTACCTGACCATGGACAAGAGTTACAACAGTCATAGAACCTCATTGCAGACATGCGAGTAGCAAAACAAACGCCGACAGCACCCAAGGAAGGTAGGATATCCGTAGACGGACCTGTGCATTCTGAACAGGCGTAATAGATGGAGTTACTGAAGCTGAGGTATTGGTTAAGTTGAGAGGGGTGCTAGTCATATCTGGCACTATGGGTTTGTTGAGTGAAGTCCACGAGAAGACACAGTATACACTTTCGAGATTACTCACAAGCCGTTGCAGATGCCGTCGCGTTAGTACTGACAGAACCGGACGATGCGGCAGAAGCCACTGCTTGAGTACCATTGGCAGCTCTGTCTCAACCAATAAGCATTTGTAACGGAATGTAGTGTTATAATGCTCACGGGCAGAATGTGAGGGTGTAATCCGTGTTCAAGCCGGAGTCACAAGTCCATAACGCAGTATTGGAGGATTCGTCGAAAGCGTACGCGTATGCGTCGGGACAATTGCCCTCTGCACATTGGGTATTAGCTATCATAACTTCCCGCCCCTTTCTTCTAGCTCACTGAAGAAGTCGTAGAACTGCACGCCAGAAGGTGGGCATGTTGCCGCTGTGTCATGACTGCCAGAGCAGCAATTAGCAGAATCAGCTAACAGAGACGGTCAGCCTCAAGGGTTTCTTGCATCGTTAGAAAACGTACTCGGGTTGCCATCCAAGTTAGCGAAGCAGGCCGATTTACACCCTACGGGAAACCCAGTGGAGTCAAACGGCCCTTGAATCTGCTGTGGACCTGTTCATCCAATCAGCGTGTGAGCCGCCCAGTGGTGATGTATCGCACATACAGATTGGGCCAAGATCGACAGGGCAACTTGCCATAGGGCAGCTCGCGCTCGGCGTTATGCTCATGGGCAAATCGTAGCCATCTACCAGCGAGACTAATAAAACACAGGCATATAGTTGAGATGGAGGGTCACAGAACACCGAAGGTTAGCATACCGTCATAGAAATCTCTATTCCCATCTCCCTGTAAGGTCCATTCTGCCACAGTTGCTGGAGGAACGCCTGTCCCGGTGGTAGGGTCACACAGCAATCCTCCGTTGCACCAACCTGTGAGACAGGTCGGCCCAGCAGTAATCGTGAAGTCGCAGTCTCGGCGTCCCTACACAAGTGGTTTTAAGGATGAATGATTGATGCTAGAGCAACATGTAAGGTCGACGCACCCATATCCGCCCAGCCTTCCAGTTATCGGGCACGCCGAAACTTACTGAGGTCCCAGGCTGTGCTTCCCACCCTGTTGGAAAATCCGGCTTTGCTGTTCCAGCCGACATGTCGGTGTACATCTACGGCCGTTGCGATACATTCAACACGATCAAGCATGACCGCCACTAGAAGCAATACTTACGGCCGGCCTGTAAAACAACGTAAATCCAGTGCATTCTCGAGCTCATTCATAGGACGTACCATATCGTGAAAGGGCACGCGTTGACCACGGTGAACTGTCTCCCATGCACTGCGCGGTCAGTGCCCGCCATTAACGCTGATAAGATTCCCAGTAATTGCCATGGCATCCAGAAGTTACGCATATCGAATGCACTCGTGAGTAATCCAGCACTTCAGTCCGTTGAACGTTCCCTCAGCAACGTTTTGTGGTAGCCAGATGCCGTACGAGTCGCGGCGAGTGTTGTCCTTTGCGTCTGAAGGTGACGGTAGAGAAAAGAGGTGGTCAAGAGGTCCGCAGCATCCTCCCAAGAGTAAATTTGGACTCCAACCACGCCCAAGAATACTTGTGCGACTTTTGCCAAGTTGCGTGGGTTGTGGCGCTCCAACAACTCGAGGCAGAAATGCATCCGGTTCGAGCATTGTGGCGGCCACGTGAGATCCTCGTGTTTTCGCCGATCAGGGTGATTCCTGGGTGATGCGTACGGAAGGCGGGGTTGTCTCACCGGAACGTTTCACCAGGTTTCAGAGCAACAACTCGGTCGGCGGACAGCTGGCCATTGAAAATGTCGATGAAGTACAACGGCGAATGGCTATGCACTACAAAATAGTTGCGTTACTGCTAACTTGAATGAAAACCGTATGTACCAGCAACAAAACGTTGGCTGACTTCCTTGTAATTCGGGATCTGGGCTCGACTAAGCGAGGGTGACAGATCGCAGAATCATCACGCCGGTGGAACTCCCATAGGCGAAGTATAAAAACGCGGCTTGCCCTGAACATTTCTACGGTCGTTCTCGGATACGTTCGCTCTCTGAGAAACCTCTCTCTTATCCTCACATTCATTTAAACACCACACTCATTTCAAAACCCCCTCAGAATGGCACGCATCAGTCACGCAGGAGCTGCTCTTTCCATTGCAATTTCTCTGCTACTTTTTCGCGCTCGTGTCACACGCCGCAGTCATCGCTGGCCATGCAAATGTCCCCGCAAAGCGACACACAGTCCCCGCTCAGCTAAACATCGCGAACGCGACCGAGCACGAGCTGACTAAACGCTACACAGTCAACAAGTCCAAGTGGACTTATTACGAGACAGGGAAGGGAGCTTGTGGAGGTACCAACAAAGATAGCGACTGGGTATGTACATCTTTGAAGTGTAAGATATAGTTCTGATTTTTAACTCGCGAAATAGATTGTCGCCATCGACTCCAATCGTTTCAATAGCGGCAACTGGTGCTGGAAAACTATTGAGCTTTTCTACAATGGCAAGAGTGCCAAAGCTCAAGTGGTTGACAGCGTACGTCCATGTCCGAACTCCTATCAAATGACGTTACTAACTTCAGCTGTGTATCTAGTGCCCAGGTTGTGGCGATGGAAATCTTGATCTCAGCCCCGGTCTCTTCCAGTATTTCGACTCCTTGGACAAAGGTGTCTTATACGGCGCGTACAACGCGTGATCTATGATGTTGATTTACTGCTATATATTATGCTCTGCTTGGCTCATTTATCCGTGTTGTTGCAATACCCGATAGTCCTCATATGCAAATGAGGTACCCCACACTCCTTTGGTTGTCAGTTTCCCTGCCTTCCGTAGTTTATAACCATCTTAATCCCGTCGCTGTAGCTGCTATCACGAGTTCACATGTTCTATACCGTAGATCGCGCCCTGTTCATTTACACTGTATCTCCGTGCATTGCGCATCATGCCCTCGGGTTGTTGACGCAGTCGCACTCAAATTTAACTCAATCATAATCGCTGCTCGTTTTCAGTTACCGATTTCGACTGTTTGCTACCCTCTCTAGCTAGTGAGCACGTTAAATGGCACCAGTCCTCTGAGATTGATGCACAATGATTTTATTTACGAGCCTTCCATGACGGGCGAAGTATACACTACATCGGGAATTTGCATGCGACAGTTCTCCATTTTTCACTGGCAAAGACCTTCACCCCAGTGTCCCTCGCATCCATCCTCACTGACGCAGTACTACACATATAAGTAGTATGTTGTCAGAGAGTGTCATACACGTGCGCAGAACGTGACACTCTTACCGGTTCTCCGATAACCAGGTTGTCGCACTTATCATCAACGTTGTCGTTCATCTGGACGAACTGAGCGACGCTCGTGACGTTGGTGGTTGGTTTGAGCAGGTAGTTGCAGGTAGTCTCAGTGGCCGTTGCATTGAGAGTACAGACAGGAGTAAATTCTGCATAATTAAGGCCAAAATCCGTCAGGTTAGATCACAAGGACTGGGTCATGTAGCAAGCAATGGTAATGACGTACGTCTCAGACAGACTACCTCTTGATTAATCGGTGCATTGCCTGGGGAATAAAAAATCGGCATATGAGCGAGGATTTTTATCATCGAAGTATAGAACATACATGTGATGCCGGGATTGTATTCCTCGATCGTGGACACAGGTACGGCAGACCAGGCGGTAATATCTTGGCAGCTCTCAGTTGATCTAACTAGGCCTTGAAAACATGCCCATGAATCTGATGGAAGCCTTGCTTACTTTGGTCGATACGTCTCTTTGAAACAGTGAGTAGCAAGTTATGACGTAGATCTCACTGACACGCACCAACACATTGGACACGAGGTCCCCAAGCCTGAACAAGGCTGGTAGCACAAGCAGCCGTAACGGCAAGCGATGCGACTTTGGCCAAAGATATCATCGCCATGATCTAGAGGTCGGTGAAAGTATCAAAGACGGTCAACTGACATGTGCCTTTATACCACTTCCAATCCAACCTCCGGAGAATCAAAGGTTGTCGTGTCCAACGTGGCTCGTCATCTATAAACACAAGTCACCGCATGATCACCATCCATTGAGCATAAGAATCACCAATGCAGAGACCTGTCAAAGCGGCATACTGCCGCTTCCGAGATTTATTCGACTGCAGATACTTGTGCGTTGTCCGAAGAACACCGTGATCAACCGCCCTTGAGGCAGGTCCGCATTGAATTACAGCCTGTAAGCTCGAGTGAGTTATGCTTTCCTTTGCGGTCTGGACTCTTTGACAGACGAACAGGAGAACGTACCTAATTCACATGATTACCTATCAATACCTAGAGAACCAATGGCCACCGTGACGTTTTATATCCATACTCGGGGTGGAATGCGTACCTCTAAGTACTGCAAGAGAATCGGAGCGCTCAGTTCTTGGGAGGGTGTGACACCCATCTCCCGAGCGCATTGACAATCTCGATACCAAGCTTGAACAGTTCTCTGTGGAACTATACGCCCATATGTTCCCTCATTCGAGCTTGGCCCTTACAGACTTGTCTCGGTGGATCAAGGACCGGATTGAAGCATACGGATGTATAAGTACTGTCACAATAGGCTTCCGTGAAATTCACCGTGATTTAATTATATAGCGCAGTGACCTGTCTCAATACATAGCTAACAAATTATCAGTCATTGTGCGTCACCGTATAACTATCAGTCAATGGTCTTACAATGATAAACGGCCTAGAGAGTGGTATATCTGCCAGAGTCACCGTGGCTGCTTTGTCGTATGTCAGATTCTGTTGCACATGATCAGAATCTGTATGCTTATGCGGTGCTGCTTGTACCCATGGTAATATTCAAGCTTTAAGGCGCGGTGCCAGTGGTCGACATCATGCGGAACTCACTTCAACTTGAAGTTCAAGTTGGTTCAAGTTCAAAGTGCCTCGCGATCCTGGGATCCGGAACGTCGGAGTTGAATTTGCCGAGCGGCAACAGCCACGAAACGCCCAAAGGCACACCGACGCCTGCGTCTCGTGCCTTCGAATTCAAAGCACTTTCTATCACATCTATTGTCTCCAATTCGCGTGTGTCGAGTACATATATGTTAGAACAGTGCGAAAAAGGAAAGACCTCCAACCTAAAGATGGGTAGTCTTGATATGAATGCAGAGGCAGGTTCACGAGCCTACCATGGTGCGTCTTTACTTCAGATATCTTTGCAGACCATAACTGACTGAATAGCTCACTTCACGACTCTGTAGATTTGCATTCGATCTTTACAGCACTAACGCTATTTAGGACCTAGCCATCGAGCACATAGGTCCGAGTCAGGCTCGGTAGTTCTTCTACCTCCCATACGTATGCCACTATTCTTCGGTTAGAAGCCTGTCTAGAACATGCTTCCTGCGCCCTACACCACCAAAACACCAGGCCGTCTTCTTCGAAGCTCCTTGCGTGTCTCTAGTAGCATTGAGCTCATGCTGTTCAGAGCGATCATGGTTGCAAACAAGTCGCATACGACAATGGCAATGGCCGATCTCGCACCCCTTATTACAGCGAGATTTGTCACCTGTCATTCGTGAGCTGTGTACTTCGTCCCAACAGAACTACTCGAACTGTAGCATGTCGCTTGCTACACCTACGTTCGTAGCTACGATACAAACATCTTTGCGGAGGTGAGTACCTGCTCAGTGCTGGTTTCAAGGGCACTTATGGATCTTTGATGTGTCAATACTTGATAATTGACACTAGGCGTTGATCAATTAGGCCCGAGACAAGATGCACTAGGCTACTACTGTATGGCCTATATCATCTGAAATCTGGACAGGTGTTGCTGTTACCAGTCCCAACGCTAGCACTGTAATATGCGGTGCGGGTGAGTATAGCCTCGACATTTGCAATATGCGTCAAGATGCCTTTCATGGAGTAAGCTCTGTGCTTGTTTCCTCTGTTGTTTGATGTCCTCACGCGTACATTATTGCCACAGTATCGGCTGTGACCACTCTGCATCAACATTGGCGCGATAGGCAGAGATGTTGAGATGCATCATGCATGCCATCTTTCATCGCCTCCGCCTGGGACGAAGACCTTTATAGCAGATATATAATCAAGTAGGGGGTGTTCATACGCCGTGGTTAACTCGCAGGCTTTTCTCCCCGTATATTACAGCTCCGGGTAAGTACATCAACGCATCCTTGGATTCTATTTACACCATCCTACTTTGGACAACTCCGCCAACTGCCACTTCAGTATTATGTCAACACCGTCGTGGGTTCGTACTCTGCACACCACACGCACGGTAGTATTAGGTACGTACTGGATGGTAGATGAAGCAATGAGGTTACTAATGGTGTTTATATGGATCAGGCTCTCTGCTCGTGTTCTCAGCTATAGGCCTAGCTACTAGCGCAGCGTATCTGTCATTTCTCGAATTCATAACAGAGCAAGCGAGGGTCCCGCAAGCTCCTGCTGAATTTGCTGTGGCTATACCCGTGGTTACATTGGTCCTTATCGTCCCAATGTCAGTGCAAATCTCCCAACGACGGCCTGTACCCGCGAAATACTGATACCCGTTCTGCAGATTCATAGTTGACTTCGTCCTGAGAGGCGCTTTTACTTCCATGATTGTCGTCGAGCTTCCCGTCCTCGGTACGCTGATTTACACTAACCCCTCCTCAAAAACCTCTCATTTGTCGTTAAGGACTATTGTCTGCGTTGTGGCTTGTGGACGCGGCGTGGTCGTCCTCTCTCCTTTCGCAGCTTCAGCCCACTTGTGGTATGAGGCCTGGCAGATATCTAATCCAAGCGCAGGTTGATCTGATACATCAAGTCTGCACATACACGAAACTTACAGTCGCTTTTGGCTGGCTGACCTGGATCCTTCGTATGTATACCCACCTCAGGTATGCGATGGCTTCTGATAATGTCGTAGTGCTCGCATACTTCCCAACGCTCCTTACGGTGTCCATCATCGGTTCTCGGAAGGGAGCATCCGTGTGGAAGTTGAGTGTCCGCAACTGTGACTTTGGATAC